>CM052201.1:2015948-2040836 GCA_028455805.1 Lasioglossum figueresi
AAGACTGCGGATGTTTATACAATTTTTAATTTTTGTAGACGAATTTTGAGAAACAAAATAGAATGAAAATAAAATATAATGAAATAGAAAGACTGCGGATGTTTATACCATTTTTAATTTTTGTAGACGAATTTTAAGAAACAAAATAGAATGAAAATAAAATATAATGAAATAGGAAGACTGCGGATGTTTATACAATTTTTAATTTTTGTAGACGAATGTTAAGGAACAAAATAGAATGAAAATAAAATATAATGAAATAGAAAGACTGCGGATGTTTATACCATTTTTAATTTTTGTAGACGAATTTTAAGAAACAAAATAGAATGAAAATAAAATATAATGAAATAGAAAGACTGCGGTTGTTTATACACTTTTTAATTTTTGTAGACGAATTTTAAGAAACAAAATAGAATGAAAATAAAATATAATGAAATAGAAAGACTGCGGATGTTTATACAATTTTTAATTTTTGTAGACGAATTTGAAGAAATAATAATAGAAATAAAATAGTATGAAAATAAAATGGAATAAAATAGAAAGAAATAAACAGAATGGATAAAACTAGAATCTTATTTTCCGTGATAGTAGCCTTTTTAGCAGGGCTTGAAGGAAACTTAAAATTTTCAATTACTTCTGATATACCATTTATTTTTCGACTTTTAACTTTTCTGTTCTAAAAAAACAGTTATAAATCCACTGGAGCTTTTACTCCGTACGTATGCATAAATGGAAAATTTTTACTTTTTCTGAAATGGCAAAAAAGTTTCAGTTGGACAGTAACAGTTATCCTGCTTTGAAAAAGTTAAAGTAGTTTCAAACAAATTTACCGTTTAATATTACATAGGTTTGAGGTTAAAAGTTAAAACCTTGAGTCATTCTACAGTTCTAGTTATATACAAACAGTTGCTAGTGAGATGTAATCTGTTGGGAATTCCGCGTTCACATGGAACAACAATAACTCAGTAGCACTGATTCAGTCAACTCTGTGATGAGCTCAGTGTTAAATTTACAAGCTGTGAATAGAATGGGACGAAAAGCAAATATCTTTGTGATTCTAAATTCTAAAACTACAGTGAGTGTAAAAAGTATTCGTACGCCCTTTAAAATAGTATAACTTTTTTATAATTATACCAAACAACCTGATTTTTTTATAATCGATTAGAAGCATAGGTTTACGAAATGATATGGAAAAAAGATTTTCCAAAAATTATAATTTACAAGGCTACATGCAAAAATAAAAAAGGCATTTTTTAATACTTTTTTATTTGGGCTCTTAATGAAAATTTGAAATATATGTTTTGTAGATCTATGGTAGTTACACACGTGCTGAAAATTTTCAGAAACTGATCAAAAGTCGTGTGTGTGTTAAACGATTTCGATGAAATTTTCAGCATGTGTGTATAACTACTATAGATCTACAAAACGTATATCTTAAATTTTCTTTAAGGACCCAAATAAAAATGTTTTAAAAAATGCCTTTTTTATTTTTACATGCAACCTTGTGAATTATAATTTTAATTTATAATTTTAATTTCACAATTATAAAAGAGTTATTCTATTTTAAAGGACGGACAAATATTTATTACACTCAGAATAACATAATTACATGAAAATCATGACTTACTTACTCATCTATATTTAACCCGTTTCCAATTCCTTAAACAATGCTAAGTAAGTGAAAAATAGTTGAAGTTTTTATACTTTACTTTAAAATATCTGTTCAGAAATAAATGTTCCTTCAAAACTTTTATTAACCAAGTATAAAATAACTGTTAAAATTGAACTCTTATAACAAAATTAAAGTGTTATAATGTACAAAGTTAACTTAAAACAGAAAAGAAATAATTTAAAAGATTAATGGTTAAAAAATAACTTTTATTTATAAAAGTTTAGAGTTTTAGAGTTTCATTCAAGCCCTGCTTTTTAAATCTGAAATTAATTAAAATCGTACTAAATTCTGTCATATCTTATCTTGTTATATCCCAGCATTTTTTGAAAATTATCGAAAACCATAATTGCATAAAGATCCGCAGTCTAGTTATGAAATATGATGTAGTACCCCAACGTTAATAGTAACATATATTTCATATTGAAATAAACAAACTTCATATAGTTATTCGAACGTTTGATACCGTTCTGTAATCATTCGCACTATTTTTATGTAAACACAATCGGAAGAAACAATTTGGAATTTTATTCCAATCACTAATTTTAAGAGAAAATTACGTATTGTTTGCAGATTGGAGACCTTCGCACATTTATGGTGTGGTCTATAAAATCCAGAGAAATACAGTCGGTCTCATAATTAATGACACACACTTTAAATCAAAATAACTTTTTTATTAATGTACCAAGCAATGTTAATTTTTCTGCCAAGCTGGATGGAGTAATTTACTAGACGACATATAATGATAATTTCGGAAAATTGTGTTTATGATGAATTACAAAAAAAGGAGTAGAAATTTCTGTTTACAAGTTTTTATTTGAACTTGTAACGGATATTTAAATAATGTGTTTTGTCGATTCATGTAGGTTATGTACATGCTTAAAGCTTCATTGTAATTGGTCAATTGGATTACAAGTTATAAATTATTGAAAATGTGGAAAAACTGTAATTTTCATAAGTTTTAATCGCTTATAACTCGTAAACCATTTAATCATAGCATGTGCAGAATTTATATCAATCTACAAACCGCATTTTTTAAATTTTTGTTACAAACCCAAATAAAAAGCCACTTTTAAATTTTTCTTAATTGAGAATAAAAGTACGTTTCCCAACATTTCCATCACAGATCGTCTAGTAAATGAATTCATCTAGCTTGACAGAAAAACTGAGGTCGTTTGGTGCATTTACAAATAAGTTATCCCGATTTAAAGTGTGTGCTATTTCTTATGTGGCTGACTGTATTTCTTTGAGTTTTATAGACTACACCATAACTGCATGAAGGTCTGCAATCTGCAAACAATACATAATTTCGTTTTAAAATTAGTAACTGTTATTGCTTCTTTTTTGCCATGAGGCATTTTTCTAGTCACCAGAAACAATGTTTTTCTCACTTTGTATATTATAAAATAGCTGACGAAAATGGAAATTTACCTAAAGATCAGCAATCTAATTATCAGATTGTGTACTGATTGATACGCCTAGAAAATTTTAATCAATTTACACATACGTTGCTATTTAATCAAACTGATAAATTCCTAGCTTAATATCAGTTATCTCTGTAAGTATAAAGTAAAACATGAAATACATCCAGTTTTTCTTAGTATTGCAAGATATGAGCAGTTTTTTGTGGGAGATTGAAGATAATAAAATAATAATTTTACTGTTAAAATTCTGAATACATTTCCATTTATATGGTCATGAAATCTTTCGATACGACGAGAAATGCTGACATCCAATCTAGATTAAGATAGCTCACGCATATTTCACGAGAAAATCTGATATCAATTTTACCACGCAATATTAACTCGAAGGGAGTTCAGATTCACGCAAACAAATCATCGCCTGTTTATTACCGTCACGAGAAAAGTTCAGTAACGTTGAGGAAAAAATGTAATCGTTGGGATCGTCTACGTCATCCAGATAACACATTTCCACTTTTAATGTATCCGTAGTTCAAACTCGTTTCAGATGAAAAACGGGCCGGTCACGTGTGGCGTTTCGTCTCTGTCGTGCACTTAGACCATGCACTCTTATACAGGGTGGGGCAATAACTATGACCACTTTAAATACTGCCGTTATTTGTAATAATATGAAAAAATGTTGTATACGAAACTTACACGGTATAGAGGGGGACATATTGTGACACAAACATTTTCTACTTGGGTAGATGCATAGAGGAGATTTCAAGGTCACCTTTAGTTTTTTGAATAGAAAGATCTACTTTCTGTATCATGAATCGATAGATTATCAAATTCTGAGTAAAAATGTATCGACCTCCATACGTCCTAAATCTAATAGTTAACGAGATATCATCGAAATAATTTTCATTCTTCTTTGGATAATATCTCGTTAACTATTAGGTTTAGGACATATAAAGGTCAATACATTTATACTCAGAATTCGATAATCTATCGATTCATGATACAGAGTAGATCTTTCTATTTAAAAAATTAAAGGTGACCTTGAAATCTCCTCTATGCATCCACCCACGTAGAAAATGTTTACGTCATAATATGTCCCCCTCTATACCGTGTAAGTTTTGTATACAACATTTTTTCATATAATTACAAATAACGGCAATATTTAAAGTGGTCGTAGTTATTGCCCCACCCTGTATACAGTGAGTCATGAAAGTATTTGAACGCTCTAAAATGAAAAGTTTCACGCTTAAAAAATATAATTCATATTACGAATTATAAAATACTTTTATTCCTATAGTATATTATATGTTATAACATATAAGTATCAGGATTACACATGTTAAATTTAAAGTGTCTTTGATAACGTAAACAATACTTATAAAACATTCCTTCGTAACATCAGTTAAATGAACGCCACAAAAGTATTCGAACGATGAAACTCGTAATACAAAACAATCCTTGAATGTGACAAACTGTGAACATTGGCTTTCTTAGTTGGCATTATACAGGATGTCCCAAAATTCCCTCAACATCCGGAAATGGGAGGTTCCTGAGATCATGACAAGCGCAATTTCCGTACTCTAGTCAATGACAATTGACGTATCGCAGGCCCATACTCAGCGGAAAAGCGACACCAGTTTTGGGGATAGATATTTGAATAAGCTTACGAGGCTTGCATGAGAAATGAAATCACGGATTTGGTTGACGTTCCACAGATTTCGGATTATGACCCCAACTGATGATTGGTCCCCTTTTTATCCGTACCAAAGAAATTATCTCTCCCCGAGCTTTGGTAGGGAATTCCTAGAGAAATAGGATTTAGAACGATAAGATCTTTCAAGGAGAATCGTACGAACCTTGTACTATAGCATACTGAATCGTAGAACGTTATGAAGCTTCTGTTTTTGAACAGTATTAACCTTGAATTATGAACGTGAATTGGGCAGTTAAACTGTAAAGTGAACTGTGAACTTTTCTTCTGAACCTTTCTATGGACTTTTCTGTGAAGGTTTCTGAGCTTTTCTGTGAACTTTTCTATGAACTTTTTTATGCACTTTTCTTCTAAACTTTTCTATGAACGTTTCTGAGCTCATCTATGAACTTATGAACTTTTTTATGCCCTTTTCTTCTGAACTTTTCTTATGAACCTTTCTATGCACGTTTCTGAGCTTTTCTATGAACCGTTTATGTACCTTTCTTCGGAACCTTTTTGAGCTTTTGTATGAACTTGTATATGAACTTATGAACTTTTTTATGCACTTTTATTCTGAACTTATCTTATGAACCTTTCTATGAACGTTTCTGAACCTTTCTATGAACGTTTCTGAACCTTTCTATGAACGTTTCTGAACTTTTCTTATGAACGTTTCTGGCTTTTCTATGAACTTATGAACCTTTTTATGCACTTTTCTTCTGAACTTTTCTATGAACGTTCCTGAGCTTTTCTATGAACTTATGAACTTTTTTATGCACTTTTCTTATGAACCTTTCTATGAACGTTTCTGCGCTTTTCTATGAACTGTTCTACGAACTTATGAACTTTTTTATGCACTTTTCTTGTAAACTTTTCTTCTGAACTTTTCTTATGAACCTTTCGATGAACGTTTCTGTGTTTTTCTATGAACTTTTCTTTGAACTTATGGACTTTTCTTATGAACTTTTCTCGTAGACTTTTCGTATGAACTGTTCTATGAACGTAGCTCAGCTTTTCTATGAACTTAGGAACTTTCTTATGGACTTTTCTTACATGAACTTTTCTTATGAACTTTTACTATGAACTTTTTACTATGAACTTTTTACTATGAACTTTTACTATGGACTTTTCTTCTGAACCTATACTCTGAACTTTTGAACCTTGGTCTTTCTAAGAGTTTACAATAAGTGTTCTTGTGTTACGAATGTGAAATGCACGAGTTATTGTGCGAATCAGAGCGTTAATTGCCCCTGGGCCAGCGAAAATCTTGTATTGGACAACGCTCTAAACACCAAGATTACTTTATCTACCAGATGACGGATGTGGGCAAATGCTAGTCTGTTGAAAAGTTGCAGTACCACAAAGCTAAAGTGCACATACGTAGAGGGGAAAGGGAAACTGTCGCCGTATCTCATTCTGTACAACTATTTATGGAAACTGTAACTGTAATATATATTTTATTTTATTACTCGTTTTCTTTTACTTCATTTTTACTTTACTCTTATTATTTTAAATATGGCTAACTCATTTTGTCAATTATAATTTGGAAAAAGTAAAATTTTTATGTAGATGTTGATAATATGCAATATGGATTTACTTCCTCACAACTTACTTTATTTAAAAAAAGAATAGTAAGAACACAATATACAGTGACTCCCGTTAATATTCGGACACTCTTAAAAAGACGATAATTTTGTAAATATTGGACCACACGATTTGAACTTTTTTAAGAAGTTAGAATAATTGGTTTGCTACACAATGTGAACAAATTTTTTAAAGAAATTGCAATTTTTCATGATTTTCGGCCTACAACTGCCATTTTTGCCACTTTTGATCGTTTATAATTCGTAAACCAATTAACCAATTTCAATCAAATTTTCAGAAATAAATATACATATAAGTATACATGTATGGTCTAAGGTTTCGTCTCTGTCGTGCATGTGTCACAATGTCACGTGATTAATCCGGTAAAACTGGCAGAGAGGGTGTAACTTTTTCTCCTGAATTCGTGCTTCCCCTTATCTGGCGATTCTGAATTACCATAGATCATTCCGTTATTAATTCACCAATTAAAAATTCGTTTTCTTTAATAACATGCTTCAAAGAAGTCTTAAAAATATTTACACTGTATTCTTTCTTAGATGCTTTTTTAAAAAAATTTCAATGTCGTCTACCGTCCCGTTTTTTATAGATGAATCTAAAATTTGTTGTGCGACAAAACTTATAAGATATTTGTTTTGTCAAACTGAAGGAAACAGTTAAGAAGGGAAATTATTATTAACTTGAAAATTAAACATTTCTTTCGACGTAGAATAATTCCATTCTATATTAATTTTTTTTTCGTATGAATATGGAATTGATATAATACCTCATACAATACTTAAATGTTGAATAATTGATTAGATACCGACATATTTAATAATTCAATTTTTAGTGGTGACTCTGAGCCACCACTCGAGTGCTAAGGGCTAATAATATCACATTTGCCTACAGTAATATGACCTATACGTACGGGAAATGTTCAGAAGTATGTTAATAAGTAAATTCATTGTAGTTGACCAACATGGAACATACATTCAATATGAATGTACTCGACTTCGCAGGGAGCATATGTATATTCTATAAATGTACAATACATATACAGGCTGAGTCAGAACATGTGGGAAATACGGCACGGGTTGATTCAGCACACTAATATAAGAAGAAAAGTTTATGGAAACATATGCCCAATGCGACCTTGTTTTCTTGAGTTATATCCTATGAATGCACATACATGTAACTCATTGTATTGCTGTCTGATGACTTATCTCCGATGATCCGAAATTTTCGATTTATTAACAGTAACGTTAAACGAACCGCAACTTTTTTCTAACCAAACAAATTGATCAAGCACCATTGTAATCTATATATTTTTATTGCATTAAAGTAGAAATTGAATCGTTTTATCATTCACCTGCTTCATTTACAAGTTTGTGTTCTGCATTTTGTAGATCTTTTTTGTACATTAGTAACTACATTTTTACCAAATATCACATAATGCTATTGTTAATATGTTGTTTTTCCATTCATATAAAAAGAGACGATCGCATTGATCGATGTGCGACGTTGAAATACAATTTATTTAAAAGTAAAATTATATACAGGATATCTCAACTAACTCTGCCTCCCTTAATAACTTTGTTATTTATGCAGATACGAAATTATTTGGTGAAACAAATATTTCAAATACTATTTAATATTTTAGATTTTATTTTACTTAAAGGAAATAGTATTTTAAATAAGATGTACAATTTCGAAAATGAAATATTTATATTTGAACAATCTGAACCACAAAGTAAAAAATTTCTATTTCAACA
The DNA here is from genome assembly GCA_028455805.1 of Lasioglossum figueresi. Lineage (NCBI taxonomy): Eukaryota > Metazoa > Arthropoda > Insecta > Hymenoptera > Halictidae > Lasioglossum > Lasioglossum figueresi. The sequence continues at coordinate 2,024,088 of CM052201.1, forward strand.
ATTTGATCCACAAACTAAAATATTTCCAGTTTAACAATCTGAAACACGCAATAAAATATTTTACTTTTTGCATTGTTATAATAATCCGAGAAACCACATAAATATACAGTCTATCTTATCGTTCAGAAACGATTTACACTCATAAATGTATTGAACTTGAACCATTATTTTCAGCAATAATATTTACAATTGAAATTGAAGATAAAAAGACAAATATTTTCAATATTCTTCAAATAAAATACTATTTTCAAATACCATCTTCAAAAATTACTGCATCAAATGAAATATTTTATTTTCAAAGTTGTACACATACTTTAAAATAGATAGGATTATTTATTATTTACTATTTAAAGTACTATTTTCCCCAGCTGTGATGTAGAGCTATTCCAACAGATACCTTGGAAAATGTTCGTTCAGAATTTGAGAATCGTCTGTATTATTGTTAACAACATAAACAAGAGATCAATAAAGGACAATTTTGTTTTCTAACGCTACGTGCTAGTACAACTGGAAAACATCAACGATTTGCGTTGCAGAATTGTACAGGAATGTAGAACTATTCCAACAGATATGTTCAAACATGTTCGTTCAGAATTTGAGAATCGTCTGTATTATTGTTTAGAAAACAACGGAGAACATTTTGAAAACTTGTTATAATTATAAAGAAATTACAAGCTTTCTCGCAGTATAATTATAACTCGCTCTACTTCTCTTTAAATATCTCCGAAACTAGTGCGCAGATAAAAAAAGTATCCTACAAAAATTGCTAGTCTTTTTACATAGAATAAGATTCCATAATAAAAAAAATAGATTTCCTTTTGGAAAAACAAAGTTGACCTTCAAATGACCTTGAAAACGCCATCCAAATAAAAAACTGATACTGGCCCCCCTCTTTCCTTCTCGAAATCCTTGGACACGTGTTTTACACTTTTTTAATATCTTTCATACTTTTCGAGATATTCGGCTGGGAAGTTTTCAAATGAACACCCTGTATACTAGCTCATTCGACAACTCATTTTACCATTATTCACCACAATAACTTAACACCAGTACAACGTCTCAATATTGTAGAAATATACTTTAGAGAACAGTTTTCTTTTTTTACCAAAACTGGAATTCCCGAATCGCTTAATCTCGAAAAATGACGTCTGCAGACTTTTTCCAGTGGGGACATTTAAAGTCCGAAGTTTATGTGACTTGCCACGGTCCCTCTAGAATCTGAAAGATGCAATCCGCAAAGAAATAACGGAAATAATGCTCGAAACGTAGCAAAAAGTTATGAAAAATGTCCAAAACCAAGCATTTCTAGTTTCTAGTTTGTATAGCTTCTGCTTGGTTACATTAATTTAATGAAATTAAATTTTAATTGCGCACCGCTTAATAAAATCGAAGATAATTGACAGGCCTTTAATATCTGGGCCACAATGTGCACAAATATATTGACCTTCGTATGTCCTAAACCTAATAGTTAACGAGATATTATCGATATAATTTTCAATACGTATACCTACTACCCGGAAGCTAGTACATAGGTGCTCGAATTGATGTCCCTCAACTTGATTACGATAAGTACACGTGGGAAATTAATTTGATAATATCTCATTAACTATTCGATTTAGGACATATGAAGGTCAATACATTTATAAGCAAGATTTGATACTCTGTCGATTCACGATATAAAAGGTAGGTCTGGGTTAGGTCATTCCATGAAAGAAAATAACAATACATTCAAGTGCAAATACGACAGCTTATTCTGCAAACATCTTCTTTTTTGGCAGCAGAGTTAGGTGACACATCCTGTATTTAAATTACAAATGAAGATAGAGTCTTAAGGATCAGCTTTGTACACACCTTAAAGTGATATACAATAAACCTGTAGACTGCAATAGTATTTCTTGATCAAAACGCTTTGCAACATTTGCATTCTAAAATCGGACATTTCATATGCAACGAAAAACTAAGAAAGTAACTTTAAAAAGTATGTGGTGCAAGTTCTAATATTATTAAAACAAAGTTTTTTCAGTCGATTTATTCACAATGGAATAAGTTAGCTAATCAGGTTAGGGGTGGTTCGTCCGGTATGCTTTCCGTTTAAGAAACAAAGTGGTGTGTTTGAAAAGTGAGTCTAATGTAATGTAAACGTATCACTCGAGCTGGTCTAGACTATGTAACCCAGGCATCCTGTAATGGAAACTCGCGGACAGTGAGGCTGGAACGTTGCCAAGGTCTTGAATACGGGCAGGCAACACTGATGAAGTTCCCAGGGACAAGGTCTTCCTGGAGTAAAGCTTGCAACGTAAATATTGGAAGTCTCATCCACGCAATAGAGGCCAGCTATCCAGTTTTCAAAACCAAAAGAGGGATACCCGAATCTGAAATTTGCAAAATCTAGCACGAAGTTCATGCTCGAGGTCTCTTTGCAACGAAGACTTCAGCAAACTCGTCAGCACAATAGTTATCCAACGAGGGTGAAGAGAAATAATGAAGGTACAGAACTGGTTTACGGTATGGGGTCCAGATTGGTTTATAAATAAATATAAACCGTAAATAAAATGTAAATTACAGACATTAGGATTGATTATGCACATCGAGGATACATTTTACAATAAAATGGTTCTTGTTTTTAATAGAATAGTTCTTGGGCGATCAAATTATGTTGTAGTTTGCAAAAAAAAACAGTCTGTTAAGAACTTTGTTGCGAACCGTTACTTACGTTAATTTTTATATGTAATATTTTAATTTCCATTAATTTTGTATCATACAAATTATATTTCAAAACGATCAACAACGTATATGTGAGTCTCGCACAACATGGCAACTTGAAATAACTAGTAAGTTATATTTGTTCTACAGGGACAATCAGTGCTGTAACCTGTTTTTTGTTATTTTGGTTTTTTATCGAAATATGGGAAATAATATGCGAAACAATTCCCTACTATTTTCAGTGTTTTATTTGAAATTTACTTCGAAGAACAGTTCCATAACTGCTACTTACTTTAAACAATTTTGTTTGCTAATTACAGTAAATATAGTGGAACTTATATTTGTTTTTAACTAAAAAATAAGAAATTAAATAAATAAATAAAACCCGTTTCCTTTACATTTTCCTTTCTCTGATGTCAAGTCGCACTCGACAAAGGGGTGCAAAGGGTTAAAAATTCAGTGACCATTTCTTTTGAACTGTATATCATTGGAAAGCTCTGAATTTTGCGATTAATTTGATATAAAATACTCGTGAATTGTTGCAAAACGTGAACAATATGGAGGATAGCGAATTATATGAGCACGAAGGAAGTGAATCAGAAGAATATGAAATTGAACTTTATAGTGATAATGTAGTGATAATGAGATTATAGACAAAGAAAATGTTCAGGAGTCCTCGAAACGTGAATTAGAGAATATTTGGAATTTACGTAAAAGAAGACGTGCTTGTGTGTCTTCAAGTTCTGAAGATGAAAATGAAAGTATGTATACACAAGATCATGAAAATGAAATTGCCGCAGACGGAACCAGTTGGGAAAAAATAAAAGAACCGCTACATAATATTTTCAAAGACATATTCGGTCCCATATTCCTTTTGTAAGATAGTAATATATAATAAATATAAAAATATTCTATCATTACGTATTTTTTAAAAACCAGTCATTTTGACAACACCGCGACAAAACCGCGGACGCCATTTTTACAAAGGAAAATGTTGCTACAAATGATCTCAGGAACCTCCCATTTCCGAATGTTGAAGGAATTTTGAGACACCCTGTATATTCTCTCATTTGCATTTTCAATAGAATAGGCTGACACAATGTTATTTCCATAAAACACTTTAGAAAGCAGAGAAAGGGTATAACCGGATAAAATGGTGGAAAATGCCCCTAAACCAAAATGATCTTCCTTCAAACCATTCGACAGAATCCTCAAAGTACGCGAGCACGGTTTAATGAATTATGCTCTATTTATTCTGTTCTGCTCAACAAAAAATTGCGAACTTTTTTTACGATCATCTTATATTTTTATTTGCATATAGTTATAGAGCATGGAAAAACAAATTCAACGATATACAGGGTGTTTCCCTTAAAACAGGCCACCTAAATATCTCCTCTAACTCTGAAAATGCAAAAAATGTTTCTGATGTAATCGAAATGGGAGATTTCAAAAGACGGATCAGATGGAAGAATCGTTTTTTATAAATTGTAATTTTTTAATCGTTTTTTCAAGGTCACTCGTGTTTTTTACGTAAATACACACATTTCTTGTTGTTGCATGTTATAGCAAACATTATTGTGCATTCGTCCGTTTTTAATAGCACGACTTTAAAATGACAGTGGACCTTAAAATTTGCTAATTAATGCAGAATTTACTTTCAGCGACATATCAGATTTCAACGGTAACGGTGTATAAAAATGTACGCAGAAATCCAACATTTTCAAGCTCGACGCGGCACGTTTTCCTAGTTGTTCGATCGAGCTAAAATTTTGCATAGATTATTTTTTTAGATAGTGTCACAAGCCTGGGGGGTGTCCCGAAAAAAATTCGGTGGTCGAAAAATAAGGTCCACCTTAATGCATATGTATACGTATGTATATAATTCTTGTTGTGTTTTAGTTTTAAAAAAGTATTATATAGTTAGTATTTTATTTTTAAAAAATCAAAACAATCGCTAGAAACTTCAATATCAGTCGCATGACTATGTCCAGATTTAGTATTAAAACACTAGAAGATGTACAAGAGGCTACAGAAAAAAAGAGAATCATCTTTAACTAAGCATGAAAAAAAGATTATGAGAAGACAAAATAACTTTTGAAATGTTCGTCTATATATCTTAGTCTTTTTCCACAGGAAGTCAAAAAATTAGAGTTCGAGTGTGCAAGAAAATTGCCAAAGTAATTTCATATAAAAGATAATGTTTGAGTTATTATATTGTTGCGATGCTCTGTTAAACATAGCATATTTTAAACTGAACCTGTAAAAAGATTTAATTATTAGCAATTTTATACTTTTGCGACAACTTGCTACACAAAGAAGTTCCGTCCAACAAGAAACAAATGAAAAAATATAAAAAGGCTATTACAATACTTTAATTTTAACAACAAATTGCTCGTTAAAGATGAGAATATCTACACTATTTCTACGTAATTTTATATGTTCCATCCAGCCCGTCGTGAAATGGGAGATTTGCAAGGATAATTTCACGCAATTAATATCTGAGAAACACCAATCTCGTCCTCGGCGTTCTTCGCGTTTAATTACGGTTTGCGAAATAACAACATTGCAGACAATGATCTTTTTGTTATTATCACTCGTTCGGATTGTCGATGAAAATGTGGCGTGTCCATTAAGGGAAGCTATCGTGGTCGGTAACGATCGCATAAATAATTCATTCGGTTCGCGCACGAACACATTTTTAAGCGGGAAACGAGCTGCGAGGAGGTGCCCCCTTACAGTTATAGTTACTAGAACGGAGCTCCCTTTTCCCATGCGAACGAACGCCCTTCGAGGTCCCGTGTAACAAAGTAATCTAAGTAGCTTCACTTGCACTGTCGTATGATCGAAATTTCCGGTTCGGCAACGAGTCACGCGATGCTCGAGGATCTTCGTTCGCAATGCTACCGATGCCCGATTCCCTCGACGAAACGAAACTGGGACGTATTCGACGCGAAATTCGTTGAAAACATCGCGAATTGTTTTGCTCTAAATGCTGATATCACATGATGCGTGTCAAGGTTCGTCCGTCCAAACAGATCGATCGTAGTCGCTCGTTACGCTAGCCAAATAACCAGCGTCTCACGAACTATCCAAAGCGCACGAGGATCCAAATATAAAAATATTATATCAGATGATTGCACAAGTTCGTCTCCGTTTTGAAAATAAAATTGAATAGCCAGATTTTAAAGAATACAGCTTTATTAACCCTCGCAAGGTAAGGTCTAATAAGACATAAATACACTCACAGACGAAAAGATAGATAGATTCTCGATAGATTCTCGAGTTAAAATCATGCTAGCGTAGTTGTAAAATATATTTTCTGCGAATATGTAAACAGAACATATCGGCTGTAGTTCAATGAGTTTGTTCGCGATTTTGCAATCTCGATCGAATGCGATGCGATAGAAGACGATAGTCTCGACATGTAAAATGAATTGGCGAGTCTGGCGAGCGATTCACGGTGGTCGCAATTGACAAGCTAGGGTTGTTGTGGTAACGATGAAAAAATGTGAGACGACGTGATGTTTTACCCGCGATAAATTGTAATTTTATTAGTTTGGCCTTGAGTATTCCACCAGTGATCCCGGGTAATGAGAAGTTTGTGCACTCGGTTCGGCAATACTTGGATTCTACCAGGCCGGTTGCACATTTGAGATTCGAGGGCATTGGAAGCGTTGAAGCTCCTTTGCAGTGCATACCGAAGCTGGGACTGATCGCAAGGCTAACCGTAGTGCTGTCGGCGAAGGAGTGTCCGAAGGGCAAGCCGGCATTTGTACAGGGAGTTCCAGTGGAACTCTGCTGTGGATCACTGCGTGTTGAGATCTTATGATAAACGATAAGAGAGCTCTCTTAGTTTTACATTAGAATAGCCATTTAGAATATAATTTATTCATATCACGTTGATTTCCTTAAATGCGGTTTAAATGCTGAGCCTTCGTAATTTATGTATCATTTTATTTAATCGAATAAATCTTTGCGTGTCTTGCTTCGGCTTTTCCTCGTAATCCGTCGAGGTTTTTACGCCAAAGCAAGAATTTGTTTAACCGGGAAATGGTGTATTTTTATTCTAGTATAAGTTCGAACGTTGTTCAATTTTTTAACTTCATTTCTGCGCTAGGAGTTCTGTTTCTTTAAATTACTAAACTAATTGCAAACAGAGTTCTCTTAGTTCGAGGGGAAACACATAATCCGACACAGACAAAATGATAGCACACTTGAAAAATATAGATATATATTTCACACAACACCACTGGATGTTTAATGAAACAGAAATACAAATATTTCATATAATAATATATACACCAAACTATATTTTTCTAATAATGTGTGGAACCTTCTTTGTTTTCTATGACTTCCACCATCCTTTCAGGTAAAGAATTATATAATTCTTCTAATTCTAATGTTTTACATACTACGCTAGCATGATCTCGTAGAGAGATGCAGGGAGATGGAAGACATAGAAGGAAATATAGAAGAAATTCTGGATGAAAAGGGGAAAGGCGCAAAATGGGGTAGGATGCTAAAAGAAAGAAGAGAAAGGTTAGAGAAAAAAGAAAAAGAGGAGTGGGAGAATTAAATCAAAATAAACAGTATGGAAGTAGTGAAGGACATGGAGGGTAAGGAGGGAAAAGGATAAAATGTAGAGGGGATTAAATTAAGAAGGATTGGTTATCGGGGGGTAGGTATACAATGTAAATAATAGATTAAGATAGGGAGAAGAAAATGTAAAGGTTTAAAAAATGGAGAAAGGAAGGAAGGAGAGAGAAATGTAACGCCGAAAGGCATATATTTATGAATAAAGATTAGTAGTACTACGCTAGCATGATTTTAACACGAGAAATTAAAGATAGCACACGCGTGTGTTACGTTTTTAATAAATTTGGGATGAAGAATGACACAGGATAAAAAGTAAATAACCAGATTTAATTTTATTTATATAAAAATTCTTTTCAATAAGGTGAAGTGGGGTAAGTGTGCACTAGTTTTTGTAAAGTTGGACTGTTTGCGGCATCTATGACAATTGGGCACGAAGTTAAGCATTCATCTAATACGATAATAACTTTCATATATAAACTTGACAAATAAAACACAAACTTTTTTCATATTTTTCAACGATTCCATAGCACGCTACTGCATTTATATAAATCCGATATCTTCTAAAGATGTTTGCCTAGTCCAGAAAATCTGAAAAAATACACCTTAACGCTAATCGTACCACGACCGGTCAAATGACCGGTGTCACATTTTTTATTTGTTAATTATCGATATTCTAAAGATGCTTCCATCAGAAATTATTAACCGAGTTTCTTCGTTCAAGCACATATTGTTATAAAAATTGCAAGAAATTTAAATAACTTCAGGGTTGTAATTTTTATGAAACAATGTATAGCAGTAATAATCACGATGAGAAACAACTAACATAATATTTAATATAAACGGGGTGCTCCGGTGCTTCCGGTGCTTCCGGATTTTTTAGAAAATCGATTTTCAAATAAAAAATTCTGAAATAATTCTCCGTCATGTGTGCTATTAGGTAGAATGTTCGTGAATTTTTTCGTAATTTTTTGTTGAGCAAACAGAAGAAATAGAACACAATTCGTTAAACTGTACTCGCCTTGTAACTTGTACAGACGGATTTCATTGAGGGCTCTGTCGAATGGTATGAAGAAAAATCATTTTGATTTAGGGGCACATTTGATCCCTTTATCTGGGTATACTGTTTTATAGAGGGTGTCCCAAAAATGTTGTACTTCCTTGGAAGGGGCGATTTCTGAAGTCATTTGAAGTAATCTTTTCCTTTGCCGAAATATTCTTTGCGGATTTGTTACGAAGTCGTTAACGAAAATACAGACCAATCAGAGTACAGATCCCGTTGAGCGTGGCGTTAGCATTGGCCGAGTCGGAATCCGTCCCTTCTAGCTGATTGGTCTCCGTTTATCGCTAATAACTTTTTAACAAAGCCGCGGAGAACAGTTTTGCAAAGGAAAAAGAAGTACAACTTTTTAGGGACACCATATATAATCGAATTTTAATTACCTTTCACTGAACGGATAAGATTTGATATTGGAAAAATGGTTATTCTATTATTAAAAGTTTTTATACCACTCGTTTTCTACTGGTTTTCGTTAATACAGTAAACCCTCTATAGTCGCAAGAGCCTCAGGCAGGTTATTTTGCACAGATTGTTGACAGACACTACTTTTTTGAGCTTCAAAGACCGAGCCGAACGTAGAAAAGAACAGCGCGTGTAAAAAGAGCGTCTCCTCCGCGTCTCTTTCTTTCCCATCCTTGCTCCCGAAACTTTCATCGTCAATTAAACCACTAAATACAGTTGAAATTATGCCGTGTTTGGTATCATTTTAATAATAAAAATGCCACAAGTATATTGATGAAAGTTTCAAAAAAAAAAAGTAATAATAAATAAGTTTTTATATTGGTATCACATTATGAGGACGCGCGGGCCGTTGTACTGTGCCGGCGACTGCGACTCTCCGCGTCTCTTTCTTTCCATACGCTGTTCTTCCTTGCGCCAGAAAGTTTCATCGTCAATTAAACCACTAAATACAGTTGAAATTATATCGTGTTTGGTATCATTTTAATAAGATAAATTCCACAAAAAAGTTGGTGAAAGTCCCATAAAAAAATAATGAGAAATAAAGAAGTTTTGTAATTGGATTAGTAGCGGTTCACACTACTATTTTCTTTTTGCCTTGAACGTGTACAACCATTTTGCGACTATAAAAGAATTACCGTAATTTCTTAACAAAGCATTGGAGAACATTTTCGCAAAGGAGAAAGTTCCTTCAACTGATCTCAAGAATCGCCCCTTTCAAGGAAGTGCAACATTTTCGGGACACCATGTGTAGTTTTTAACGCAGCTCTCTAATATTTCGTTAATTATTTTAAACTTGACAAAAAAAAGTATAAATATTGTTCTCAAACGAGAAGCGTAACGAAGAATGTCAATTATACAGAAATACATTTCCATTAAAAACTTTGGATATCGATCTATAAAAATGTTAACGTGCTGCAACAGAGCTGGTCTAATGACAATATTGCACAGTTTATATTTTTACTTTTGTGGAAACACAATTTTACAGCAGCCAGCGAGTTTGAGCGTAACATGTTCGTCGTTCGAAGCCCATCGTAAAACGGGACATCTATTACCTCTAACAACGCCTACGCGAAACCGCTGACGTTTTCAACGATAAAACGTAATTTTCAGTTCAGGGAAGTTCAGTAATTTGTGCCTTTATGTTGCCTAACACCATGGCAGTGTCGTTGGAAGAGGCGCAGAAACTGAACAACAAGGAACCGAGGGGAATGGAGGATCGACGTAGCGTTTCGGTGTTACCAGAGACTTAAAAGAATGTGTTGTCAGTTGATTGTAGCCACCTATACCATGAGTACAATGGATCGCAGCGAAATTAATGGCGTTGCATTCATAGTGTAACTAACGAAAAAGCTTGAAACTCTGTGTCAAGTCTTCCTGATTTGTTTTTTGCTAATTTTTCCACTTTACAGTTTGGCAGGGTCCGAATTTGGCCATGTTACTTAATACGGTCACCATTTTTCTTCCTTAGTTTACATACTACAGAACTTCTTGCGTGAGAATTTTATTTGAGCGACTGAAATTGATGAGCTTTCGTTGGCCCTTTATAGAAACGTAAAATTGTAAAACGTTTACATGCTGCTTCAAGAAAGCATAGTTTCATTTTATGGATGTAAAGAAGCAGATATACGATTTATTAGAATATTTTATCGTTATTTTCGCTGTCTCTCCGTATTTATTTTAATACAATTTTAATACAAACATTCCATATTTCAATGCGTATAATAAAAAATATGCTCGATGAAGGTGTGGTATTTCAATGATGAGCAAGTTTGCCTGAATTGAGGCAAAACTCGTATCCGTTTACGTAATAGAGAACTTATGTGTTAGAATTTTATTTGCGCGACTGAAATTGATGAGCTTTCGTTGGTCCTTTATAGAAACGTAAAATTTTAAAACGTTTACATGCCGCTTCAAGAAAGCATACTTTCATTTCATGGATGTAAAGAAGCAGATATACGATTTATTAGAATATTTTATCGTTACTTTCGGTCCCTCTACGTAATTATTTTAATACAATTTTAATACAAACATTCCATATTTTTGAATAAACTTAGAATAATTTTATCGGCGCCACTGTTCGATCAAATTCTACCCAATATAGCTATTTTGAAACACCACCTTTCTTTTCCTCAAATAGAAACACAATTCTATAGCAAACGTGGTCTTATGACGTAACAGATTCAAATCCGAATCGAAACGTTCCAGTGTTACAAAATAGCTATATTGTGTAGAATTTGATCGAACCGTGGCGCCGATAAAATTATTCTAAGTTTATTCAAACATTTTACGATCGATAAGAAGAGATCATTCCATATTTTTGTTTATGCCCAACAGAATTTTTGCCTTTCATAGTTGCGAGTGGTTATTCAAGCACATTCAGTATTAGCAAATGAACATTCGAGGTCTGTGACCGCAAATCGATCGTCCAGCGTATCTCCGCTGACCATTTGATTCGTCATTGATTCAGGAGCACTTTGCTCAATCTATACGATCAATGTTGCTATACTTAAAAAAATCCACGCGTTTCCATCAATCTCTGAATTCCATCACACCCATAAGGAACGTCTAATATTTAAATTTAGCTATCTGATTTAGCTAAATTAAATTTAGTTAAATTCAGCTGTCTAATATTTAACTTTCTAAGTCAGTAAAAGTTTTTCTAGTTTAGAAAACTATTAAGTTCAACCACCTTGGTCGTTAGGAAAATCATATCATAATTAATTTTATTGCTCATTTATTTTTTTCGCCAGGTTCTTACAGTGTTATGACTGTTGTTCGATAATATGACCGTAATACTTGGCTAACTTTACTTATAGAATGATTTCAAATATTTATGTAATGGTTTGCATTCGCGTCACAATTTTTTACTTAACACGATTATAGAAATTATATGCTACAACTAATATCAAAATTGTAGTCACAAAAATGTAGAATTAAACTTGCATTTACCCACCCGGTATATTTATTTGTTTCATTGTCTTAAATAAATTATCAGTTTTCTATCCCCTTTTGTAGTTTTCTCACAGCCAGTAGCTTATAAAATTTCAATTTGCAAAGATTTTGGTAATTATCATATACAGTGAACCACGAAACTATTTGAACGCACTTTAAAGCAGAGTAACTTTTTTATAATTGTACCAAACGACCTGATTTTTTATAATCAATTAGAAGCATTGGTTTACGAAATGATACACAAAAAAGATTTTCCGAAAATTATAATTTACGATGTTACATGCAAAAATAAAAATGGCATTTTTGAAAACTTTTTTATTTGGGCCCTTAATGAAAATTTAAAATATATGTTTTGTACAATAAAATAGTTAGGTAATAGTTTTGTTGATTTCGATGAAATGTTCAGCGTGCGTGTAACTAACATGCATCTACGAAACGCATACTTTAAATTTTCATTACGGGCTCTAATAAAAAAGTTATAAACGGTGCCTCGTTTACTTTCTCATGTAATTCTTAGTAATTGCAATTTCTTCAAAATCCTTTGTGCACGTCATTTGGTAAATCAATTTTTCTAATTGCTCAAAAAAAGTCAGGTCGTTTGGTTCGCTCATAAAAAAGTTATACTGTTTTAAAGTACGTTCAAATATTTTCGTGGTTCACCGTACACACACGTTACTGTTTAAACTTTCTTTTCTCTGTCACTGTATTAGACCATCTATATTCTGAAAGTTCGGACCAAGATATTCGAACGCTGTGTAATCTTTTAGTTCGAAAGATCATTTAGATACGTACAAAACGAAAAGGAAATGAAATGAGATCTCTTATTTTTCGTCTACTTCTTTACTTCTAAATAGCATGACCTGACCTATTTCCGATGGAACACGCATGTTCAGTGTACCGTATTTTTCAAGATAACTGTAAACTTTGTCTAAAGTCTAGACTCTAGATTCTAGAGCAGAGCAAGTTCCAGCGTATTTCGTGTTTCATTTCCATTTGCGTTGTAACGGGTTGGACAGGCCCCGATTTCAAAACTGAAAATTTATTCTCTTCTGTATACAGGGTGTCTCAGCTGAAGGAGGCCACCTAAATATCTCCTTTATTTTTAATGGCATCATTTAAATGGCACCGAAGGAGGAATATCATAGAAGAACAATTTCTTTTGTCCAGTTATTTTTTCATAGTTTTGTCAAGGTTATCGTTATTTTATATTGGGAAACCTTATTCTTTTTTTATTCCATCTTGTAGCGGCTGAAAAAATACATATGTGCGTTATAAGTGCTCAAAGTGATGTCCGCCGGCAGCAATGGACTTTCTGACACGATCAATCATGGATCGCGATACACTTTCTATTGTTTCCGATGAGATAGCAGCACAAGCTCTATTTATGCGATGTAACATGTCCTCTGGAGTGGTAGGTTGCTGTTGGTAAACTTCTTCTTTTAGTTTCCCCAGACAAAGAGATCTAATGGGGTCAAATCCGGTGAACCAAAGTGCTGGCCAAAGTGTTGGACCATTCCGTCCAATCCAACGATTGGTGAATTTTGCGATTGCTGAATATTGCGATTGGTTTACAGCAGCAACAACTTTCTGAACATTTCTCTCATGCGTAACAGTTTTAGATCTCCGACGTTTCTTATTTTCAACAGTACCAGTTTGCTCGAACTTTTTAATTATTATAGAAAACGATGAACGCGATGGGCACTTACGATCAGGGAATGGTTCTGTGTAGAGCCGTAAGCTTCTCTTATGCACCGTTTAGCTTCACCATAAATGTAGATCATTTCAATCCTCTCTTGCTGCGAATAATAATGAGCCATGGGACGCGTTTACGTATTACTAACGAGCACGTCGCACTCAACTAAGAAACAGACCTAGGTCATAACAGTTGATAAACATATCATTCATTGCTGTCGCTTGTATCATTGCCGACGGACATCACTTTAAACACTTATAACATAAAAAGTAAGTTCAAATGTAATTCTAATACAGTGAAACCTCGGTGTACGCAGTGCCGGATTAAGATTACCTGGGAGCCCTAGGTTTTGCATGATAATAAAACCAAACACAATGAAGGATCTTTTTTTTAGCAGAAATATCTGTTAATTATGTCTCTATATCTCGATCGTAATATTGTTAATAATAAATGTTGATGTTCTCGGCGCTACGGTTTCGATCAATTTCTACCTTTTCATACTATAGATAAATGTTCAATAATATCGATCGTAAGTTGCTTAAGCAAAAAAATTTTTTAAATGATATCGGCGTATAGGTTCGATCACATGTTACTAAAACACTATTTGCATATATTGTGCTAATTAGCACAATATTATTTCTCAACGTTTCGATCTACATTTAGATCATTTTCAAGAGAATCAAGTAACATTGCGTCTGTAAACACAAAATAAAAAGAATTAATAAATCATGAAACGAAAAGAAAAAACCGTAACCAATTATACCATGAAACAATAAACAAAACATAATTGTTACTCGCTTGCTTAGTGTCATGAAAAAAATTTAAACTTTACAAATTAACAACCTGCGGGTGACAACCCATGTTGCTGCTACGACAGCAGACATGGTAGTAACCAAACGTGAAGAAAATGGAAACCAATATGGCCAATGATTTATCGATCTATTGGTCGAGCCAAAATCAAGCGGTAAATTCAAATGCAATTTTGAACCAAACATAAAAATAAACTAACATTTTCTAAACTAAATTTTTTTTGTTTCCATTAGTATGGTAAACAATATTACAAAATAAACATTCAACTTGACAATCACCATTCTTTTGTACCCTTAACGGTATATAAACTTAATGCAGACAGTGAAATGAAACAAGGGATATATTTAAGAAACTTTCCTCATATACCATTACCGGTTCAGTAATGTTGTTTTCTTCACGTTTGGTTACTACCATGTCTGCTGTCGTAGCAGCAACATGCAGGTTGTTAATTTGTAAAGTTCAAATTTTTTTCGTGACACTAAGCAAGCGAGTAACAATTATGTTTTGTTTATTGTTTCATGGTATAATTGGTTCCGGTTTTTCTTTTCGTTTCATGATTTATTAATTCTTTTTATTTTCTGTTTACAGACGCAATGTTACTTGATTCTCTTGAAAATGATCTAAATGTAGATCGAAACGTTGAGAAATAATATTGTGCTAATTTGCAAATAGTGTTTTAGTAACATGTGATCGAACCTATGCGCCGATATCATTTAAAAAATTTTTTTGCATACTATAGATAGTTGGCATTTTGCCAAAGTAATTAAAACTATGAAATTCCTACTGACACATCAATGTTAGTGTCTCTCAATGTAACCTCTCTATTTACAAATGTGCCCATTGATTTAGCGTTACAGGTAATAGATTGTCGTTGGGATGAAATTAAACATCACACCAACATACTATTGGAATATGGGTATAGAAATAAACTATAAACACTGTATAAAGTATAACTTGAATTTTATTCGAATTTGATATGTTTCAATTTTCAATTCACGTAGAGAGGCACGTCTTTACTCTACGAGAACTAGGACGCGAATGAGAATCGTTCTGAAAAACGAATGACGATCTCAGAAACATTTGAAGCTTGAGGGTTCCTTGATGTGGACCGCATAGATACAATGTATCTTTCGAGCGTTCTCGAAAGTAAAGCAATAGTATAACCTACTAAGTAATAGTAGATTATTTTTGTTCTTTACATAAATTCCAACACATACACCATGACGAGTTTCGTCACGCTGTTAAATTTGTATTGGAAGCCAATGTGTTCTCATTTAATGGTGTTTATTACAAACAAATTTTTGGGACAGCTATGGGATCTCCAATTTCCCCAGTCGTCGCAAATCTTGTAATGGAAAGGTTAGAGGAAGTCTCCATTTCAAAATTACCTATTGAATTAGCGTTTTATAAAAGATACGTAGATGACATTATTACTTGTATAAAACCTGAACAATTAGAAATTGTATTGAACACGTTTAATAGGTTTCATGAAAGATTGCAGTTCACATATGAAATCGAAAACAATTCAAGTCTGAGCTTTCTCGATGTTAAGGTAATTAGATCAGGAAATACATTAAAAACGAATTGGTTTCATAAAACCAGCTGGTCAGGTAGATATATTAACTTCTACTCGTTCCACCATACGGAGCATAAGGTTGGCTTAATCAAAGGTTTGATAGATCGCGCGGTTTTACTCTCGAATCCTGAATTTCGACCTGACAATTTATTGTTAATAAGAAATGTTTTGAAACGAAACGGTAACTCGCATAGTTTTACATCAATTATCATTAAAGAACGTATTTTTGAACTATATCATCCTATTTTTGTCAAAAAGCAAAAAGCAGATAGATTATTAAGAACTGGTTGAATTAATTGGAAAAATGTTGTGGTCATACCATATGTTGAAAACATTTCAAAAGATATGAAAAGGATTTTTCCAAGAGTAGGAATGCATTCAATTTTCAAAATACCTCGCTATCTGAAATCTTTATTTCCACCTATTAAAGACAAGCTATCGCGTTTAAAAAAATGCAACGTTGTTTATTCAATTCCTTGTTTTGGATGTGGTTTGGTATATATTGGACAAACATCTAGAAATGTAGAAACGCGTATTACAGAACATAAACATAATATTTTTTAACCACCGGTACAACACACAGCGTTGAAGAAACATTCGCTAGATTTGGATCATAGATTTGATTTCGAGAACATCAAAATAATTGATGAAGAAATGCAATATTTTAGAATTTTTTGGTGGTTGTCAACTCAGGGGAAGATGGTTAAAAAAATTCCCAAAAAATTAATTAATTGTTTTCAACTGTAAATAATTAGCAAAAAATTCTGAAAAAAATCTGAAATATAGAGTGTATCCATATCTTTTGTTTGCCGTTCATCCTATGTCGATATCTCTTCTCGTTTTAGAGCAAATTGCATTTAAGTGCGGGGGAATTAATCCCAATATCACCCTTATCGGTGG
>CM052201.1:2062195-2088134 GCA_028455805.1 Lasioglossum figueresi
GATACCTCGAATTTTATTTCATCTGAAATTATTATTTTCTTCGTAGACGAAGAAAAGATGAAGTTCTTAGATGAAAGAATAAACATGCAGGATCGGCACCCTACTTTGGGAAGTTCCAAACCTTTATCCTCTCTTCTATTGGAGATATGAGAGCGAAATCCATTACCTTTTTTTCTCCAGATAAATCCAAAGGAACATGAAACTTGTCCATTAGCTTCACGGTCCTTTTCAAAGTTTTAGATCAATCATGAGGAGCAGAAAGAAATACGTGACTTTTTGCAGGTGGGTTTTTATTGGAACACCTTGAGTTTGAGTAGCATCTACCGAAGTAATCAGGAGTAAGAAGTATCCAAACATTGTTGAAGCGAAGGATAAAATTAATATGAATTCTAATTTAACACGTCGAGTGCAACACCGATGACTAGACTGCGGATGTTTATGCAATTTTCAATTTTTGTAAACGTATTTCAAGAAAGTGGTACCAAATAAAATTCTATTTTCATTGGTAATTGCATTTGTAGATCCAACAAAAATAAAAATCGTACTAAATTCTATTGAATTTAATACTCCAACAGTTTTTGAACATTTCTTTAAGCCATAACTGCATAAAGATTCGCAGTCGAAGACCATAAAATCCAGTAGTTATAAAAAAAATTGAAATTTCATTTTTTCATTATTTATTATTTTTAATGATGACTATAAAAATCACACGCAAAGTAAAAATCAAATTATTTAATAATACAAGAATTGAATAATACAAGATTTCAATGACCTTGAAATATGATGTCAAGGTCACCAAATTTTCTTGCGAATATCTCGTAAACTAAAACTGTCCTCCAAAAACTTTAAAGGGAAATGTTGTTCAAAATGGTGGCCCTGACAACATATTTCAAGGCCATTGAAATCGGAGAAGAGGTAGCACCCAGATCACTTTACCAATTTTTGTAACCTTCCCCCACCTCGTAGGTCCCAATCAAATTTGGTTTACTTAACAGATTGCAGTTATAATTGAAATTTACTACATTAATTGAAAGTTACAGATTGTAATTTATTTTCAAATTAGGTAAAAACAATATGTCGGTGACGTATCAATGGCGTAGCATTCGAAGTCTTAATATATATGTATACAGAATGAGTAATACAAGCAAGCATAAGAGGAATTTTTTAATGATTTCTACGGTTTAATATCGTTTTGTCGAAACACAATCTAATCAAACGATTTTTTTTATGCTATTTTTATGTCCTGGTTGCACGCAAATGAGGACACATAGAGCTAAACTACAAGTTACAGTTACAGATAATATGTAGTATGCTATAATAAATTCCGTGATGATGCTGACAGTAATACATTGTTCTATGTACAAAAGATTACTACGACCTTTACAACATAACGAAATACTTCATTGGAATAAAAGAAAATAAAATACTAAAATTGCATTTGTTCATATTTTCTGCGATGAATTTTATCAAGAAGTTACATTCGTTCATCATGGATAAAGCATTATTAGATGCCGCAATAATTTTATGGAAGCAAACGTTACACTCCACTCAAGAAACGATACTTTTCAACATAATATTTTTCAACCATTAATATAATATTAACAGAATATTTTCATGCAAGTTGGAACTGTGCAACTAATACTGCCAAAGCAGAAGACGTTTCCAAATTTAACCCTTTACACTCGCAGCTACCTTAACTCGAAAATTAAACATTTCTTCGGACAATAGAATAATTCCATTCTATATTAATTTTGTTCTTTGTATGACTATAAATCAATTGATATAATACATCACACCAGGCTTTCCCAAACTTTTTCTCTGATGGAGCACTTTAAGGGTCTTTCAATTTTGGCGAAGCAGCTTGTGTAACTTGAAGGGTGGGTACTGACACATAATCAATAAATCTGTTTAATAAATATTTTTTCGTGGAGCACATTTTGGGAAACCCTGCCTCACACAACACCTAAATGTTTAGTAATTGATTAGGTACCGACATATTTAACCCTCGCAAGTTAAGGTCCAATAACACGTACACTCCAGCACAAAAATATGTGGACACTTTGTTGCAAGTATAATTTATTTTAATAGTACCGAATTGTACAATTTAATTATTACAATCTCTTGAATAAATAAAAGTTTCTTCGGCAGGGTTAATACTGTTTCAATATACGATTATCCATTAGGGTGGTTTGCTGTCTTCTCAAGACAATAATAACAATTATTGGTGAGATATGTAATGAATTTATTATTAACTGTATAAACTAGACCGCATAAAAAATTAAACGTGACGTCCACATAATTTTGAGCGAGAGTGTATACCGGGTGGAACAGTAACTATGTCCACTTTGAATATTGCCGTTATTTGTAATACTATGAAAAAATGTTATATACAAAACTTACACGGTATAGAGGGGGCCATATTGTGTCACAAACATTTTTTGCGTGAGTGGAGGCAAAGTGGAGATTTCAAGGTTAACTTGATTTTTTTTAATGGAAAGACCTATTTTCTGTATCATGAATCAATAGACTATCGAATTCAGAGTAAAAATGTATTGACCTTCATATGTCCTAAACCTAATAGTTAGCGAGATATTATCGAAAGAAGAAAGAAAATTATTTCGATAATATCTCGTTAACTATTGGAATTTCGAAATACGAAACTCACATAATTATTATTAAAATATATATTCTCTAGTGCTGTGTAAACTAGACAGCATAAAAAAATTAAACTTGTTGTCCATATATTTTTGAGCGAGGGTGTAAATAGTAAGGTGGGGTCTCTTAGACACCGACAATTGAATTTCATAAATAGCCTCGTTTTTAATCAATTTGGGATAAAGAATAACACAGGATAAAAGGTAAACAAACAGATTAAAATTTATTCATATAAAAATTCTTTTCACAAATCTGAAGCTGGGGTCCCCTCACATTACCATCCGAAGGTTAATAATTTAAATAATATTTTGAATAATGGTACAGCAATTTTTAGTGGAAACTCTCTCTGTCTGTCTCTCTCTCTCTCTCTCTCTCTCTCTCTCTCTCTCTCTCTCTCTCTGAGTCACCACTCGAGTGCTAAGGGTTAAAAATTGCAAACAGTTTTAGGTTGTGTATTCAGTTTACAGGAATCTATTAATATTTACTTGAAGTTAGAAGTTCGAATAAAAGTTAGAAGTCCGAATAAAAGTTAGAAGTCCGAATAAAAGTTAAAAGTCGGACAGCGTAATTGACTGAATCGTATAATTCATAAATTATTTCGCCACAATTGCTTCTGGTAACTTTGTGTACAAGTTTTATATTCACGAAAATGTTCTGCGTGTAACGCGGTACATAAATTTTACTTGAAAAGTGAATGTAAAGGGGCGGAAAACGAGAAAGGAGCAGTGCATGCACAATGCACATGCCGCACAAAACGGCCGGGTCATCTGTCCACGAGCTCTTGTCGATTGCCTTGATATTGCCAGAGCGTGCACATTATCGCAATGTTTGATCTAATGAGCCGAACGAGCGAGTATTTTTCTACGTTATGGTGAAACTAATCGTATCATCTGTTATAGTATCGACGGAACTTCGTGTATAAATGTCTTCCGAGACTTGAAGGAATTTCAGAAATCACATACAATGATGTTTCTATCCTCGAACGTTTCACCCTCTAGGGTAACTGTACCGATTACTGCGGTATCATGCTTCGATCTTACTTTATTTCAATATTATACATTGGAGGAATTAATTCTGGACACTGAATAAAAATATTCTTTATTTCATATTTGTGCAGAAAATGTATATTCTGCTATGCTAAATCGATAACGTAATATTTTCATTGCAATCTACAATGTTTATACTTAATATTTTCACATGAATGGTAAAATAAATTTGTAAATGTTTCAAAATTTTAATTTTTAAAAATCTAAATAAAAACGAAAAATTTGCTATAATCACGTAAAAGCTCGCTTGAAACCATGCTGTACCTGATAAAAACATTTTCGATCGGACTGCTAATAACAGAGTAATCTCTATTGATCACGATTCGTGATTCACCCTGTATATTATTTTATAAAAATTGCCAGACTGAATTTATTTAGATTTTTCACAATGTTTATGATAATACGTGTTCGAATAAAGAACTTTATTGAATAATTTCTAATGGACGCATCTTTATAATTTCAATAATTAAAAAATAAACAATGTGAAAGCTGCGGTTATTTGATCGGTCGTGGTGCGGTTAGTGTTAAGGGAAGAAATAACATTCAATTTAGTTTCTATTCCTTGCAATCGATGCAGACAATTTTTATGTTGCATAAAAATGCGTAAAGTGTATAAGATGTACCTATGTATTATTGCGCATACATACCAAATTACAGATCAAATAAATAAAATGTTTTATCGTAGATCTACACTGGTGGAATTAATTCTGGACACTCTGAATAAAAATATTCTCTATTTCATATTTGTGCAGAAAATGTATATTCTGCTATGCTAAATTGATACCGTAATATATATTTATTGTAATCTACGTATAATGTTTATACTTAATATTTTCACATGATTTGGTTTGTAAATGTTTTAAAATTTTAATTTAAAAAGGCTAAACTGTGTTGTTATTTTTGTTTTTGCGCCTGGCAACACGAAACCTCGCATGATGTGAAATAGCCAATCATAGGATGCGTGGGTTCATTGTAACAACCAATCAAGAAGGCCTGGACGGTCTTTAAAAACGGTTTCATCATTGTTTTAGTCAGGCATTGTGTTTGCAGAAGTGAGGGCCTTAGTAAAGTTTTCACAAATGTGAATAACGACTAAAATGGCTTCGAATACCTCGAAACGTGGTGAAATTGTAATTTTTATTGTATATTAAAAGTATAGCTGTGTAAATGGTTTTATTACTGATTTTTTTATATATGCGACGCCCTAAAATTATAAAACAATGATTAGAATATAAAATATAAATGATTATATGTTTAAACAGTAGGTCTCGCTGAAAATTATGGTGAAATAGGCTGAAATTAGGCGATAGTGAGAGTGGAAAGAAGGGGAGAGTGTAAATGGATTTGAAACCTCGGGGAAACCAAATATCATATCTTTACTATATTAAATAATTTAAATAAATGCGAAATTTAAGTAAAAATTTAAAAGTGTCCAGAATTAGTTCTACTAGTGTACCTAATTTATCATGAAAAATAATATGTGTAAGGATTTTATCGAAACCTAATGTAACATAAGAAAATATTAAAAAATAAAATCGAGAACCCTTTGTACGTATTACTGCGGACGGAAAAGAGCCACGTACTAATTACTGCGGACTAGAATTCGAAATATACGAGCGTAGGGAAACAAACTACGTATAAAGGCATTAATTTAAATAAATCTCGAGTACAGAAACAAATAATTTTTTTATTTATTACATTTTGAATGAATAAACCTTTTATTAATTTTAACACCGTAGTATAATACAACAACAACAAGTGTAATAGAAGAACAACAGTCCTTTGGTGATCGAGATAGATAAATGCATAAAAATCCGCAGCCTAGTAATCACAAAAATATAGAATTAACATTTATCCACCCAATTTCCTTATTTGTTTCATTGTTTTCAATAAACTATCAGTTCTCTATATACTTTTGTAGTTTTATTATATATTATTTTATAAGATGTAGATATCCATAAAAAATTCATTGTTGCTTTGAGATAAAATTTCAGTTTCTAAAAATTGTGGTAGTTGTCGCATACATTACTGTTTAAACTTTCTGTTTATCCGTCACTGTATTATTATAAGCTCCGTATTGGAAGAAGTGTATTGAAGAATTGAAATATTTTTTACATATATAACACATCATTATTTTCTTCCTGTAAGCAAATATTTGATGAAGCTGCAAACTTTCAAAGTATTTCCATACCCTGTGCCATATTTTTCCGTCGTGAAGGCTTCATCGATATTGGTCGACGAGAGCTGATCGAGCACAAATATATAAGCAAATAGATTATATCGTATTGCCAATAATCCTTTATATGGTGGAGTATCTATCGAACGTCTGGCAGAAAACGGAAACCACTCATCCTGCATAAAATTTTCATATATACGCTCTGTAGCTTCGCGTTCCCAAAGAGAGGGGATTCGCAGACGCATAATTCTATGGTAACGCGTTACTAACTGTACTATTTGCTTGCTCTCGTGGGACACTTCGTGAAGTACGCTTATCTCTTAAAAGATATCTAAGTTCCATGTAAGTTCTCCAACCTTCCTTACTATTTCACGAATCACTAAATCTGGAGGCCTGCTTAAGGGGCTGTAATTTCTTTGAAAGCTTCGCGCTACAATAAACGTGACGGAAGGAGCCACCACAAAACAAATGAATTTAGAAAAGATTTCTTTTCGAATTCACGTATCAGTACGATAAAAAAAATAGTATTGTAATAAATGTATTGGAAATATTCAGTACCTACAGTTACTCGAATTAATATTCGGATGCTCTAAAAAAGACGATAACTTTTTTAATATTGTGATGTACGATTTGAACTCTTTTGGGAAGCTAGAACAATTAGTTTATTAGATGTTGTGAAAAGAAATTTTATCAAATATTGCAATTGGTCGGAATTGTATAAAAAATACTGAACGTTGCATTTGACAACTTTTTAATGTGGACCTATATTGAAAATTTAAAAAATACGTTTTGTAGATCTGTGTCTATTAAACATACTCTGAAAATTTCGTCAAAATCGATCGACGATGCAATGAGATGCAAACGTTTAAAGATGGTAAACATTGCAGATTTTCACAATTTTCGGCTTTTAATTCCAATAAATCTAAGGATCTTACATCTTTCAATGCCTATCGTTTTTCCCCGCATCAACCGATTTCGATGAAACTTTTACAATGCATATAATTGACACAAATCTACAAATCGTACTTTCTAAATTTTCAATATAGGCCCACATAAAAAAGTTGTAAAACTCAACTTTTAGCATTTTCTCTGCAATTCCGACAACTTGCAATTGTTGACAATATTTCTTTTCACATCGTGTAGTAAACTAATTGCTCTTGCTTCCCAAAAAAGTACAAATCGTATAGTACAATATTTAAAAAGTTATCTTTTTGTTATATTGGGTTGGCAAGAAAGTAATTTCGGTATTTTAAGATGAACTAAAACCGAATTTCTTTATTCAAGCGATGAACTTTCATCAATAAAATATTTTCTTATTTGTTATTTTTGGCAAAAGATCACCGAAGAAAAGGAAAAATATCTTATTCATTAAATATCATTGCTTGCCAACCCAATATTTAAAAAGTTATCGTCTTTTTAAGAGTGTCCAAATATTAGTGGGAGTCACTGTAAATGTAATTTAAAACAGTACAATCGTTAGAAGAATTTAAAAGTATTATATTATAAAAGTATTATAGTACTTATATTATTTGCAACCTATTGAACATATTACGAAAAAAAAAACAAATTTCTATTTCACTCTACTTTGTTGCAATTCAGGTAGAAAATGTTTATCTTGCATAAAAATCCGCTGTCTAATTATTATTAATAAATAAATCATAATAATTAAAAAATATATATATTATATATAAATTATAATAACTAAAAAATGTAATAAATTATATATAAATTATAATAACTAAAAAATATAATAAATTATATATAAATTATAATAACTAAAAGATATAATAAATTATATATAAATTATAATAACTAAAAAATATAATAAATTATATATAAATTATAATAACTAAAAAATATAATAAATTATATATAAAATATAATAAATTAAAAATTATAATAAATTATAACTAAAAAATATATAAATTATAATAACTAAAAAATATAATAAATTATTGTTAAGTAAATGCTTTAGGAAATTCGTCCCTGAAGAGGTTAACGACACGTTCATTATTGTAATATTGAAAATTTTACCCGATAAAAAAGGTACAAAATCATAGTAAGTAAGAGAAATTTATTTTTCAGGTTTCCCTTCAACCCGGTTCCTGTGAATTCGCCATTGGAAATCTGCTTACTCCAATAAAGATGTCGATGACACACGTAAGAGAATACGGAATCAGTATAAACCTATCCGAATGTGAAAAATGGGAAAAGGAAATCGAAGTATTTTGTTTAGTCAACAAAGGTAAACGATAGGCAAGGGATCGTGCCGCACATAAATATTGTAAGCGTATGAACAGATTTCGTGCTCGAGTACCCAAACGAAATATATGGTACCAACCCCGTTACGACCCTGGCCGTGCCGAGAATTTTCATTCCATTCAACCGAGAACATCCCTTTCAGGATACACGTTGCTGGGTTCGCGACACGCAACATTGAACTTTTTTTTTCTAATAGAACCCTTAACTGTCGTCACTGACTTTGCCTCCATCGTCGGCACAAACGGGACAAACGAAGCAATTGTGAACCAGCCTTACAATGCTCAAAGAAGTCCAAACACGACAGGGCATAGGTACAATGCATAAGACGTGGTTAAGGCAAATATAAACAAAGCAACTGTTGATAAAGGAACTCACTATACAGGGTGTCCTAGACCGCCCATCCACCCCTATTAACACTAAACCTACCGAATTAAAAGTAACAGGTACATGTTCCCTTATAAAAATTACAAGATTGATTTTATTTAGACTTTTTCATTTCTTCTCACCATTTTATTTAGACTTTGTGCGGCTAGGAACTTATAACACATGCTCTACTAAAGATATTTGTACAATCAATTCTTATAAAATCATTTTTATTATTTGAATAATTGTAAAATAATAAATCTGGAACCGGTCATTTTCACCGGAGGTGGTAGGTTTAGTGTTAAAATGGTGGAGAGTGATTTTTATTGATAACTAAAAAAGTTTTAGCCTGACCTAACCTAACTAATTCGAGTACGCTCTATCGAATGGTGGTAGTTGCAATTTCCGGTACTAACCGGGAAAAGGATTTTCAGACCGGAAGTTATGTATTTTTTATTGCATATTCAGATTGTGTACGCAAAAATATAAAAGGTTTTCTCAAAAATGCATGTATCAATCACGAAACGGTTATACTATTAAGGTACCGATTGCAGCCAATATTCTAGTCTAGCATATCGCTGTCGCAGCTAAAGGTTACGTACCAAATTAAAATGGGGATACCCGATCGTAACTCGCCGATTTTAATGAAATTTTCGTATGACATAGAACTTAAAAAAATATTTGACACGTATTTTTTTATAGCACCCGACATTCATTTTAAGGGGGAGAAAATAGCTCTCAAACTTGGGGTGGAAAATTCATTTTATCGAATATCTCCGATAGTATTAGGCCTGGACAAAAATCTGAGAATCCAATTTGTGCGTCTATAAATGGCGAATCTTTTCGTGCAAACTGATTTAAAAAACAATAATTTTATTAAATAATATGTTAAAAATTAACTTTTCTTGCAACATTTCTGGATAAAACATTACAATTTTTTTATGAAAATCTGTATACACAGTCTACGTACCCTTCACCCCCTTAACATTATATGATTTTAGTTATAAAAAAATACGTGTCAAATATTTCTTTGAGTTCTATATTGTACCAAAATTTCATTCAAATCGGCGTGTTACGATTGGGTAACCCCTCATTCACCTACTCCAATAGAGGCATTTTTCAGAGACAAATCTTTTATTTTCTTGCGTACAAAATCTGAATATGCTATAAAAAATACCAGGTCCCATTAAAGAAGAAACTACTTCCGGTTAGTATCGGAAATTGCAACTGCATACCACCATTCGATAGAGCGTACTCGAATTAGTTAAGGTGCAGTGCATAAACTGGTTATTTTTATTATAATATGAGCTAAATTTTTCTAGCTTGTATTTATTAATACAAGTAGTACAAGTATAAGTTAGTATGGACTATTCGACATAGATGTTGCCCAAGAATAAAGGTGTTTTCCTTTGTTAAATCAACCAGTGCTAAACAGTCACGTGAGAGGTACACGTACAACTTTGAGGTTACCCTGAACATGCAATAATCTATAAGTTAATTATACAGGGTGGGGCAATAACTCTGACCACTTCAAATATTGCCGTTATTTGTAATAATATGAAAAAATGTTGTATACAACACTTACACGGTATAGAGGGGGGCATATTGTGACACAAACATTTTCTGCGTGGGCGGATGCATAGAGGAGATTTCAAGGTCACCATGATTTTTTAAATGGAAAGACCTACTTTGTGTATCATGAATCGATAGATTATCGAATTCTGAGTAAAAATGTATTGACCTTCATATACCCTAAACCTAATAGTTAACGAGATATCATCCAAAGAAGAATGAAAATTATTTCGATGACATCTCGGTAACTATTACCTTTAGGACATATGGAGGTCAATACCTTTTTACTCAGAATTCGATAATCTATCGATTCATGACACAGAAAGTATATCTTTCCATTTAAAAAACTTAAGATGACCTTGAAATCTCCTCTATGCATCCACCCACGTAGAAAATGTTTGTGTTACAATATGTCTCCCTCTATACCGTGTAAGTTTTGTATAAAACATTTTTTCATATTATTACAAATAACGACAATATTTAAAGTGATCATAGTTATTGCTCCACCCTGTATATTCTGTGTTATTTTAGGTAAGAACAAAAATATGTTGATGTAAGTTTACATTAAATAAACAGTTTTTATTGTATCTTTTAAAATTTATAAGTGCGTAAGTGCGTTCATGTGCGATAAACCACGGACGTTTCACGAGAGTGGGAAATAATGAAACTTCCCAACAGAAAGCAAACCGTCATCTAACAAAATGGTGCATATCTTATTCAATACACTTGATTGTTAGTACAATTTTTTTCGTTTTCAATTTTCTCCAACAATCGGCGGAGATTTTCCGAACAACCCAAAAGTACTTGTTTGTTTAAACATGGATAACTCTATAAAACTAAGCAATATAATTTGATGCAATAAAAAGCATTTTATAGCAGGCTTGTTAATAATTATTTTCTTGCCTCGTAGCACTTGAAACAAGGTTTGAAAGCATTTTTAACTCTAAGTTACACTCTTGCCCCGTTTTCGGGGAAAATGCAGACTAGTTGACATTTTGTACAATATCCTATCAAAATGAAAATTTTCAAGAAATATTAATTCACCAGTAATAACTGTGCAAAGCGTTTCATACCGACAGCGTTAAGTATTTACATACCAGACAGAAAATACATGAGTTTAAAATCCAACCTTCACCTTACTAAAATTTGTTTAATTTCAATAAAAATCACTCTCCACCATTTGAATAGGGGTTGGCGGATGGTGTAGGCCACTCTGTATAAGCCACCAATCAGTGAACAAGTCAGAAAATGTCAATCATGGGCCGAGAATACGGTTGAAGAGAAGCAGTACTCGGACATGATTGTGTGGTTTGACTATAAAAAAGAAGATTAAAGTTTATGACGATCTAGCCAAGAAATTAAAAAATTATACCAAACAGTAAAAGGTAACTGCATCCCGAGCAAATCTCAGGAATCGTTCCGATCGCAAGAGAAGTGCAAAATTCCTGATCAAATTGAATGAAAAGATCTAATCATGCTTTACGAAAATATCTGGCCAATTATTTACAATGGTGGATTCCACATAGATTTCAATGATCTTGAAATATATTAACAACTTATTCTATATTTATGGAAATCTGTTGGGATGACTATAGCAAACTCTACCTTTTCCTAATGACTAATCCTTAGCACTCGTATGATGCCTCAGAGTCACCACTACAGTCATTCCTGTACCATTATTAAATATATTGCTTACATTATTAAATACGTTGGTTTCTAATCAAGTACTAAACATTTCAGTATTGTATGAGGAGTTATATCAATCTCATATCTATGAAAAGAAAAAAATCATATAGAGTGAAATTATTCTATAGGTCGGAAGAAATGTTTAATTTTCGAGTTAAAATAGCTCCGAGTGCAGAAGGTTGAACCCCTTTGAGGCAGCCCCTTCCCAAACCTAACCCAGACCTCACCAAAATTCGTTCAAAATGACTATACAAGCTTGAGTTAGGTTAAGTATTTTAATTTTTCTTGGAGTCGCCAAATACCACGGAACTATTTGAAAAGAGTTAGGTTTGGCTATGGCCTTTCGAACTAACTTAAAAGACGTTTTGCATACTTTGAAATAATTTCCTGCAATGATCGGCTGTAACAGCGAAACGATGCTGTAATCCATTGCTGTATGTTGGTGATGATTGATAAGAATTCTGCACCCTTTTTTTATCAAAGTGCCCATAGATTTTCCATAGATTGACCAACCCGCTATTGTAAATAATTACCAATCTCTGGTATTATTGGTTTCCTAATTAATATCCAATACCCTCGACTATTAGATGCGGAGTGTAGTCGAGGCAAAGGTAAACGCAAAACATCACAACACCAAAGATACCCTAAAGCCCACGTAAATCGACAAGGAGGAGGTGAAGCGAGCCTGCAACGAGTTCAAGTCCAAGGTCAAGAAGCTCGTGGCACCTTAGTGGAATCTCATTCTTTATGCCACTCACTACTTTTCTACAAACTGGCGGAAGAGTATATATTGACATTTTCCACGAATTAGAACCGTTTTTCTTTATTCAATGACTTTCTCGGATTCACCTAGACGACTCTGTACACCCCATCGATCATAACTTTGGGATATAGTGTGGTATATTTTAAGAAATATTAATCTTCGTTAGCTCTCTTCAATTTTTTATAAATATATATTTATAAAATTATTTACTATCGATGCATAAAATCAGTGGCGCGAACATCATAAAAATTAGATTACTAGACTATATGTATTCACTCAAAATCAGAATAACTGCTATTTTGAGATGATTCAAAATTTTTAAGTGACGATTCCTCGAATAATAGTAGTGTTTGTGGAGTATTATTTTCTCGAACAGTTTTCGGGTCAGCTTGCAATCAACGGATCCGAGCTTACCCATAATCTGTTGGCTAATGAATAAATCGGTATTGGTATTGGTATCAATTCTTGACTCTTGAGCCTCTTCGGAAAGCTGCCTAGTTGGAAGAATAACTAATGTAACAATATCCTTTTGGCCAAAAGCGAAATCAAAATTTTTAAAAAGTCCAAGTTCATTGTAAGAAATCAAAGTTAACTGAAAATGTCCTTTAAAAAGTCGGAACTAATATAACAACATCCTTAAATTTTTCTAAAGTCTTTCCCGTTTTGTGTACGACGTTCTTAACATAAATGCATAAAATCTACAGTCTGATCATAAATTCCTGTAATATCCGAGTAATAGCACATTACAGAGATTTATTTTATCTCTTAAACGTTATATTGGTTAAAAAATGTAAACCTTTGAGCGACGAGACACGATTAAGCAAAAAAATCATATCTTAATTGTCAATTTGGAACTGAAACATCTTAAAAGTGCATACAATGTATGGTAATCAAAACCATGGGGCTGGTTATGAATAAAAACTATGACAGTACACAAATTACTAATTGTGTCATCGAAAGAAGTACCCTAAACCTTTTGTGCGATCGAATAACGTTCGAAAAATCTCTTGACTTCTTATTTGTCAGTAAAAATTATACAGCTGCATGCTCAAACTCTGTAATAATATGAAAAAATTTCATCGGTGTTTACTTCAAGATAGCAGGAGGCAGATAAAGTCAGGGAAACATTCAGAAAAAAAAGAAAAAGAAAGGTTAAAATAATAAACTTTGTATAATATAAGATCACGCTATAGTGTTGAACAGAGATAAACAAATACTAATGAGGAAATTTATTTATAACATTTTTATGTTTCAAAATATTTACAGGATATCTATTAAAACTATCTTTAATAACTTTATATTTGCCAAACCATAAAAGGATACTTTCAAGTAGCCTTAATTTATAATATTTTTCACATGAGTTTGACAAGTCTACAGTTGTCTACCGAAAAACACGGATTTTATTTATATTTCATTTAATATTTAGATTTATTCATAGAATAGTAATATTTATATATAATATAAATAATATTTGTAATTTAAGATTTATATTTAATATTTATAATCAGAAATTTGGTTAATTATCGAATATAAAATGATTTTGAAGTCTCTAAACTGATGAAGCTTAGTTAGAAAATTAGACTTTATGACCGATAATAATGGTACTCGTTTTAAATTATAATTATGTATAACTTCGCTACGTGCGAAAGCAACTCTACGATATTTTACTAACATCTGTTAGTAAGCGACTTTGTTGTCGCATCAATCGTTTCATGATATCACTGAAAACTTTTTGTATTCTACAAGAAGCAATTTACATGCTATTCATCTTAATATATTCATAGGAAGATACGTAAACTTACATATTAATTACACGTTATTCATCATCAGTAAATGAAAAATAAAACGTAACGTCACCCATTTCATAATACTACGAAACATCGTACAGATGAAAGTACAAAGTTTACATTCCAACAATTGCCGCAAAAGACGCGATGATTAATCAATTAAAAGGTTAAATGAATGTTGTTCCACTAAGCACTTATAGTTAGCCTGAGTTAACAGTAGAACATCGGTAACGCTACTTAAGCTTCACATCAAGTCGTAATGTGACACATACATAAATAAAGTGTTTACTGCTAAAGAGAACATAGCTGTGACGGAAACGTATTTTGTTTTATCAAAACAGGTTACCATTCGTTTGAAGAATATCGACAAAACATCTCAATGCCATCTTAACATTAGTTATGCACACATTGAATCTCGATGTATGTAGAATATGAATATAAACTAAACTATTAAGAAGTAATAATTTGTTGTAACAGTATATCAACTGTAACGATATCAACATGTCTATTTCCAATCGAATAAAATGTAGAATATGAACATAAACTAAACTATATTATATGTATGTATTAAGAAATTATTACAAGTTGTAATAATATGAATTATAACAATATTAACATCTCTATTTCCAATTAACAAAAACGAATACAATGTAGAATATGAACATAAACTAAACTATATGTATTAAGAAATTATTATCAGTTGTAATAGTATAAACTGTAACAATATTAACATGTCTGTTTCCAGTCGACAAAAACGAATACAATGTAGAATATGAACATAAACTAAACTATGTACTAAAAAATTATTATCAGATATTATAGTATTAACTATAACAATATTAACATGTCTGTTTCCAGTCGAAAAAAACGAATAAAATCTTCTTTCAAGCTTTGAAATTATAGAAAATATATTCGAAAATCATTATAAATGTATGTAGCTGCTCTCTCGTATCGAATTAAAAAAGTTCCTAATTGCAAGCTTCGTTAGTCAAATCCTTTGGCATTGGTCTCTCGAGCTTCAACTTCACCCGGAACAGTTTTACGTGGCTTTAAATACGAATGTTTTGCGCTTCGAAACCGAGTTCATGAATTCATATTACTCGTAAGATTTTTCCACTTCGTATTACCACCTCGTATTCGTGACAAACGGCGGTGATGACGCCACAATGACAGCCAATTGAGGGTTAAATAACTTTGAATAACAACGAAAGACGTTCGCATTTAACAATTGCAGGATGATTTGAAAATTCATGCAGCTTTATCTTGTCTAAAAGAAGTAAATTTGTAAATTGTAATGCGAAAATCAATTTGCAAATATACAATTTGTAAATGTGACTACCATAATTTCGTATTAATACACTTTGTAGTAAAATATGAAGAAAAGAGTCAAAAATATTATTTCCAGTTTAATTACTTTATGAAATGGTTGTAACAATGACGACACGATGGAACAGTAGAAACAAGAAGGTCAAACAGCGTGTAATATTATTAGAATACATTAAACATTTTTATGCTGATTGTTGTGTTACAAATTACTGACCGATATATGTTTAAAATCTTATTGTTTGTTATTACAATGATATTGATCCTCCACTTACAATTTTCTTCTAAATCTTCTGCAAATTCAAATCAAATGCGTTCATTTTCTGAAAAGATAAATATCGAAGTCTCTACGATTTAATGAAATTATTTATTACTTTTAATACAGTGGCCGGTATATGTTTAATAATAGTTTTGTCAGTAACAAAATCTTATTGTACATTATTACAGCGATTCTGATCCTCCACTTTTAATTTTCTTCTAAATCTTCAGCAAATTCAAATCAAATCCGTTCATTTTCTGTACAGATAAATATTGAAGTTTTGTTTCTACGATTCATTGGAATTATTTATTTCTTTTAATACAGCGCGACTGTCGTCGTAAGGAAGAGATCATTGGCGCAGAAAAATAATCCTTCTGCTGATTGTTACTCCAAAGGAACACAAAGAACCTTTGTTCTCAGAACAAATTGTTCTTACTTCGTTCTTTCATTACGGAGAAAATATACAAAACAACGTTTTGTAATTTAAAAGCAAGATAAGCAAAAAACATGAAGACATAGAAAGTTTCATCCAAGTGAAAAAGATGAATAAAGGATATAACGAGAGAAGAAGCGGTTTGCATGATGTAGTCTGCCAGGATCCTCCGACTAAATTTATTGTAAAATATCACATCGTAACACTTAGACATTTTTAATTCTATCGTCTGAAAGTTTGATCATCCGTTGAAAATTTGAGCCGAAAGGCAGCGAAATTATTGGGAAAATTGTATTACTTACCGCCGTTCTTGATGTCCTCCTTCGCTTCATCCCCTACCGGCTGAACGCTCTCCTTGCTCGTGTTGCATCCCATTTTCACTCTTACTCCTTTCCCGTTTCTATATTCCTTCTATCCTCGAATTGCAAACGCCCACCGTTGGTCGCGACACTCTCCGTATAATTCGCGATTATGATCGACTAAGTGCTTTCCTCGTTAACATCGAGCCGTCGAATAAAACGCCGTGATTACGAAACTCTCTCTCTCCCTCTCGTTGCACTGGAAACAACGAAAAAAAAGAGAAGAAATAGCCCGGTTCACCACGACAAGTAGAAGTACGTCGAAGGACGACGGATCACAGTCTAATAGAGAGAGGATCGGATCAGCGTTTTCGAAAATTCGCTTCTCCTCGGAAAAGCCGGGGGTGAACGACACGGCGTGGTACCGGCTCCTGTGCGAAGACCGTCAGGACGAAGATACGGTGATTTTACACGATTGAATGAGCTGGACGTATCGTGAAATCGGTCCCGTCCACGGTTCCTTCGGGTGGCTGTAAAAATCGGCGTACTAAAATAATATTTTATATGTAACTACCGGCAAACACTAAACTCTACTCTACGGATGTACCACGAACACAAGTTCCGTCGACGTCGCGAGACGTACTGACACTGTCGACGACCCTGCCCTTGCGTCGCGACTACCCGAGTCGATATATATTCCTTTACGATCTTGGTGCGCGTACACATTCGCGTTCGTGTGCGCGCGATCCAATAACAATGCGTGTACATTTACGCCGGATCGGCCACACAAACACGGTTTAAATCAAGCGAAAGCAATTGCAACCGGTAGCCACGTAACTGGCCGTGCATACTGGACCTTTTTCTTTCAATTTTTTCGTACATCATTCGCCAAGTAAATTCGACCCGCCACATTACCCGTACTGTCCCGTCCAATCGGCCGCCACTCCCAACTCCCGTATACCATCCAAAGAAGAATACTTTTTGCGAGCTACGATCGATTTCATAAACGGATACTCCGATGCTTGCTAGACTGCTGCCAGACAGGCGCCGACTCTCAGGCGTTCCTCTCGTTTTCTGGAACGAATATCGATTCCGCGGTTTTCATAATCCTCCACGATTCAGTACCGCCGATGATTCATGCCTCATAGACGCGACCCGTGCCTTCGTTTGCGTTTTATAGTCGCGTGACCCGCGCTACGAATTCCACTGACAAATAGCTCTGTTCGTGGTGCTACATTGACATTCGCGAGCTCACCGAGGATAGTTCGCATCGAAAAGAGTACAACAAGCTTTCGCAACGATTTTTATAGATGTTTATTGAATGTGAATGGTTTCATTATTATTTTACAGTTTTTAAATGCATACGGTCGATCGTCGAGAAGTACAAGTTGTACAAAACAGATACACTTTACATATCGGATGTGCTCCATTTATATGCTTCTTCTTGAAGCGCCGTCTTCGCGTTTTGCGCTTCGAACCAGCGTTTCTCGTAACCGTTGCTCCTGTCAACACCGTCCCATCGATAACCAGGTTTAACACCGAATCGATTCGGCATGTAGGATCCCTCGTAAGTTGGTCGATCTGAAATAATAAGAAGCGTATGTAATACATCATTTTATATGCGAGGAAGTGTATTTATGTTACCTGGTTTTCTTTTTCCTTCCTTAATCTGTTTTTGTTTAATATACTCCAGCATTGGATCGCCTTCTCTTTCTTGTTCTCTGAGTCTTTTGTCTAAATCAGCGTCGTCTGCATATCTCGCAAGTGGTTTACTCATTTCGTAAAGATCGTCTTTTAATTTTTCTTGGCGATCCTCAACTTGTTTTAACCTGAAAGATAATCGTGTTATTTTAATGCGAACAGGCGTAGAATGATTAATAGAATTCTATTTTTACAATTTTATTTCGAATTACTTACCCCTTTCCCCATTTAGCATACTTTTCATTCATTTCGCTCTGTCGCTTTTGTTTCTCACGATCTTCGGCTGCTTCCGCTTCTAAGTTACGTTTTCTACCCGTTTTAGAATCTCTTAGGATCACAGCCTGGCCAACGCCAGTAACCTCTTTACTAAGCTAAAAAAAGATCGGAAACCACCATTTAAAATAAGTAATGAAAACTAAATGAAAACAGGAAAATATATAATTACCTTGCTGAAATGTTCAGCTTCTCTCTTTTTGTGTGCTTCTGTCTCTTCTCGTAACGCCTTTGCATCTTGTAACCCTGCTTGCCTTCCATCTAACGTTTTCTTCATTCGCTTTTCAGTGTCTTCTTTATTGTCTCTGTGTTTCAACTCCAATCTTTTATAGTCACTAGTGTCTCTTGTAGATCTGTCTTTTCTAGAAGAACCTTCAGATTGATAATTACTGTCCCATTTCCTTTTAGATTTGTACAAATCCCTATTATCTTCTTTAGATTTGCTTCCACTTCTATCTCTGTTCCTTCTACGAGGTGGACTCATATCCGAATCGCGATGTCCTTTTTCAGACCAAGAACTTTTATCCGAATGCTTATGACGTTTGCTCTCCTTGTGTACACTTGCATGCGAGTCTCCATATTTGTGCTTTCTACTCTGTCTAGGCGGACTAAGATCTTTTTCAAATCTTCTTGACGGGCTTAAATTTGTTCTTGATTTTCTTTTCTCATACTCGCCCTTTTTAGTTGGTCTTGGTGGACTTAAATCGGGATCATGGTTGTTGGATTTAGACTTTCTAAGTGGACTTAAATCAGAATCGTAATTCTTAGATTTAGACTTTCTAGGTTGACTTAAATCAGAATCATAGTTCTTAGATTTAGTTTTCCTAGGTGGACTTAAATCAGATTCGTAATTCTTGGATTTAGACGTTCTAGGTTGATTTAAATCAGAATCATAGTTCTTAGATTTAGTTTTCCTAGGTGGACTTAAATCAGATTCGTAATTCTTGGATTTAGACTTTCTAGGTGGACTTAAATCAGAATCGTAATTCTTAGATTTCGATTTTCTAGGTGGACTTAAATC
Organism: Lasioglossum figueresi; assembly: GCA_028455805.1. Classification (NCBI taxonomy): domain Eukaryota; kingdom Metazoa; phylum Arthropoda; class Insecta; order Hymenoptera; family Halictidae; genus Lasioglossum; species Lasioglossum figueresi. The sequence continues at coordinate 2,081,815 of CM052201.1, forward strand.
AGAATCGTAATTCTTAGATTTAGTTTTCCTAGGTGGACTTAAATCAGAATCATAGTTCTTGGGTTTAGACTTTCTAGGTGGACTTAAATCAGAATCGTAATTCTTTGATTTCGACTTTCTAGGTGGACTTAAATCGGAATCATAGTTCTTGGATTTAGTTTTCCTAGGTGGACTTAAATTAGAATCATAGTTCTTGGATTTCGACTTTCTAGGAGGACTTAAATCAGAATCGTGATTCTTTGATTTCGATTTTCTAGGTGGACTTAAATCAGAATCATAGTTCTTGGATTTAGTTTTCCTAGGTGGACTTGAATCGGATTCAGATATTTTCTTTTTCCTTTTTGCATGTTTTTTGTTTTTGTGAGATGGAATGTCTGCGTCTGAATCACTATCGCTATGTCGATTCTTTTGGGAACTTTTATTATGTAAATTGGTATGCCGTTTAGATTCTTTTCTGGCTGGACTTGAATCGTTATTGGAGTCATTTGTAATGATCGTAGACTTTTTGTTTTCCCTGTATTGGCTTGTAATAGTCAAATCTCCATCTTGACTATCAGCTATAATTTTCCATCTTCTTTTATCTGTGAAATCGACAGGTCCACGTTCATCCACTATACCAGCAATTTGAGGGGCATCTTCTCCGGTAATGTAAATATCAAATTCGTGATCTTCGATCGGCCTCATATTCTTCAGGTCTAAGTCATCGTCAATGATTTTTACTCTGCAAAACACATCTCAAAATTTGTGCGAAGAAATGAATAATCTTGTTAAATAACTTATTATGCTCTAAGTTTGGGGGCGATTTTTTGATTTTATGCATTGCGAGGTTATGCATTCCATCTCCTAGTTAAATTAATCTTCAGCATTATTTTATGACAGAATCAAAGAAATGACAGGTAATGAAATATTTTTTGTCACGAGTCATTATAGAAAAGTTTCGAACTATTTCACTCTAAAATTCCAGGAAGACGTGTGAAACAATCATTATAACCTAAAACACAAAGGTTTCTTCTTGAAACTGCCACGGAAAGGTATGATATTCGAAAATTAACACTTACGTTTTTACTCCTACATGCTTCTTCTTTTTCTTCTTCTTTTTGTCGTCGCCATATCCCGAAGACAAATATTTCCTCAAATATTCTTTCTGGTCTACTTTCTTCTCCATTTTCTTTCAACAGAATCAAATATATAATATACCCTCTGCCTTCACAAACAATGGCGCGCAGCAGCGTTTCATCGCAATATTTCCTACTGCTCACACTCGAGGGCGTTGAAATCAATATTTAAATAAGAGCGCGAATTTTAGAAACCAATGTAACAATGAGTGATGACGTGCAAAATCACACCGTCATGTATCACAGTGATCGCAGAATCACGATCGCGGTCGTGATTTTAACTTCATTCACGCCGTGATCGTGATTATTTAATCCAGATGCTCACTGTCATCCTCATTTTTCATCTCGATTGAATTACTTCTTTTTTTAAATACATCAATTATTGCATAAAAATATCTGCATATAACGTAAATTTAAAATTACGTTATAAAATATAATACAAATTTTAAATATGGCTCACTCATTTCGTCAATTATAATTTAGAAAAAGTTAAATTTTAATGTAGATGTTGATAATATGAAATCTGTATTTATATCCTCACAACTTACTTATTTATTTAAGAGAATAGTAAGAATAATATTATATGCGTATAAAATACTTATTTGTGAAAAGATACATTTGTATCACAGTTTTATCGTTCCTTATAATTTTTTATGCAACAAGTTAGCACCATTTTGCCAAATGTATACGAAATAATGCATAAATACATTTTTATATCACTATCTACCATTTTGAATTATTTTGTGACGTAACTTGTGGGCACCAGATACTCTGTTATCTTGGAACCATGAAGTAAGAGTACTCTTCTGTTTGTAATCTTATCTATGTTTCGTTTGTATTAGATTGTTGTAAAACGTTTCAATCAAGAAATGCTATTAATACCATTTACAGGTTTATAATACAGTGTCCCAAAAATGTTGTACCTCTTTGAATGGGGTGATTCCGGAGGTTGTTTGTAGTAACATTTCCCTTTGCAGAAACGTTCTCCGCGTCTTTGTTACGAAATTATTATCAAAATTCTAGAGAACATTCTCGCGGAGGAAGAATTTACTTCAAATGATCTGAGAAATCATCCCTTTCGAGGAAGTACAGCATTTTTTGGTCACTCTGTATAATTTGAGGTACAAAGGTAATCCTTAATATTCTATCTTTAATTATAATTAATATGTCATGTATTGCTTTTATACAGTGTGGAAAAATAATATATTGGCGATAGTATTATGTGATATATAGTGAACACGTAGTGATTAACTAATGTACTATTCGTCGATGGTAAAAAGAACTTGAAAGAACTTACACAAACTTCACATTCTCTCTCTCCTCACACACACACGCGCGCGCAGCACAGACACACATATATACACATACACGCACACATCGTCCACTATGAGAAGAAGGCTCGCACGATCATGGTAACAGGCTCTCTGCATACTGAACAAGTTGTCATGCCAGGAGCACACTTAACACAAGCTACTATATGTCCACATGGTAAAAATACTGTTCCTAATTCTCCGTTGTAACAAATTTTGCACATCCTCACATCGTCTATGGGCTTATTGTTTTGCGTGTTCGCATTCGATAGATCTTCTATGCTTCCTTTTACAGATTCTGTGACAGATCCGATGGTTTCTATACCGCTATCCGCGGAACTGGATTGAGAACTCGGACCAGGATTACTTTCCGCGTCTTCCTTCATTTCTACGCTCATCAATACAGGCTCAACTTTCTTAATAAAACTTGGTAGATTCATTTGCATTGTTTTCTGAAACAAAATAACATAATAACAACGATCTATGTACAGAGAAAATCAAAAAATTTAACATTTTTCCACATACCTCTTTGGATGACGGTGATATATGCTGACCTGTTACTTTATTAACATAATCCTGACCTTTAACCATCAGCAAATAATAACATTTTGAGAACCATTTTGCGTGTTGTTCCCAGGGGTCATCTTCCTGTTCCCAATCTTTCAAACCGCCGCCGCAATCATGACACAGAGTCTCATCGCTTTTACCGGTGTAATAAAAACCGGCATCCGCTAATGTTTTTTTAGTCTGTGCCATCATTTTTGGCCATGTTTCGAACGTCTGTAGTCTAGCATCGTGACTGGCGTACTCTGGATGTACTGGTCCTATAGATCTTCCTAAACCTAAACAGCTCAGTTTTGCTGTATTCGGTAATTGTAATTCAGACGTTAAATTATGATTGTCTGGACCAGAAGTAGGTCTATATTCTACTCCATAAGGAGCCCATACGTCTCTACTCCTCGGCTTCGGCGGTAAAATCGTGTTAGGATCTACTCCGATCGGCACATTGCCGCAATTAATTTTTCGAATAAATCTGCATCTTGCCGACCAACGTTGATGATCGACCATCGGATTATCACCTTCTACCCACCGACATATTTCCACGTGACATTCGAAGCATTTTACTTTGTCCCCTTCGCCTGTGTAATAAAATCCAGCAGTTGCAAGTCTTTTTGGCTCTATAATATATGGCACAGGCCAATTCTTAAAGCTCTTCAATCTTGCTTGTTCGAAATGATAATTATTATTATCTACCTCATCGTTTAACGAGTGAGTTTGCTGTGCCAACAATGTTTTGCCTTTGGGCAGAGTAATGCCCACTCTTTGAAATAATTCTGGATTTAGTAGTGGTAATTCTATAACTTCTTTCAACTCTCTTAATTGTTCGCTTAACGGATCAACCTACACAGATTATTCAACGATACATGATTTAGATGAATTTCAAAATAAGACGAACCTTGAACATTTAGATGAATTTTACCTTGCGAGGTAAACAATGCATTATGGTGAAAGTAGTCATATCTAATGCCACTCTTGTAGTAGATTTCAATTTATTTTTATTAAGCTGTCGCCTACAACCGACGATGTAACATGGCCCATTCTTTGCTATTACTATAACTAGAGACACAAAACTACATTTAATCGGAAACATTCGATTGGGAATATTTAATTATTCGTAGTTGTATACTTACATTTTTCCTCCGTGAGTTGTTTCAATACTACCCCGACGATCTAAAATATAATGTGTTATGCGTGCTTGTAGGATTTCAACTGTACTTATCGAAAATGTACTAGTTTTTTTTCACCTGTCCAACGCTTTGCAGAGCTTTCAGATCGTTCTCTGACTTATTATACTGTATCGTCAGATCTTTCAGATTGTCTTGCACTAAAAAACCAAGCAAAGACAAGAAGAATAAGAATTTTTATGACAGTCGATATTTTGGAATAACTTGGTGACTGTACCGGTAGTGTAATAGCAATAGTAAATGTGCCTTACTTTCTTTTAATCGCGATTCCATTTCTTTATGTTCCAGAAGCATTTTTTGGAAATCTTGTACGGCTTTCTCTTTGATCGCCTGCATGGTGAACAATGGTGAATGCTTATGGCTTACTCTCCTTATTTTGCTACTGATATATGTATATTTAGAGATGTTTCGCGCATGAAGTATGAGTAATAGCAGAGAGTAAATGAGAGTGCTCACGCCCGGGTTTTGGCCGTGCCCATTATGGTGCTGCCCCCTACTCTATTGCTTAGCCTGGATCAGCTCCTACATCAACTCGCAGTCCGGACAAGAACCTACATCTACTCGCCGTCCGTATAAGAACCTACATCGACTCTCAGTGACTCTCAGTCCGCACAACATCATTTTTGGCCTTGATCAGAATAATAAGTTTATATTGATTGATTCGCAGAACCCGTATTATATATCCCCTTTCGTAGCAAACGATTTTTATCTGAATATGTTCTCCAAGTTCAGTCTCTCTCTCTCTCTTTCATGAAATTAAGAAAATATCATGTATTAAAATAACTGCAGAAAATAATTATTTAATAAGGTCAAATAAAAGTGTAAAAAGTATAAAAATATGTTTTTCTTTCAAAATAATGATTCCCAAAAATGTGTGTCTAGGGGAAACATTAAGGGCAGATTGCCGACAGAAAATTATTTAAAGGGTCTTTTTGAAGACTTCCGATACTTCCGCGAATACATTCACGATTACAACCACATTCTATCGAGTTTAGTCTTATTCTAATCGGAAGAACGCCCCGAACCCTGCTTGCATAACTTCACGAAAAAATTATGTAAAATAAATATGTTCAGCACAATTTTTGTTTGTTTAGTGTTTAGGGTGAAATTTTTTAAGGATACGACGCAAATGATAAAGAAATAATAAAGAAAAATGTGTAGGTAGTTAGAATCAATTGTTTCAATAAAAAAAAAATTAATAATAGTTCTTATTGCTGAAAGATTGTCGTTGACAAAGATTGGACGCCGAGGACTACTTTGAAAATATGAATGATTTCAAAAATTATTTCAGTTACACAGGAAAATAGTAAAATGATCGTTTTGGGGAAACCAATTGTAATTAGAACTTTTATCAGATGGAAGCAGATGAACGTATTGAATCAATCGGCTATCAAACGGGACACGATTATTTACGAGAGAATGAAAGTGGGAAATAATGATCACGAAGGAGAGAAAGCGAAGGTATGTTAGGGTCAGAGAACTGTTAGATTGTACGCCTTGTGTAGTATGTGTACACAAATAGAGGAAAAAATGTCTGTATTTATGATCAACGAATGCAAGAGATAAGTATCTGTAAACTAGTGTTCATATGTGTATACGTTTACAGGTCAAAATATAAATTATTCTGTAAATACTTCGATACGTGAAATCGTAAGCTGCAGGCAACTTTACTTTACTTTCCTTTACTTTACTTTACTTTACCTTTACTTTACTTTACCTTTGCCTTTACTTTACTTTGCCTTTACTTTACTTTACCTTTACTTTACTTTACTTTACTTTACTTTACTTTACCTTTACTTTACTTTACCTTTACTTTACTTTACCTTTACTTTACTTTACCTTTACTTTACTTTACCTTTACTTTACTTTTCCTTTACTTTACTTTACCTTTACTTTACTTTACCTTTACTTTAGTTTACCTTTACTTTACTTTACCTTTACTTTACTTTACCTTTACTTTACTTTACCTTTACTTTACTTTACCTTTACTTTACTTTACCTTTACTTTACTTACCTTTACTTTACTTTACCTTTACTTTACTTTACCTTTACTTTACTTTACCTTCACTTTACTTTACCTTTACTTTACTTTACCTTTACTTTACTTTACCTTTACTTTACTTTACCTTTACTTTACTTTACCTTTACTT
>CM052201.1:2088234-2248905 GCA_028455805.1 Lasioglossum figueresi
TTTACCTTTACTTTACTTTACCTTTACTTTACTTTACCTTTACTTTACTTTACCTTTAAAAATTTAACTGTAATTACTCTTTTTATATGTAATCCAAATTTAAAATCGTATACCGCATCAACGTTAAGGCGATTGGGTGTAGAAATTAAAGATTTACATTCACATTGAAAATGAATACATTTACAGTTTGCCACGTCCATGCCATTATAATAATGATAATGATTAGTAGAAGTTAGTATCCTTGTTATTAAAAGTGAATTTTTCTAATGTTTTTTTTCTTTTCTATCTACTTCTGGACTGCGACGCAGAAATAAATTATTATTATTAACACATTGATTAACAATAAATTAAAGCATTTATTGGAAACAAAAATATTTATTTGTCCTCATTGCATTTCTTTAATCTGATTCAGCTGATAGATTTTCTACCTTATTTGTTTGGACCTTGTATCCGGCCGGCAAATGTTAAATAATTTTACATTACAGGTATATGTGCTGAACATTTCTCGCCCGAAATGTTCAGGTCGAAAAGTAGTTCCTGCCCGAATGTAACAAGGCGGAGATTAATTAAGAACGCTGTTCCGAAACCTTGGGAAGATAGGAGACAATCCCAAGAAGAAGAGGAACTCAATCAAATCGTCGAGGGATATACCGCCCAAGAAAACGAAAGTGAAGTCATAGAGGGACATGGCGCGGAGCGTGACAATGGACACCAGAGAGAAAGGGGGGTCCCAACGCGGGTTTATGCAAGGACTCCACTATATTTCTCTGGGAATGAGGATGGTAGGATGGAATGGGCAGAAATGAACCGTCTATTCCATGCTACCCAGCACGAACGACGACGATTAGAAAAATCTCCTACGCGACACGATTAGAGAAGGTGAATCGCACGAAAAATCATAGATTCAGAAGAAAAATAATAGATTTGCAGCTCGCACTGAAATGCCACAAACAAAAGCTGAAAAGAACTATGGCAGCCAAAGTTCGTGCTCCGAAAGCAGCAGAAACGGTGGACGAATTTTTGGATAGGAAAAACTGTCTGAACAAAGTTTCACGCACAATGGTGAAATTGCAACTAAAGAAGGACAACGCGACCTACACGACGGAGGAACAAGATTTGACAAAGATGATATTTCATCATTCTCCTTCCGCTTATAACAGACTCAGGAAAAGTGGATGTCATCTACCTGTAGAAAGTACAGTGCGAAGGTGGATTGCAGTTAACAAACTGGACACTGGGTTTTCGAAAAACGTCTGTGCTAATATAAAAAGACGTTTATCTGAATTCCCATTTGTAGGAATATTCTATGTCAAACCACCGCTCAGCTATTTAAAACATTGAACGGCCCGCCGTGTGTTGATGCGTTGTCACAACGACGACACAGGGAGACGGAACACGGTTCGACAGCTCTAAAGACGCAAGACGAAACGATAAACGAAACGATTATAATAAAGTTCTCATTCTTTTTTGGATACTACACATTGGAGGAAAGATTGTGCGCCCTGAAATGGGATGAGATGTCCATTAAGACATGGGAAGAGTATTCAGCTTCACTGGATAAGGTGGAAGGGCTTGTCGATCTAGGACAATTGGAGTAACGTGACAACAACGACACTCGCTTTCGTCTTGATCTTCTTTCCGTATCACTTACATAAACGTTTCGTCGATCCGTCAACCGACTCTCTCTAAACTCTTTCCTCTTTACCTTAAAGTCCCGGTATCGGTCCGATTCCAGAATCGACCGCGATTCTAAAACAAAAAGATCATCTGTTCCTCCACTGTCGCCAATTTTTCCATGCTTTTATAAACAGAATTTTCTAGGTAAATTAAATGGTTTACACAAATAAACTTTTTTAAACAAAGTATAGTTTTTCACATACAATTTTTTAATAACCATCTATGTATAAACAGATTTTCTGGGCATATAAAATTGTTTAAACTAACATATAAATAATCTGTATTATTTTTTAAATAGATTATATTTAAATAAAGTACAAAAAACCTCCAAATTTAATAATAATTATTAATATGCATTTTCCTATTTGCAGAGCCACCGCTGCCTGCCAAACGGTCAATACCATCTCCACCGGCATTTGCTTAGTTAATTGTTATTGGATTCCTATCAATAGTTGCTATGTATTATAATAATTATTTATTTATTTCTTTTATAATATTTGAATTATATTTGTTTATGTATTATAATATTTGTTTGTGTGTGTAATAAATGATTTTTTGATTAATTGTTTTGTTTTGCCTATCTTTATTTCCCATTCCATAGTTAAATTCCGACTTCCTAACTGAACATATAATTTGTCCAAGTCCAAAGGAATTGTAAATTGTACCTTATACATTTTCCAGTTTGTTGGAAGTAGAGCTAAAATGTTGTTCGATCTTTTTTGTTTAGTATAATGTGTCTACTTCTGTAATCCTTCCATTTATTTGACCTTATTTAATAATCATTTTCTGCAGTTATTTTAATACATGATATTTTCTTAATTTCATGAAAAAGAGAGAGAAACTTAACTTGGAGAACATATTCAAATACAAAAATTGTTTATAATATAATACGGGTGCGGCGAATCAATCAATATAAACTTTTTATGTTATGAGTCGATGTAGGTTCTTATACGGCGTGCGAGTTGATGTAGGTTCTTGTCCGGACTGCGAGTAGATGTAGGTTCTTGTCCGGACTGCGAGTAGATGTAGGTTCTTGTCCGGACTACGAGTTGATGTGCAGCCAATAGTGGCACGGCCAAAGCCCGGGCGTGAGCACTCTCATTTACTCTCTGATACGACGCAAAGCAGGGACCGTTACGTGGTGAGTACCGTTTCCTACAAAAAACAGTACGTGTTTCATCGTTCATTTTTGAAAATAAATTATGTATTCAAGCGAGCTATTTAGTTTTTACTGATTTAAACTTATTCTTCAATTGTGTTGCCTTCTCGCAATAATGTACTCTTGTGTCGTGACGATCATTTATATTTGAATTCGTGTCGTTCCATAGAAATCGAGATAGTTTAATTTCCGTTCTAATTAATTTTGACTTTCTATTCAAATTTAATTGTTTATTTATTATTAATTCTGAATTACATTCTGACTGTTTGTCAATTGTAATGAATGAATTTGTTCTTTCTGTTCCAGATTCCGCGGGAAAAGAATCCATCGATCGAAAGACCATATTCATTGCCCAGTCGATATTACTCGATGCTTTCGATAATCGAAAGCGTGACTTACAGTTAGTGTCATGGCGCACTTTCTTCAAGCAGGAGAGGACGTGAGCGTGAGTACAACTTATATTTCCAATTATACTGTGTTATTAAATATCTTTCTTAATACCATTAATAAACAACTAATAAATATTCGATTTGAATTATTTATTTCCTATTATTTCGGATTCTGTCTAGTGTCGCGACGATCATTTGTACTTACTCGAATTCGTGTCCTATAGAAACCGAGTTTGTTTAATTTCCGTTCAAATTAATTTTGATTTTCTATTTAAATTGAATTGTTTATTTATTATCAATTCTGATTGTATTGAATTGGACTGAATTCTTAATTGTAATTAATGAATTTGCTCTATCTGTCACAGATTCCGCGGGAAAAGAATCCATCGATCGAAAGATCATATTCATTGCCCAGATCGATACTACTCGATGCTTTCGATAATCGAAAACGTGACTTACAATTAGTGTCATGGTGCACTTCCTTCAAGCAGGAGCGGACGTAAGCGTTAGTACAATTTATATTTCCAATTATAATGTGTTATTGAATATCTTTCTTAATACCATTTATGAACAACTAATAAATATTCAATTTGAATTATTTATTTCCTATTATTTCGGATTCTGTCTTGTGTCGCGACGATCATTTGTACTTGAATTCGTGTCGTTCTATAGAAATCGAGTTTATTTAATTTTCGTTAAAATTAATTTTGATTTTGTATTTAAATTAAATTGTTTATTCACGATTAATACTGATTTATTTATTACTACTTATGTGACTATTTATTTTACTGATTTATTTACTATTCATTCTGATGAATTTGTTCTTTCTGTTACAGATTCCGTGGGAAAAAAATCCATCGTTCGAAAGATTCGAATTGAAAGCGAGACAAGTAGTGGTTTCTTCATGCAGGAGAGGCCGTGAGCGTAAGTACCAATTATATTTCCAATTGCACTGTGCTTCTCAGCTTCTTTTTTCATACCATTAATGAAAAATTAATAAAAATATTCAATTGGGACGATTGAAATAAAATGAATAAAATAATGAAATTTGTTCTTTCTGTCACAGTGCCTAAGGGAAAATTCAGAGACGATATCGATACCCGAGATCGAGACGCAATGAGTCGTGCTGTTTCCAAGCAGGAGAGTACGTGAGTACCTATATACTTTCCCAATTATAGTTTGTGATTGAGCATTTTCTTTTCAAACTATTGATAAATAAATGAATAATAATTATTTATTAATTTACTTTCGATAAAATTTAAAGCTGACAACGAACTTCTTCGCATGCTTATCTGGAAGTCTGAGGCTATATCTACCTTGATTGAAAGACGATAATGATTGAAAGATGACATCGATAGCTGAGTGAGATGGAGAGCAACGTGTCGTGCTTTCTTTAAGGGGGAGAGAATGTAAGTACCAAGATATTTTCACGATTAAGCTTTATCATATTGAACATTTACTTTCAAAATATTAATGAAAAATTGTACAGCCTATATTTTTTATTTCGAAAGTCATTTAAATAGCATTTACATAAAAATCTTTTTATATGGCAGCGGAATTGTACGAATCGATTTTAATATATTTTTTTGTTTTATTTTATGATTTCAGGACTTTAATGCAGCTTCTCTTCCGCCCAACAAGTAGCAAGTGAATAAACAATTTTTTATTGTTCTATTCTTTTCGTAGATCATTTTGACGAGTATAGTGACCGTGAGAACGCCATGCATTCCCGCGGGTAGTAATCTGTTTCCTAGCTAGGTAGGGTCATTTTGTACATCGCGTTTTTTTTAATAAATTAACAATTTCGATAATTTAATCTCCAACTTACGAGAAGATAAATATCTTTTCTAATTTGATGTATTATTATATATCAGAGTCGCTTTTTATCATGAAGACAGTTGTTCCGCATTTTAAAATTATTTTGAATTGCACGGAAGCAGAAGATACCATGTACAATAAGACAATTCGCGACTAATAAATTCTTGAGGCAAAGCAGATTAATCTGTATTACTTTCACGATTACTTTACATTTAGTAAAGTACTTTTTTCATTATTTCGAAAGATTGCTTTGCCGAAAGGGTCAACCGAAGGTTTATAAATATTTTCATAAAGATTCAGAACAAATAAATTAATAAAATGAATATCTTTATTAAAATCTTGCTTAGTCAAGTAAGTGAAATTGAATTCAATTATTAAATGTAACTAGAGCCATTTTTGCAAGAATACAAGAGCATTAGTCCGTACAAAATCTAACTGATACTTTTAGTTAGGATTTTCAGGATGTTGAGATTCCCTGTTCGTTGCTCGAATCCTCTCGCGTGCCCAGGTGCTACTTGGGAGGGTGAGAACAACGGGCACATGGAATATTGTTCTAATCATATGTGTGGCGACTGGCAATGGTTAGTGTATCGTACACGACGTACTTTCCACTTTGTGTGTGTGTGTGTGTGTGTGTGTGTGTGTGTGTGTGTGTGTGTGTGTCGTTAGACAGTGGAATTGCGTCGGTTGTTTAAACTAGATTCAGTAGCATATATTCCTGTCGATCTGTGACATGCTATCTTATATACATGGATCTTCGTAGAATATGTGTAGTAGTTTTCTCTATATACTGAAAACAATGTGCAATATTCAGAATTACGCATAATTTAATTCAATGTCAATTCAGCTGTTATTTCGATTTATTGATTTATTTCGCAATGATCACAGCCATTGTCAGTCGATTTCAGGGAAACTGGTACGTACCTTAGAGTGTTCTTGTGATTCGAACGTGTAGGGTGTCGGAGGCGTCCCGGGACGTTCTCTCTAGGTGTTAGGCTGTTGCACCCTGGCGTCTGTATGGAGATCGTGTTGCAAATGTGTTGGAGAGCTTGTGTCTTGCCATTTTTTAAATATAGGGCTAGGTAGGTAGCTTACCTTCTTAGTGTGATTGTTTATTCTAAGTAGATAGGGGCTGGGACTGGCTACCGCTTTCTCTTTCGGGTAGGCCGCGATTCGGACGGTAGCCAGTCACTGGAAGAGCTCAAGTTTCGTCTCGAAGCTAAATCGAACGAAGCATGACGTTCGAATTGATGCTTCGTGCTCGATTCTTCCTGCTCGTGTAGCTTTTCGCGGACGCGGACGCGAACGGCGCGCGAATTAGGGTTTCGAAACGTTGCGCACCTGCTCGATTGCACCAATGAAACAATCGGCTTCTCTCGAAACTTGTGATACATTTCGGAAGTCGTCGATCGATTCACTGCGAGCACGTTTAGGGTTTCAGATGTTTGGTGGACCGCCGAAGAAACAGTAGAGGCTATATGCCGAAGTGGCCCCGACAAACTGTCGCTCAAGAGGGCAACTACAATGACCTCGCATCTTCGGATGGGAAGTCATTTCGTTACTACTTTGTCACTGTACTCGTCGGTAGAAGTAATAGTAGTAGTAGAAGTAGTTAGTTGTATACATGGGCAGACCTCACCGCCCCAACGATCAGCGGAGATGGGCACGTCCGCGATTGAAATAGTGTTGCGAAAAAACCACGGGTATTGTATTAGTCGATTTTGAAAAGAGATCGAAGTTAGTGTTGCGGAAATACTCGCGATTTCCATAAATTCCAATGTAGATTGTTTAAAGTGTAGCGTTGCGAATGAAATAGTCGCGATTTGCTTTTCCATTTTTACTTCAACTTGAAACAATATTATGATATTCCAATTTTGTAAGAGTAAAGTTTGCATTGTTGTTTTGCACAAAATGTAAAATAGTTCTTTGAATCCTCTGTTCGTTGAATTAGCGTTGCGCAGCAAAAGGATCGCGTTTGCGTTCGAGTCTTTCGACATTTCAGGCGCCCATGCTCCAGCTGCAACGACCCACAGTCGTATCGTACACCCTGCCGGGTGCGGTGTAGGCATTCGCGATTTCAATTAAAGTTGCGAGAGAATCACAACGGTTTGAATTAGCGTAGCATTTGTGGAAATCGAAATTGAAGTAGGGAATGTCTGAAACGAGATTAGTGGAGGTTCGCACCTACTCTTCAAGTAGCATGACTTCGCAGCACGTGATCGCGTGTCACCATCTCTGGCTGATAAAGCCAGCGTTACTAGGCTTCGGTCTATACTCAAACCGGCCAGCTCGTGGAGTGTATACTCGCGAGTTGAACTAACGGTTTGAGCGAAGGGGCGCATCTTTCCTGGCGTTAGGACGTCCAGACAGGTGGATTGTGTCATTGCATTTGGATTCAGAGTTGATCCAATGGGCTTGGAAACCCTGTCGCTAACTATTTCGTCTCGCCTCTACTTCATTTCGATTAGAATAAGGTTTGCTTAACTACCGCTTTTGAGAATGGCAAAGAGTGATGGTGGAGGAACCGATCTCTCCACCAGCAGACTACTCCATTTTTAGTGCATGCCGCGAATAAATGAATAGACCACGGAACACCATATCTGTGTGAGAAATTAGCGTTGCGAAAAATTGTTGTCGCGATTGCTTAGTGTCGCGAAAAGTATGATCGCGTTGTCTTAAGACGGGATTATACATGCATATTGGAAAATGCACCTAAAAGATGAGGCTAAATGATAAGAGTCGCGACCTCGTATTAAAGTAAAGGTCCGACATTGTAAAGCCAGTTGCGCACGGAGCATACGAACATTAAATTCCGGAGATATTTTATGGATAGAATGTATTTGACAATTACTTTAGAGTTTTTGATACCATCAAAATGTGGAGCATCCGCCCACCGGACCACTACGTAGAGAAGAAACATATTGGTACGTTCTGAGGCCAGGTTGCCGTAAGCAGTTAGCGCAAAATCACGGTGCACGTTACTACGTTCAACCCCCCGCGTTGTGCTGTAGCACACGACTCGTTTTCCGTTCCAGCAACGGAACAAGTGTTTCCCCTGTCTTATGAAAATACCGTACGCAAAAAGAAGACGTATTAAGTTACATCACCTGTGGCAGTATGCACGACAATGTCATGGTGGCCATTGTATTAGCATATAATGCGGTGCAAGCTATGGTGTTGGGGCGTGACTTGCGATGGCGGAAATCACTGTAGTTTACCTGAACGTAGCGACGTGGGCCTTTAGCCATTTGATGGCGCATGAGCGCTAAATGCAGGGAACGTACCACTGTGTTTCACCAGCATGTATATTTTTGGGACTAATCCCCCAGAATGTAGTGATTCGACCGCGTTAATAAGACATACACGATGTGTATTTAAAACGTATCGAACGCCTCGTCGGCCCGTAAGGTAAAAGATGAGGTATCTTTACGTTAAGTACAGTAGCTTTTTCGACGGAATTTAATGTTCATAGCGCCCTGCAAAACTGGTTTCTGCAATGTCCAAATCTGTAATAATATTCGATGTCGCGAAGCATAGTTCCCTTCTCGCGTGTACGGTGAAAATTTGAAAAATCAAATCGGTTTAACACGTTAAACGCCACGTACGTCGCGCGCGTGTCGGTCCTTGCGTACTCATAAGGGCCCGCTTTACGGCTAACTGTGGCGTGAACGGAACGGCACGTAAAACCGGCGTGGCGTTTAACGTTTTAATGTGGAAATTTTCCAATATGCGAGTGGAGTAGATAATCCCGCCTTTTAGAGTTGTTATAAATGAATTGCCGCACTGCACCCTGACATGACTGCCGCTGATGACTTGCAGCCGGTGCGCCTGCCTCTGAATTCTCGCAGCCATTGCTTCCCCTTTAGAGGTGTATATAAAGAAATTATGAGATTAAATTAAAGTTAAGCATAAAATTTGGAATAATGCAATAAAAATGTTTACAATAGACAGAAATAGAAACATTACAAATATTTTCCTATTTTAAATAGCGTACTTTATTAAACTAATTGCGTACTTTAGGCTTGAAAAAGCTGTAGAAGTTTGACCAGTCGAACCCGTGTCGCACTGGATCTCGTTCCTCGAATTTACCGTTCTCAAAGCGTAGAGGACGCTAAAATCACTGGCATTTTAAGGTGATGGTACTACAGATTCCTATGGACACCAAGTCTCATAAGGTGTCATCACTGACTAGATATAGAATAGACCTATCATCCAATGTATTTCGGTGGCCACGTTTGCCAGGGCCACTTGGCCCGTTTTCCTTGTCATTTCCTGTATTACCAACTCGGTTTAGGGCCACAAACAGGGTCTCGTCGGTGGTGCTGGCGCTCTAAAATAGGCTGACAGCACAAACGAGATATAGGAATAGGATTCCTATACCTCGTTTATGCTGACAGTTTTCTTAGTGGTAGCACAGACGAGTTTACATCCCGTCGGTGGTGATAGGAATTAAAATTTAAAAAAAATAGCTGTAGTCACTGAAGTCTCGCGAATACATAGAATATTGTTTTGATTAGTTGATCCTTATAAATAAATCCGAATAAATAATAAACGAATGATTACTGTACGTACAATAAAAAATATGTTTAACTGCAAAATTCGAAATGTTGTAAACAGCCAAATATTAATATGTATTTTATAAATGTAATGTATATGTAATTATATACACAAATGTAATTACATAAATGTAATGTTTGGAACTGTATTGTTATTTTATAGGATGACATAATTTAATTTGTTCCTGTTATTAATGATTAACTACGTTGCTTTGAACAATAAGAAGAGAAATAAATAAATACCGAAAATTCAATACAGTATTAGCAATAGTTTTTTGTGAATATTTCGAAAACTAAAAGCGACCCCCCTATATTGGAAAAGGAAAAAGTTGTTCAAAATGTCGAAATATATAATATATTTAAATTTCATCAAAATCGGAGAGGAGTGGTACTTTCCGAATAATTACCAAATCTGTTTGCAGGGCAGATAGAGCATATCCTAAACATTCATAATACATAAAATTATTAAATAGGCATTTTACAAATAATATTATAAATACATGTTCTGAATTTCTTTGTGTAGTATACACCACTGCAGCTTCTATAGTTATTCGCAAGAAATTGTTGAAATAGCAAAAATCCATTCCGTTTGCCGTTTGGCGCGGCGCACTATGGGCCAAACCGATGAATTCTGTATCAAAATCAAAGAACTTTCGATAGAAATGAGATAGAGCGATGAAATTTTTTTTAAATGAAAGCTGAAACTTTGCAGAATATGAAATAATTATGGAGATTGTGGTACGAATGTTTTTTGCAAAATTCGAAGGTCATAGCCAAATTTTGAGGCCAGATTTGAAATCAGCGTGAAAAAAATAACGGGAAATGATGTATAGCATGTTCAAAAAGAATTTTTTCTGCGCGTGGTATTGGAAAAATCACAATTTTCTTGAAATTGTGCAAGTTTAACGATTTAATGATAAGTCAGTTATAATGATAAGTCAGTTCAAAAATAGACAGAATTTGATACATATTTATTATACATTTAATTAATATTAACGCATATAATAACAGACACGCCGGAACTTGTAACGAAACCTCGCATAACAACTTGTCATTAAAATTTTTTGTTAACTGATCTTCTAAATATTTTTCCGTCCTTTTGAAAATTGTATTTTGTAGCAGAAGGTTCAAAGAAACCGACAACAGTTTATATGAATCAATTTCAAGATAAAAATAGCGTTAAATAGGTCATTCAATTTTCAACAACAATTATTATTTTGTTTACTATCAATAAATGACAGTTTATTTATATAAATCAAAAAAGCATTTATTCAGCTTTAAAATGATTATAGAAACAGGAAGCATTATATTTAAACACAGATGAAATATTCAGGTTGAATTAATCTTGCATTGACTGACTCGACTCTTTTCGTTTGCTTTTCCAGAATCTGAGCAGCAACAGTAAATTGGCAACCATGCGACGAATATTCTCGGATGTGATTTGGCAACTACGCCTTCGATATCTGAAATTCGAAATAATTCCTAAACTCGCCACTCTAAGTCGTAGAGGGCATACCAAAACCTCTGATTTTTTGAACAGTCGGTATTTCAGAACATGAGACACCAAGTCCCATAAGATGATAGGTCTATTCTATATCTAGTCGGTGGTGTCATGTCTATTCCTATATCTCGTAGGAGCTAAACACTAGAGTAGGGGGCGGCACTATAATGGGCACGGGCAAAATCCTGACGTGAGCCCTCTCATAAACTCTTTATATTCTCCGATACATAGGGGGTTTGCGAAATCGTAACACAACCGGGCAGGGGGTGATTCTACATGCAAAAATAAGTTGAAAAAAGCAATAACATTATTTGGTTTGGCAGCTCGTTTTTGAGAAAATCGAGTTTAAAAATTCAGCGAATACACGTACTATTGCATAGGAATCGTTTGACGCGTCTGACCATGATCAACCAATTCTACTTTGTGCATATACTAAAGCACGCGAATCTAGCGGAACTTTAAACTAAATTTTCTCGAAAACGAGCTGCCAAACAAAAAGATGTTATTCCTTTGATTTACTTGTTTTTTATGTAGAATCATTCCTTGCCTGGTTGTACTGCGATTTCGCAAACACAGAGATAGAGCATATTATGAGGAGCTTTTGTGACTATACATATGTATAGGCCTCGGGGAGCTCTAAGAGCCCACGTACCATTTCGGTGACGTGCCCCATATTACCCATAGTTCGTTTATCGGATTTAGGCATATTAGAATTAGCAAAAACTCAATATTCTATATACTTCACTTTTACTACGGGTACAATATGATTTGGAGGCTACACATGTACATTATGGCGCGTATTTTTGAACGGTGGAAATAGTATTTATAAAGAATGTATTACAAAAATACGAAATATAGTCAAATCAATTTTGGTTTATTACACATGTTATTAAAGAAAGTATATAGCAATAGTTTTACATACTTTAAACCAATGCTCTACTTCCTTCGCAATTATTGAATGCATACATTCTATTACTATTCTTGCCTTTCTTTTCTTTTAAAATAAGCATTTGCAAGTTCAATAAAATAAGCTTGATTGTGCTTGCATTTTTTCAATGTCTATACACATAAGAATTCAATACATTTTAACCATTTAAGTTGAAGTTAATTGTGTTAATTTTTGTTATATTTTTGATCAAAATTGTAAAGCCAATACAGATTTCTTATTCTATTAGTGCAATTCTACTTTATCCAAAGAAACATTGTTTTAGTACTAGACTGCGTATCTTTATGCATTTATGGCTTCTGAAAATTTACAAAAAATGGTAGAATATAAAATTCGAGTAACTCGAAAATTATTTAGTACAATTTTTATTTATTTCAGATCTACAGACTACTACCACAGAAAATAAAATTTTATTTTATTTTACTCTCTTAAAATTCGTCTACAAAAATTTCAAATTGCCTAAACATCCACAGTCTATTTATTACATAATATCTAGAGAAATAATATGTTTGCCTGAAAAGATATAAATTTTGTTTTTACTCATACGTTATTAATTCTTGATAAAATCATCATCAACGTGATTTATTATTTCTATTTATGTTTCGTCTCGATTATACATATGTACATATATTTATAGCCACGATGATTCTTATGTGTGCGAAAACAAATGCCACAGGCAACAGTAGTTATATCAAAGCATTACCACATTCATCGAGCTCGAGTACTTTTTAGATTCGTCAGGTCCCATAGACAGATTTTAAGGTTGAAAATGTTTCGCATGATATTTTTCAGTATAAACCTGGCTATATTATTATCCGATGTATGCCGTGTTTGGGCTTATTTTCATCGGGAAGACATTTTCAATCAATAGGTGGTGATATCATTATGATAACGTTAATAAACAGTATAATTAGGTTTAGTTAGTAATTGCCATTACACTGTGCGATACAATGTTGCCTCTGATGCTGAATCACCACCAGATCGAACGTAGTGTGCTTGCTGGAGATAACATAAGCGTTTCACCATCGCTTATTAATAGCAATAAAATGTTTATTGCCATTCATAATTTTGTCATGGAACGATTATCAACCGATTGCAAATGGTTCGCTGATGAAAACAAGTCGAAACACGCCACAAATCGAATAAGTTATACGGTACCAGAATTGTAATGTTTCCTTCCAAGTTCACCAACGAATCTTATTTGTAGCTTTCGACGACGCATTCAAATGTGCGTGTTTTTAACATACAAATATCAGCGTACACATGTACACGTGTTCATTGCAACAATTATCATGCCGTAATTGCGCTTAATTCCGAAAAGTAAGACAAAGTGACAGAACGCTAATAGCTCGAAGTAAAGTTATAATGGAAGCCCTCATTTAACGAAAATTCTTGCTGGAATACATTGCAAAATTGACTTGAATAATACTATCAAAATCGAGTCAATTTAGTTCAAGCTGACGATCAAGTTTCATTAATTTTTCAGTATGTTCACGTGTTACCTTTTGTAACATAAGTATCTTTATGACAAAGTATTATCCTCCATATGTAATTTAAGCCTTAAAATTTGTCAAAATTCTTGCTGGAAATACCATCAAATCGTCTCGAAGAATTCTATCAAAATCGAGTATATTTTGTTCAAACTGACGGCCGAGTTTCATTGATTTTTCCATATTCATAAGGGTAATAATAGGAAATGACCATAAAGTGCACTCACGTAATGAACACGAAATACATGTAGCCGATATTTTTTATATTTTATAATAAACCGCAACAACTATTATTTATTTATATTTTGACAGAATCACTTTTCCTTTATATTAGTATATTTTATCAGGTTATATGTGTTTTATTAAGTATATTCCTATTTCATATAACACTAGGTTTACGGAGCTCTAGAAATAACTATTTCACATTATTTCATAAAGATAACAAGAATGGGTCTATCCAAGTTTTTGGCCACATTTCCAATAATATATACCCAAAGAAATAAATTTGGTAAATAATTCCTCAGGGAAGCATCTTTACAATCTTAGTAATTGCAAATTAATTACATTAGAACCCGTCATTTTGACGGGTCCCGTAAACCTAGTGTTAATAATGAAACGCATATTATAGAAAACAAATTTAAACAAACAATAACTACAATGCCTGTATATTATTAGACCTCTTTTAATTCGACATTTTATTTGTCTCCTATTTCACTTAAAACTAGCTATTGACTAAACTTTCGGAATTTAAAGTATAAAGATTGCATGTAATAATAATGATGCGCGTAAAGAAACAACTGTATTTATTACTTTGAAATGTAATTTTAAACAATATTAATTAATGATAAAGAATAATTGTAAATTATAGCATACGTTTCGTATGCATTTTTGTTCGTAGCATTACGGAAGGAATGCGATAAGGAAGTGTCTAATAAAATTTTAACTCCATTAAATGGAAGATTAACCATACACACACTTGTTGTCAATAATCGACTAGGCCTCTAAAAAGAAACAAAAATTGGAAAATATTCATAAGTATGTTGCTTTAAAATTAAATGTAATAGTTTAACAATCGCTTTTATTTTTTACCGGCTACTCCTCGGACTTAAAGATCGAATCGGTGAATCTCTATATCTTCTGCGAGATTCTGTTCTAAACTTTTCTCTATCGTCCCGTCTATCCCTCTCTCTATCTCTTTCTCGATCACGATCACTTTCAAAATCCCTCATGTCTCTGTCTTTTCTATCGCGACGAACGATTCGAGGACTGCGTCCAGGACTTGGTGTACGTGACACGGAGGAATGTGAATCAGAACTATGACCTTCATATCGGTGTCTTCGTTCCCTTTGCCTGAAAATTATAGAGATTGTTGATTCAACAAACATGGCTAAACATTAGAGGTGAGAACTCGAAAATTTTCAGGAACCCTGAAATTTTTGAAAACCTGTCCCGATCTGACATTTTCGGGTTCTCACAAACCTCTATTAAACGTTAATGTCATATCGATACACGAAACGCATTTGGAAAGCGTTTTTTACACAAACATTTGGTTGTTAATTACAAAAACGATTGTAGGGCAATAATAATGCGACTTACTTTCTACGTAACTTCAAAGACATTTCCCGAATTTCATCTTCTCGGTCCTGCCGTTGTTGCTCCATTTTTTCAATCCTAAGTTGTTCGGCCTTCTTATCAGCTTTATCTAATAGCCAATTAGAATATTATAATATATTACAAATTAATCCTTAGAAAACATTATACTCACATTGTTTATTTAATAAGGCTTGCATTTTCTTCTTAAGCCGCTCCTGAGGTGTGATTTTCAGTGACTGAAATACGTAACTCTTTTACTTTTAAATGTAACTCGATTTTTACAAAAATATGTGTAGCAGAACATAACATGTTTCTGAAATTTCAAAATAAATGTCATAGTATTTAATAATGTCATTCGTTCAAATTATAATTAGTATGTTGATTCGTATTCTAGATAGAGTTACAAGGCTCAAGATGATCAAACAAAAAAATATCAAACGTACATCTATTTAATCATATGTAAATGATTTACCAAAAAATACTATTTCTTTGAATACCATTACAATATTAATTTAAATTAAATAATCTGAAATACTGCCTATTCATAAAGGCTCTATAAAATAAAGTTTATATTAATGATTATGCATATATATTAATACTTCAGAAGTTTGTTATGCTACCACATATATTCTATTTATATATTTTAATATATCTTAATACATAAAAAAGTACTTCATCATAGGAAATAGTCTACAACGAAATATCCATGTATATTATTACTCATAAAAAAGAAGGAAGTTATATACCACAAAAAATTTGATGTTTCCACTCTAATAACAGATACATTTATTTTATTAAAATTCTGAAAGAAAGAAATTTTATTTCTTTTATAACAACATAAATAAATTTCTGTTGTTATAATTTCGGTAATAAACTTTGGGAGATATTAATAAATATTTTAACATGAGCGAAATTCAAATTCTTCGTGGTTTCTTATCGAGAAATATGTGAAACAAAATCGGGTCAAAATAATAAAATATGGAATGTCAAATACAATGTAAACGCCTTATATTGCCCAACAGAATGAAAACAAGTTGCACTTGCTGAGGTTCTTCGTTGAGAGGGTAGTTATTGTATATTATAGAGTATATACTGTCTTTATTCTCTGTGCTTTTAGTGACTAAGTAAGTGTTATGGTTCTTACTGACTTTGTGTCCGCCACCAGAATTTGTACTTAACCCTGCTTTTGGCTTGCTCCTGAAATATTAAAAGAAGTTCTAGCATATTCAAAATATTAGAAATTAATGACGTATTTCACTTATTCATTAACTCACATGCTCGAAGTGTTATTAACCGATGGTTTTGGTGCTGTCGTAGAAACTTTATCTTCGTTATCCGATAATTCTAATTCTAAACTTGACGATTTTCCACGACGACCATAGTATCTAATATTATAATAAAAATGATAAGTACAATAGAAATGGTATATTTAAGAAAATAAATATACATTTTACCTTGGCAGTGCTTGTGCTTTGTTTTCAATACTTCGGGACCGCTTGCATCTTGTTTGACTCCTTGATCTGGATCTTGATCTGGATCTAGACTGAGATTTAGTCCTCGATCGGGATTTAGATATTGATTTCGATGGAGAATAATGTCTTCGGCGATAACTATCTCTCGAGTGGCTTCTGTTGTGCGATTTTGACCTCGAATTCGAACGTAGTCTCGATCTTGACCTTGAGTTTGACTTTGACCTAGACGAACTGCTTGAGGATAAACTTCTAGACCTTTTTGCACGTGAACGAGATCTAGACCTTGTTTTTGATCTTGAAACTGTACGTGAATGAGATCTACTAAAACTTCTGCAACGAGACTTAGATTTACTTCGACTTCGCGGTCGTCTAGAGCGACTCCTTGTTCTAGATCTTGTAACTTTTCTATGTCGTGAACGTGTTCTTCTTGATCTAAAAATTTTGTAACTTAATTACTTTCAGTAATTGTCAAATTATGTACTGTAATCGATATTATTCACGATAATCACATTATAGGCACGTACATAAATACATGTACAAAATATCAGTACATTTACCTTATTCTCGACGGGCTCCGTTTCCTGTCACGATTTCTATATGATTTTGGTTTATTAACAGATCGAGAACAGCTTCTTGATCTTGATTTTGAAAACTTTCTATTTATCGTTCTTTCATTAAGCATAGGACTATCTGATCTTCTTCGCCTAAGATGGGAATAATTGATTTTTCTTGAATTGGAAGAAGAAACGTGGGACGAGCTTCCATGAGTTTCTTCTTCGCCGCCAAAACTTGTGATATAAGTAATTTGTCCAGTATTAACAGGTGATGCTGATCTTGAACGAGATTTCGACGAAGATTTCCTATAGGGATTGTATTCAGGACTTTCTCTGGCTGCATAGCTAACAATAAAATGGATAAAAAATGTTTAAGTACAATTAAATCGAAAACCATTTTATATTGAAAATACAAGTAATTACCTGGGTGGACTCATAACTCGACCAATCATCTTTTTCTCTCTAAATGCGCGTCTTTCTCTACGCGATCTTCTACCCTATATATATAAATATAAATATATTATTATACAGTAATGAAAAATGATGATTTTTCTTTATTGCATGATTTATTTTACCGAATACATCGCTTTCTCTTCTTCCTGCTTACGCGCTTGCCTTAAAGTTTCTGCTTCTTCAAAATCTTGTGTTAGAAAACTAAAATAATCAGCTCCTAAAAGCCCATATTTTTGAGCTACTAAATTCATTTCGTGTGCTTGCGATGGCTCAATCTGAGAAACGTCCACACAAATATCTGAAAAAAAGTAGGCATGTAGACCTAGAAAAGTATGCATGGCTTTGAAGTTATTTATAGAGATTTTATAATACCTAGATCAATATCACTATCTTCGTCATCTCCTTTTTCGTCAGATACAACAGTATCTAACGATTTTATTGTTTCAGGTATCGGTTCCTCTGTGTCATAGTTGTATCCAATGGCTACATTGTTACTTGACTTTTTCTTGTCCCTTGCAGCATCTAATTTGGTCGACGAACCAAACTGTTCTTCCAAATGTATTTGGTGTAGAAACTTCTCTTCCGTTACTATATTCAAAACCATTATTTATCAACAGTTTCAAAAACAAGATATACGAGGCATTAAAATAATAGTAATACCCCACCTCCTAAAAATTCATTTTGTACGATTATACGATAACGTTCATAATTGATATGTCTATCTTCACTAGTAAGAGCAATATCTACATCGATAGAATCTGGTGCTTCTGGTATCCAATCAAGATGAGCACGTACATCAAAACGGTCAATAAGATTGTCTTCATTCCCTTGCCACGGCATCCTATTTGTATAATACACATATTGTTTCTCCATACATTATATTTATGTTTTACTTGTTCCTTTGCATGCATATAGATATTAATCTGACTAGTATGGACGTAAATGAAAATTATAATCTACTTGACCGTTCTCTATTAAGTTAATTTATGTACTTGTAATTTTAATACTTAGTAATTATTTTAGTACTTGGTAACGTTTCTTACTCTCATTTAACCATTAGTTACACACATACACCTTGATCTGTGCAAAATTGCTCGCATGGGGTCTTGTAGGGCTTCGATATAATAATGTTTCAATACAAATAATTTATTTACATTAGTCAGGTCTCTGTTAAGATTTCTTGACAGGAAGTTTGATAGGAATTAGACAGGAATTAGAGGAAGTTTGACCTCATGCGAGTAACTGAAGGTTAATTGGATTGGTTTATTGGAATCAAATTTTGTACATTGGTTGAGTGTATAGTTGACAAAGAAAATTTATAGAATACGTGAAATATGCTGTAGTAAGGATGTTTTCTAAAAAAAATTAATGTAACTCTACCTCATGTAAATTTAATAGTGTTAGCATTTTATAGTTACACGTTTGTTTATGAAAATATTAAGAATGTTATTTTGGTATCAGTGTCCTTGGAATAATAATTATAAAAGAGTGCTAATCCTGAGTCAAAGTTCTGCATTTTTAATCAATCAATGTATATTTATACTCGTAATTTTGATTGCATAAGTTCGATTATCTAAGGTGCAATAGTAATTACATATATTTCCATTATTGATACGTCGAATTCAAATTTACTATATTCCTTTACTTACATATTTGCTGGACTGTCACCAGCTGTCGCTATTGCAGGATCCAGATGTATTTTACATGGCCTTCCATGTAATTGCAGAAATTGCGTAGGATCTGATTTCTACAGAAACATGCATATGCAGAATAAAAATTAACATTTTCCGACTTAAATCTGAATTTCATGTACATGTTTCTTTTGTAATATTTCATATGCGAAACTACTAAATAAAAGATTCATTGCTTTACAATGAAAATATTACAGTTTAATATACGTGTTATTTTATATTGTAAGACATTTCGTTTATTTTTTCGATTACAAATAAAACCTACAGATCAGAACTTTGAGGTTAACCAAAAGAACTACGAAAGTTACATTTTCTGTCAATAAATGTTAACCTTTCGAAACGCGAAAAAAATGACAGGTCATTATTATTTAAGTATATATCTTACGATCTTTTCATAGTAATCTCGTCGTCGTTCAGCTCGACGACGATAATCCACTAGCATCCCACGAATTTTCTTTTCCTGTTTCCGCGCTTCATGCCACATTCTACCACCTGTTTTTTTCACGGAAAAGCTCATTTTACATGACAAACAACACGCGAATTACTCGTTTAACAAGGAACTTTCATGTAGCTGACGATTCTACACAAGGAATCCAACAAAATGATTAATTAACAGACTCTTCTCCCGCGAGGTAGATATTGCATTTTACCACAAGCGCTACTCCGTATTGAGAAAATATGATCCACGACCACGACTAGACACTGACAATATAGAATAGAAACTAGGTCTGTAACACCTGATTGGTGCTGCCACTGTTACGTATCTCGTAGTTGCGACATTTCAAACAGAAAATCTATTGAACAAGAAAATGTTATTCGATATTGTTCTAAAATAAGTATGGTCAGTTTGGAAATATTTAGAGAAATGTTAAAGTTCTTATGATCCACTTTTTGGAAACAAGGATTTATTATTGAATTTTATATTATAGGTAAAGAGTAAAATAATGTTTATACTAAGTTTAACTAGAGTTCCATTTTTGTTATATTTCAATTATAAGTAGACAGCGGATATTATGTATTTATGACAACAATAGAGTAGGTGTAATTTAAAACAGTAAAAACATTAGAAGAATTTTAAAATACTATTATATTATTTTTAATATATTAAACATATTAAGATAGAACAGAAGAATAGAATAGAAGATAGATAGAATATTAAGTTTCACTCCAGTTTATATTTTGCATAAAGATCCGTTATCTAATTATAAGGGACCATCAATTAGTTTATACGTGCAGAGTTCAATTGTATTTTTCTCAGAGATATAGAAAATCTGATAGTATTTGATATATGGCATTCAATATTATTTTTACATAATTAATAGCTTCAAGTTAAATAAATTTGCGGCAAATATATTTAATATTTTTGGATTATTTTTATATATATTTTAATATATATATAAATCTATCCAAAAAAGAGTATTTGTTAAAAATACAATATATATATATATATATTCTGCCCGGCAGGAGCTGACTGCAGAATGCTGGCAGCTCGGTCCTGAATTAGTGCGACCGTGCTGCCCTTTTAAACGAAGGCAGAATTCTGGACCGAGCTGCCAGCATAATGCACCCCATCTGCTCGCCAGGCTGTGCTCGATATCTGCTCGAGACGGCCTGGCTGACTGGGTATATGTATAAATACATCAAGCTATAAATTCATCGAAAGATATAATATATTTACAATTACCATCCAGATTCTTTTTTAATAAAAAAACGAAGTATATAAATCGAACAGTTTTGTAAATTTCATTAGAGAATATCTAAAAATAAAAAATTATAAATCGGTCATTCTACGAAACAGGTTTTTTAAGGTCACTATACGATACAAATAACAAATTGTTACGTAGATATCTTATTTTTATTGCAGAGCTTAGAATTTCTAAAATGAAATGAAGATTTTAATGATTTACTATTATAGTTTTTCAATAATTTCGTATTCGAGATCTTTGTGTGTTCATATACTTTTACGCATTACAGTTGTTTTTAATTCAAGTTAAACATAAAAGAGAGCAGGAGTACTTGATTTATTAATCTAGACGAATTTAGAATTTGAATTCAAAATTACATTTTATTATTATCTTAATATGGACTAGTATAATATTACCATGTACACATTCAGTAGTTCACTTATAATTTATAACTTATAGTACACTCACAAACATTGATATAGACAGTCATGATATCTTGTAGTGTCTTTCATGACTGATGAAGCTACAGCGCAAGCTCTAATTATGTATAAGGTATAATTTATCACTTATAGACGTTACAAATGGTTGCGTTTAGATTATCTTACCAACGATTTGCTTAAAGTAATGTTGCGTCTATCGTTCGTACTGACTTTGCACGATCAGTGATCGCTAGAAAATTCATATTTTCTTCCCTTTCCATTGACGTTCTGTTGCTATATAAAACTCCCCATAAACAAACAATATGTTAAATTAATGTTACAATCAACACAAATCTTAACGTATGCAAGTGTGTTTGATTAAAAATCAGTTTTTCACAAATTTAGTACATGTCCCAAGTGTGACATGCCGATTTTTGTGAGATTTTACATACAAGCAGACTCAGTCAAAATATTTGACGTATATTTCTTTAGAGGTGAAACTACCCTTCAGTCTTTAGCTATTTCATTTGTATAACTCAACAAAAATCACGGATAAACGTTAGATACAATAGATCACTGCCTTCGTGCAAGAAAAGAGAGTGTATACAAAATTTTTAAGCCGGTCGGAGCTGTACGATCTTAGTAAGTTCGCTTACCCCCTTCATTGGGGGGCATATCTCGCGGGGGGCAGGGAAGCTCGAGCTGCCTCGATCGCCGAACAGTGTAAAGTGTAAACGATGTGAACCACTACTAATCCAATTTCAAAACTTCTTTATTTTTCATTATTTTTTTATGGGACTTTCACCAATTTAGTTGTGTCTTTTTTCTGATTCAAATTACACTAAATACGATATAATTTGAACTATATATTTAATGGTTTAATTATGGCCTGGACAATTAATGCTCCGAGAGTCGATCATTGACTTTCGGTAGCACTAGTTGCCCAGGCCGCGTTTAATTGGAAGAGGTTACACAATTTATGTCGAAGTACGGACCCGAGGATCCGACTTAGATCAAGACTTTACTGTAATCCGAAATTAGTGCTACATTCTATCGTAAATAATGATGTTAAAACAATATTATCAGAAATTTCCGAAATATGTATACCTAAAATAAAAATTGTCACTATTATTAGAATATAAATATCGTAAGGATACATTCATAGGAAATGTAATGTACTCATGTGTACAGAGTTATGCTACTAAATAGCTTCTTTATCTTGAACCCTACAAGGTAGTTTCACCCTCTTGTTATGGATACGACTTGCAAAAAACTAAATGGGTGTCGAATATTTTCAAAAAGACTGCTCCCACGTGAAATCTCATCAGAACGAGTAAAGAATATTGAAAACTGCGATGTCCATATTTCGTATCTCTGTTTCAAGTATTACAAATCTGACGGCTTTCGAGATCTCTTTTGTTAACATTAACTGAACTTATACTAACGAATACGACTTAAACGCATACAATATGTCCGCGTTTATGCGTGAACGGAGCATTACCTCTTTACAATTTTTTCATATAAACTTTCGGTTTATGCTAATATCATATAAAAAAAATTGCTTTTGCCAAAAAGTTTTTCTCTCTCTCTCTCTCTCTCTCTCTCTTTCTCTCTCTTTCTCTCTACAGCATATGCGTTAGTTTAAGAGATAATGTACCGTTTACACTTTTATACGCGAACACGCCGTTTGCATATTCTTATAAATGAAACCTCGCGGCACGTTTACTTTGACTTGCGACATTTCTGACGCGAATTGAATTTTTTCGACTTTATATAAAAAGCTATACATACATAAGTGTCTCGATTTGAAGTCTTAGTAAAATTAATTTCCGTGCTTCTCTTATTGGTAATGATTTAATCGGTAAGTAATCTTGAACATTGCGACATTCTTTTTTTCGTTTTTGTTTTTCGTATTGCGAACTGTAAGTTTTAAGAACATTTTGTTATCTGGACACACGAAACTGTACTATTCGCTACAGTACAAGTATTTCGATTGTATAACACGTTGTATTTAAGTTCACCTTATGTTCAGAACGATCGAAATCGGAATCAGCGTGAATCGATTTCTCGTTTCTTGCTCAGTGACAACCGAAGAGAGTGGATTAGCTTAATAAAAGTGTGTGCTCGTTCCTCTTTGTTTAAATATGAATGTTCTATAGTAGTTCAATGTATCAAAGCCCCTTACAGTAATATTCGAAAGCGAATACTTTTAAATACGCGTTGCGATAACAATTCGCATCGGGGATTTCTTGTAGCTTTATATAGTTGTATCTTTATGTATTTGTATATATTTTATATTATACAAGCGATCATAAGAAACATCGTCCGTTTCTAACTTGTAATATTTTAATAGTATTATTCATTTTTTTGTAACGATTTTCTCGAAATAACTTTCAATACGCCGCCGTAGCTAATACCACGACGCAATATACATATTTTGTAAGACCACGTATCTCGTTTGCGCATTCGACGTGTAATTTTGAACGAAACATCACGCTGATAGTAGAGAGGCGATGCAAGTTATTAGACTCAAAATTAGGCTCAGCGAAAGAAAGAAAAGCAACGAGAGCTTCGACAATGTTTTCTTTTTCTAAAATGTGTCTTTTTATCGTTTACTCCGTTAGTTTCCTTTTTCTTGTCTCGATTCCCATTTCTTTACATTTTCTTCGAATTATGAGATTCTCATTTCGGAATTTTAATACAGTACAGTGCCCACGGAATGGGAAAGTATGTATCCATAAAAAGACCGTTTTGAAACTAATAATTTGCACACCTTTTTGCACATCCTCACGGTCTACCGTTGTAATTTCATAGATAGTTTGACTTGAATAACATTTTGTTCGTAACAAAAAATAGGTAAACGGGAGAAGCATAGCCGATTCTGTATCAAGATGATGTCCTCTCACAATAATCACGCAAGGTCAGATCGACAATAACGTTACTTGCAAATTGTTATTTATTAAAATGTGGCTAGACACATTCAGTCAGGGTGGCTCGCGATGGCTGAGTATTTCACTTCATTTTTTCTCGTTTGTTATTTATATTTATATCTCGTATTTATAATTTATATTTGTATTTATATTTATGTTCATATTTATATTTGCATTTATATTTATATTTATATTTTTTATCTATAGCCTGTATACATACGTATCTATACGTTGACGCGTGCGTGTGTGTACGCGTATAGACGCGCGCATACGCACACGCAGACACTGTATACACTGTATAGATACGTATGCACGTACTCGTCTTACTCTTAGCGTAATGACTAGATAAATTTCGGCCACCCAATATAAACAATATTGTTTGATCCCATATATTTTATTCGTACCATTCCTTCGATCGCCAAATATATGGATAAAAATTTCCATGCCAAAATTCATTTCATTACTGTTTGTCTAATATCTATATTCTAGACGCCGTTCTGTTTCTTCAATCCTTTTCGAACGTGTCTCCGAAGATCCGAAAAACGTTCGCCTCAGACTCTTCCCTCGTGAACACTTTCTTTGCTTTAATTAGTACACGTGTACAAATTTTCTAATATGCACATATACAGCGTATCTAAAACAGTTTGTGTCATACTTTAGCGGAAGAGAAACTCGATTTACACGAGTTCAAAAGTCATTCATCCCCTTGTTAATAAAATTGGAAAATTAACGAAGATATACATGTTGGTTCGTTATTGTTTTTAGACATCATTCTTCAAGTGTACGAATTTTCCTAAACATCCACCGTTTAAAAACTCGGGTACCCGAGCCTAGGTTTGGCTTCTGATGACTCGGGTCGAGTCGGGTCGGGTCGGGCCGGGACCCGAAAATCTATGACATCCGGGTACCCGAACATTATCCCGACCCGAACCCGAAATTTTCGAATACCCGTCCACCCCTAAGAAATACCTAAGGTCATTACACCCGAAGAACGAAGCATTTCTATCATTTTTTCCACTAATTTCACTCATTTTTCTACGAACAATCATGAGAAGTAGAACGACAAAATACACTATTACCTTATTTCGAACGGGGAGGCACTAATTAATTATTTTTATGTCGGAATAAGATGTTCAAATAGCGTTTTCTTTCTGATCACTTTTATCTTCGAGTTTGCCAGTTTGTCGCCTTTACTTCGACGAGCACCGCAGATCCCTAAAGTATGATACGATCTATTTTGCATATCATGTAGGATCAATTTTTAACAATATACGATTAATGTCTATAACATGTAGCTAGCGAAGAAAACAGTTCACTGTTTGTATAACATTTAAAACCGTGTAACATTTCCACGTTTCCAAATGAAAACACGAGAGCCATGCAGACATTGCCAAGCTCTACGACACTTTCATGGCTGCATTTATAAATCGTGGAAGCAGAGTCGCCAGATTAAGACTTGTGTCTCCACTCTACGTTCCCCTTCTACGACGGCCCGGTCACGTGACGCGTTTCGGCTGTGTCGTGCATGTGCCCGGTACTGGCAGAGAGAGGGTAACCTTTTCCCCTCAATTCGTGCTCCCTCCGTTCATCTGGCGACTCTGCGTGGAAGATTCAATTGCAAAGAAACGTTCAGAATCTTAAGAAACTTCTTTACGTTCTATCACGTAACGAAGAGTTTGGCAGTTATTAGTCTATAAGACAGTAACATTGAAATTTCCCCTCAAGGCGTAGCATCGTATTTAAATGGATTTTCTAGAAGAAAGCGACCAAAAGGTTGTCTACTTGCTTCTCTTACGAGAAAGGACACGTGCATTTCTATGATATATATATATGTGTGTGTGGGTGTGGGGGTGTGTGTGTGGGTGTGGGGGTGTGTGTGTGTGTGTGCACTTAGTTTGTTCTACATTCATTATGATATGCGATATGTAACACGCTGTCTACACTTTACCGATCAAGGGTGAACTTTTTAAACTCGTTTAAGGCTTTTCTCTTTAATTATCTTATGAATGCATTCGCGACGGAGTCTATGCTATTGAAATGAACGCGAGGAAGCAAAGGACTCCTTCGCGATGTTCAAAATAGTGTACTTGGCTGATCTTTATAATTACACAACATTATTAGAACAACAGTACATACATGCAAAGTATACAGGTCGATCAAAATTAAAGCATCGAACTTCACCAGTGAATTGTATCACCAGAAATATGGAAAAATGTTCTGACAACGTAGCGTTCAACTGGTCTATAGTATGTAGAAATTAATAATTGGTAGTATGAATAAATGAATGTACGTCATCGCACGCGAACAAATAAAAATTTCATACATCTTTTTTATGAACATTTACGAGTATTTAATCAGGAGAGAATAAATCCTTAATTTTCAACATTGCTGGTATAGAATACAGTGGTCATTCTTAGTAAAAAGTAACATTTTTTCTTTGCTTTGGTCATACAACATACTGACAAAATTCGATCGCAAGATTTTGAAGCAATCTGCACAGGATAATATTCGAATTGTGGTGCAATTTGAAATGGATTGGAACTGCATGAAAAAATAAATTCGAAAGAAAAATAAGATTTTCTTTGTGTCGAGGCGTTGGTTTTGGAAAATACTGTATTTCTAGCTAGCTCCATTTTAATATTGCTGTTAAAATACGAATTTTTTTCCGATCTGCCGAATTTTTAAAACAGAATATTCGAAATTACATAAACAGAAAATAGAAAAATATTATTTTTCATTTTTCATTTATTTCCTCATATAGAATCAATCCTTATGAGGTTGTATTGGTGATTCAATTACACCTTATATGTATATTCAAGTATACGAGCGAACAGTACAACGTAGCAAGCGATGCCTAGATTCTATACGAAAAAAAAATGATGAACAATTATGAATTTGCTATCAAAGCATTTTTTAGATTACTGTAACGAATTAATTTCGGAATCAATAAAGCTTCATGACGCAGCTTATATAGAGATAGTATGTCGCTATTCAATTATTATAGTTGTGTCTCGTATAGAGTGTAAAAAGGTAGTATTTGTTTCAGCTTACGAAAATAACTCCACACTGTTTGGTCATTCAAAATAATTTGAAATATTCACGATTCAAATTCAAGGTTTATGTCTGCTCTACGTATTTTAACAATTACAGTACGAGCAAATATAGCTCGGATATATCAACAATTCTCTAAAGAATGATGAATTAAAAAATGAATACATTACAATTTTAAATTTCAATATATCTACGTCGATTTAAAGGGAGGAACGCTTTTCTAATAGTTGTAATACATAATGTTTGAGTTCAAACTTTTCATACACTCCATGGAATATTATACAAGTATAATATAACGAATCATCATGATAATAAAAACAACTGAAAATTATCAAATTAATTTTCAGATACAAACAACTTGCAATTTCTAATTTATATCTTAAAATTTTGTTATGTATCATATACAGTTATCGTGTAAACGAATCTTGTAATACTCAGTCAATAAGTATAGTATCAATTCACATTTGATGTAAAGAAATGTGTGTAAGAATAAGAAAATAAACATTAATAACTGTTTAAACTGGTTACCGATTTATGCTTCACATAATAAGCATTTTTAAAAATACGCAATTTCTCTGATAGCAACTTTTCCATACTCTTATCTAATAGCATGTGAACAGTATACTCGGCGAGAAAATGTTCATATTTTGAAATGGAAAATAAAATAAATTACATTAGAGTAAAACACAATAATATAGAGTATGGTATCTTCATCTTTTGCTTCTGTTTATACCGTATAATATTCCAAGCAGTAAAGTATTTTCATTTTATAATCATTTTCCTCTTTTTTCCATCTTTGTTGTCGCCATTGTTTATCTACTTTAAATACAAAAAATATTTATACTGCAAATGATGCTACAGTACTAAGAGTAAAATTGAATGGCGAGCCATATACATATACTTCTGCATATAGGTACTTCAAGGTTTACCGTATTATTCTCACAATTTCCAAATTGTGGATACAATCTGAATCGGTATACAAAACTCATTCAAAAACATAGTAGTTAGAATAGATATCATAAATTAATATTTTTTTCACATATTATATTTCCTTATTTGTAGTTAATGATTTCAATATTTTTATCAATGAATATAACAATACGAGTTTATATAATTTGTGTAAACATAATATGTGTATACATACTATATGCTAACAAATCTTTTCAATTCTTATTGTTTTAATAAAATGACGTTTTGTTAATGGTTTGCCAAAACTCATTTGTAGTAATTAATTATCAAGTACCGACTGCCATGGTATTTGTAATGCCGTTTCTTTGATTGACAATTTTTTAATTATGGTCCCCAATTAGACTTGTGTTGTTTTTCAAGCTTTGTTCAATATTCTTAATGTTCACAGAGCCATTATAATGGCTAAAGTATACTTTATGCAAGTCCTGAACATGTAGTAGAAATTCTACTAAATCATTAGTGAAACAAAACATATTGTGTAAGGAATAAAGAATAAATACGCAAATGTATGCATTATGCCTTTGCAAGTAAAAGGCTGTCACTTTGGATACAAGATCTGTCTGGTAAGAAATTTGATGCCAATTTACTATGCATTTGTACACCAAATTTTGTCAAAAAAGTTCGAACTTAATGCGGAAGTAGAATGGCTTGGAATTTGTGTGCGAAAATTGTCGTTCAAGATGTGAGAGCAAACATTATTGCTCTCTCTCTCTCTCTCTCGTGAGAGAACAAATTCAAAGCAAAAAACAAGCAAAATTTGCTCTACGACTTTGCACTTAGAAGAGCACAAACATTGACTTTTTCCTTGGACTTACTACTATAATTTGTCGGCGAACTGTCCAAATCATTTTCCAAATTTTTTTAGAATTTCACTGTTAATGAACAACAATTTTTCGAAATGTCTC
Source organism: Lasioglossum figueresi (assembly GCA_028455805.1). NCBI lineage: Eukaryota > Metazoa > Arthropoda > Insecta > Hymenoptera > Halictidae > Lasioglossum > Lasioglossum figueresi. The sequence continues at coordinate 2,117,493 of CM052201.1, forward strand.
TGCACATTACTTTTATTTATTGTGTGGTGTGTTAACAGAATTTAATTTATTTTGGACCTGAAATATCAGATACGCGTATAGATTGTCTCACATAAGTGAACAGGCTTTGTTATCGGAATAGTTTATATTATGAATAAAACATGTACGAGAAAATTGAATGGTTCTAAATGTTTTCAATTCGAACATTACTATTACGAATTTAGATACATCAACGGAGCTATGAAATGTATATTATAATTCTTCAATTTCATTTTGAAATAAAAAAATTCACGTTTATTATTTGCATATTTGTATGTGAAAGATTTCTCTTAATTATTAATTGCATCAAAAAATGATTTCAGCCTTGTTGAAATAATACATGAAGTTTCATTAAAAATAAATATACAACTGCTTTTACTTTTGTAATGTCATAACACAAACACCTTTTACAATATAAAATATTTGGTGTAACTAGTCGGCAGCTTTAAAAAAACAAATAATTAGAGTTATATACATTTAACACTTTGTATTGAAGATGTATGTATTGTAACTTTAGCTATTTATTTCCTCAAGATTAACCGAGTGATTGCGTTTGTTACCGTCTTGCAAAAAGATTCTATAATCAAAGTCGGTCAATCAAAACCTTACCTCGTTATATACAGGGTGGGCCGGAAATCGTAGTACAACCCGACGGGGTGTGATTCTAAATGCAAAAATAAGTCGAAAAAAGGAATGACATTTTTTCGTTTGACGCCTCGTTTTCGAGAAAATCGAGTTGTAAAGTTCCGCCAGGTTCGCGTGCTTTAATATATGTAGGAAGTAGAATTGGTTGATCATGGTCAGACGATTCCTATGCAATACCACGTGTATTCGCTGCATTTTCAAACTCAATTTTCTCGAAAATGAAGCTTCGGATAAAAAAATGTTATACCGAATGTTTTTCTTACTCTTTTATCTAGAATCACCCCCTGCCCGACTGTACTACGATTTCCGGTCCACCCTGTATATGACAGTAACATATGTACGAATTAAAAACATGTAAAACTTAATACATTGTCAAATATTACGTACAGTTGTGCCTCGATTTACACTAACATAATCTATACCATTATTATAAAGCCTACTACAGACCCATCAAAATGAGAGATAAAAATTGTTCAGCAGGACTGAAAAAACAAAGAAGAATGAAATTCTAGATGTGCATGATGATAGCATTTAATTTTTTGTATACAATTCAATCAAACTATGATAAAAATAATATAAAATAATATGCCATCTTCAGAACACAATGAAGAATTAACGACTAAGAAGTGTTTATTGTTATACAATTATTTGTATACATATTGTACAAGGTGTGTATTATTTAATCACGTAAAAAATGGCGTGCAAATTGAGGTACAAATGTAGTAATTATTGCAAGGAGCTTGATTAATCTTTCGCATATTAATTTCCTTCGTGACACGAGTATAAGAGTGATTCTGTTCTAAACTTATAATGTTCCTTTGTTCTTTCTTGTACGTATTTATATATATATATATATATATACATATATATATGTACGTGTTTGTAAATATTTAGAAATAAGATACTGTACATTATACATGATGAACAACAACAGCACATTAAACATTATAATTAGTGTTTACATACGATAAAATGTAAACTTCTCGAAACGTTACTTCCTCTACGATTTTTATGATATTGAATTATGTTATCAAGGTAATAATTCCAAGCAACTGTTTCCTGTGGAAGTATATGACGGTCTCTTTTAGTTTCCGAGAAATTCGCAAACAATTGTCAGACCCACTATTGCGAGTTCTGCCTATTTTGAATGACCGAATTTGTTCTTTAGGGCAGAGCCCTTTCCCCTGCACTACTTCCCCGAAACATCTAACACGAATTCACTCTGAAATTTAGTTTAATGATAACAAAGAATAAGAAAGTAACTCGAGCTTTTAGCCATCGTGGATGGTTAGGTTGATAGTTTCCAGGATTGCAAGGGTGTGGGATGCGCCTTCTCATGTCTCGATAATGCAAGGATAGGGTTTTTCAGTAGTCAAAAGTGCTAGATAAAAGATCAATCTAAGTCGCAATCGCTCCCAAAAGTCCTATTTTTACGTTTACATTATTCAGAAGCATAAATACGCTATGCATGTAGCTATTTTCATAAAGCTGCGACAGCTACATACTGCCGAATAATGCAAATTACGCCTGGTAAAAGTAAAAATAGGACTTTCGAGGGCGATTGCGGCCTAGATTGATCTTTTAACTAGCGTCTTTGATTACTGAAAAACCCCATCTTTGCGTTATCGAAAAATGAGAAGACGCATCAGAAGGCCCTTGCAAACCTAGAAAGGAGTCTACCCCCTTAAGTGAATTTCAGAGTGAGTTTGTGCTAGGATTAGGAAAATATACGAAAATATACATGACACTGTAGCTACAAGCATTGTGCGACAGCGTGCGACAGTTGATTGCATTCTGTCTTCGCCGAAAACAAGGTCAAATGTTATTGCATGCTCTCGCGGGCTACTCATGTCGCGTATAGCAAATTTAAGAAAGTATTTTTTCGAATATCTCGTAAACTAAAGCCGACCGCCATATACTTCCAAAGGAAAAATTTGTTCAGAATGGTGACCCTGACAACATATTTAAAGTTCATTGAAATTGGCGAGGAGATAACACTTCGATAAGTGTACCAATAAAATTATCATTTTTTAGACACACATTTCAAAGTAAACATTGCATTTGAGTGAACCTTGAATTACCTGGATACGCACATTTGTGATATTTCTTATTTTCTCGATGTATATTTTCAGAAAACATTTCTTTTTAATATAAAAAAATGTTGAAACCTTGAATAATGTTATTCTGATGGTTTCATTAATTGAGTAGAAGGAACAAAATGGAAATACTTTAACCATTAAGAAGTAAATAATTGTCATACAGAATTGATAACCAAAATAAAAATATAATTGCAAACAGTAACAATGAAGAACGAAAATAATACAAATACAGATTTTTTCCCTCTAATTTTAGTGTTCAATTGTAAGTGTCCATTTCTATAAATACTGAATTGCCTTATTACGTTAAGACACACGATCAAATAGTACGCCTTACAAAACGTTCACGCTTAAGAAGGACGATTATGATTCGTAGAAAGCTGAAATGCACAATGAAGAAAATTACAAGTGATGTGTTCATCACCTTACACGTTCAGGAAAATTACGTGCTCCGACGTATCGTCGCACTTTAAGTTCTTGCTTAATGTACTTTGGCATTGAAATTTTATCAAACTCCTGTTAGAAATCTTTAAATCGTACCTCTCGACGGCTGAAGCAAAAAGTGAAAAACTTTTAGCACAAAATAGATGAAACCTAGAATTAAATAGGATTCGCGGTATTTACATAGAAGAGAACTCCTCTCCGCACTAACATTCTCTTGATCACCGTTCGTTAATTCTAATGATCTTTCAGTCGCAATATTACACAAAAGCGAGACCGGTACTTGCCCTTTTTCTCTGTTCAATCTGATTACGTATTTCGTTACATTAGAGAGTATTTTTCTAGATAGTCAAGTATATAAGAACATATTAATCGTGTGGTAATCGTAAAATGCTTGTACATACAATTATTTAATTGAGATTATCCTCGTTTGGTTACATCAACGATGAAAGAATGACATAGTTAATAATATTGCTTCTTACAACCGACGATTTCCAATGAACATCATCGTTCGACAGTAATAAAAATAAGTGCGTTCAATTTTACGCAGTATGTTACACAGAGATGTTGCTTTGTAGATCATAGAATTACTTCGGTAGTTATTCATAGAGCGTTTGTTATCAGCGATGGAAAAAGGTAGCTTCTAAGAAGAAAGATTCAAAAGTTGCCGGAATCTTTCAAACACTCATCGTCATTTTTCATGATTTAACATCGAAATCAAATCTTTATACGTCACGTTAAAATTTTAGACGTAAGTCGTAAACATACTCGTCGGTACTACACAGTAGAATCTGTTAAATGCGTACAGTGTGGGACAATGATGAGTATTCAACAAATTCTTGTCTAGCATTTTTATCTAAATCAAATGACAAATGTAATCTGATTGTAAGGGGTTAAGATTACTGTCTAATACATTACAGAAATGTACGATGTTGTCTACTATGGAAACGATTGCTTATAATTTTCTCTGTATATATTTTATAGGGCAGCAGAAACGATTTTGAAGAAATTTAATTCATTAAAATGTGAAATATAAAAATTGTTCCTGTCACAATTCATTCTTCTTCATTTTGAAGAGCCGTAAAATGAATCTATAAGCATTTAGCAGATCATACCTATATTAAAGTTAAAATTATATTGACAAACCTTATGAAAATATGTTTGTGATTAACTGATTGCGGCCAATAAACTTTTCTTGTCAGTTTTCCTTTTTAAATGGTGCGTAACACTGTTCAACTCAAGTTATAGCTAATAACTGCGGAAAGCGATCCTCTATCAACAGAGGTAGTCGTACAAAAAAAAAGTTACAGTAAAAAGTGCTTTGATAAAAATAAAATATATACGGAGTACTCTTCCGTATAACTACCGTGACACTTATCACGAAACGACGCATCGAAAATACCAACTAATCGATAATAGGTCTTAATTTATGTAAAAATTAAGATATTAGGGCATCGCGACCCGACGATAAAAATAATTAAGTAAACAATGTGAATTAGTTTTCATGGAGCCAACAAAATATGTGAAGGCCCTCGTAGAAACATACTACATCGTTAACTATGTAATGTACAGAAAGTTCCAGCCCTGCTCTAACGTTGGTAAAGAGCTTTGTGCTATGTATAATCGTGTGCATTGCATACTTTGCTTCTCTTACCGGGTATGGAATGTGATTCTCAATGCTGATTTCATTAAGTGGGAGTTCCGATACTCTCGATTCTAAATAAGTCAGATTTACCAAGATAATCTACTTAATAAACGGTTCACCTTCTCTGTATTTTTCTTCTTACTAATTATTTCAGTTTCAAAAGAAAATGTCGAATATATTACATATTGCATTAGATTTCATGTAAAAAGAATGTTACCATCAAGGTGTTAAAACTGTAATTTTTGTGATCTAATAATCATTTAATTAAAAAATTTAATAAAAAAAAAAATAAAAATACTGTTTCACATTGTATTATTAGACTCTGGATGTTTAAAATTGATCAAATTTACACACATTTTTAAAAATACATATTCACTAGACAAAACTGAAACAAAAGTTTCACTGATTTTGTACACTAACTTTTCTGATAAATGCATAATATCCGTAGCCTAGTAATTACACATAGTGTTTTGAGAAAGATGGTTTGAACGTTGAGATACAATAAAGTTATATTTTATGCCATTCGTTTAGGTACGGGTTAGATTTAGATTTAACAGTAAAGTAAAACAATGTATAACAATATACTCTTTCCCCAGTAGTATTGTATACATTCCATAGTTTTAGAAACCAAAATTGTTTTGATTTATATAATATATAAAACTTGTTTTGTTAATCCTTTGCAGTCCCAAATCCCAGTAAACTTGACATCATGCTTTCGTATTTTTATCGATTTTGAACACATTGAATTTAAAAAGAAGGCAGCAGTGCAGAGTGGTATTAAGCGAAAATATGTAACACGGTATACATACGAGTATGCAATACATATGAATCACAGAGTTGCTCGGTTGTCATATAAACCTAAAAAATGAGTCTGCATCTTGTTTCTCGATCCCTGTGGATGAAACTTGAAGAAAACCATCTTTCTCGTAGACACTGAGAGATTATAAAATATCAGACCAATGCTTTAAATATATCTATTGTTTCAAACCGAAACAAAATTCGTTATTCTTGTTCATCTTCCGTAAGAACACATGAAAAGACTACGAATGAACAAAAGTCCATTAAAAACACTTTTGGTGTTTAATCGGTGTTATCGCAGTGAAGTTACTCGACTAGTTAATTGAAAGACAGACACCGAGAATCCCATTCATAAATAAAATATTTATGTATATATTACGTGTATATATATTCTTCTGCTTTATGTAAATATTCAATATATTAATGTTTGTCGCAACGTGTTTACGTAAGTTCTGTTGCTTTGCTAAGCAGGAGCTGGTGAGAGTATACGAATAGAATTCCGTAAGAATCCAAACAGAAAGCGATCTGCGTCGAATAAATCTGTACAGAGAGTAAAGTAGTGAATAGTTTGGTAATGGATGGCGAATGTATTGTCTGTTCACTACGCATATCAGCCAGGTAACCAAACGCTTATATATACACTGGAGACTCCTGGCCAGTTAACAGCCTAAACATCGACGTGGGCATCGTCTTCATTAATATCTGAAATACAGAATGAATTATAAAATATTTTTCATATAAATATACACATCAGAGCGAGCATTACTGTACTAGAGTTGGCAAAATCGAATATTGCAATTGGCACATGCGTTTTCATACTTCCACCTATAGAAAAGATGTGTAACATGAAACAAATTCTATTCAAAAGAAAACTGTTGTCACATACTAATGCACATAGCTTGCGACTTGTATGTTGTTTAAGTGAAATAATTAACTAACTAGTATTAACTGCATTAATTCTGAAATAAAGAACAGAGAAATATGTGTTGTATTTTAAAAGTTCACAGCTTGTACAAAAAACGTTACTGCAACTCGATTTTAATTATTTGATTATTTATTTAAAATATTAGTTTAATTAATTAATTAATCATAGTTATGTATCATTTTTGAAATATTTCCCAAGATTTATCATTATAATTCCAGAGGGGATTTCCCCAGTGGTGGGGATAAAATGCTGACAGTTACGGTAGACACGTTTGCGACAGTTACGGAGATAATACTGTAATAAGTAAACAGCGCGCATTTTATGCATTTATGACAAAAAAGAGTAGGTGTAATTTGCAAACAGTAAAAGCATTAGGAACATTTACAAATACTGTTATATTATGTATTTTCAATCCACTTAACATATTAAGAAAGAAAATCAATTTCTACTTCACTTTAGTTTGTTGCGATTCAGATAACAAATGTTTATTTTGCATAAAGGATCCGCTGTCTAGTAATAAGTAATAACGAGTAGAAATATACGTACTTCACCGACTGATGTAGCAAGAAGGTTGACGATCTTCTCGTGCGGTACAGCGACGACACTTTGATTGTTGATTTCAATGATCCTATGACCCACTCGAACACCACCCCTTTCGGCGATCCCACCTCTCAATAGACTACAAATTACTCCATTCTGTACACTAAATCCTAACTGATACTTGGTGTCGGGTCTCTTGATTTTCACCTCGACTACTGGCGCGCACGGAACAACGGTCAACTTGACAACTGTCTGATTTTTCGAATTCTTGATGTAAGTCTGACAAGTAGAGAGCGGTAAACCAACTAACGAGACTCCGTTGATTGCTATTATCTGATCACCAATATTTAACTGTCCACAACGAGCGGCAGCACCAGCTGGTGCCAGGTTCGCGATTACCACCGTTGGTAGCATGGAACCCCATCCAGACTCGACAATGACCACACCTAAAATTTCTCCTTTTGCCTTTGGTACTACCACCTGCGAACATTCCGAAACGAAATTCGATGTAACGCACGTAGAAAAATCATGTTCACGTTATTATCCGTTACCGTTCTTCCCGTAAATGATAAACAGACTGCGGATCTTTTGGATGAATTCATGATGATAGGTGCATAGTAGCTATCGAAGTTGCTTTCTCTTACTTTTTTCTAACTTTCTGTCTTGATGAAAAATGCCATGCAACGCGATCAACACTGATTGCATCCCGTGTAAAGTGTTACCTTAACACTAAACCTACCATCACCGGACAAAATGACCGATACCAGATTTTTGATTTTACGATCATTGATATAATAAAAATATTTTCATAAGAAATGATTGTATAGATATATTTGGTGGAGCACATATTACAATAGGGGCTGCACAAAGTCTAAATAAAATGAATCTTGTCATTTTTATAAGGGAACATGCACCAGTTACTTTTAACTTGTTTCCAGAATTGCAAGGGTGCGGGATGCGCCTTCTCATTTCTCCATAATGCAGATATGGGGTTTTCGATCGTCCTAAAAAGTCCTATTTTTACGTTTACGAGGCGAAATTTGCATTATTCGGCAGAGTGTAGCTGTCGCAGCTTTATGAAAATAGCTACATACGCAGCTGTATGCTTCCGAATAATGCTAATTACGCTGCCGTATAAAAATAGGACTTTGAGGGCGATCACGGCCTAGATTGATCTTTTATCTAGCGCTTTTGACTACTAAAAACCCCATCTTTGCATTATGATCTTTCATTATGATTATCTTTGGAAGAAATGAGACGGTGCATCCCGCACCCTTGCAATCCTGGAAAAACGAATCTACCTTCTTAAAATTTAATTGTACCGTTAATTAACCATTGCGACCCAAGGCGATGACATTTTTCGGCAGGACACTGTACAGGGTGTAAAGAAATGTGCGGCCTTGGCTGCCATAGACGTATTCTACATCTTTGGATCGATGAAGATCTGTAGAAAAGGTGTCGCAAAATTGTCCTTGACCTTGAATTTCAAGAACAGATTTGTTTTTTTATTGCATTGTATTGTTTATTCGTCGTAGAAACGCATCATTGGATAATCGTAGAGTACAATACAATAAAAAGAATTTGATCTTGAAGTTCAAGGTCAAGAACAATATTGCGGCTACTACTTCTTTACAGATCTTCATCGATCGATTTCTTTACACCCTGTTCAAGGATGCAAAAACTATAATAAATTACCTCTTTCTGCATTTCCTTCTTAGCGAACATTTGTAATTCATCGCCGAATATCTCTTGAGAATTAAGAACCTCCTGGTAATCCATTTCTTTTACAAAACTGTGATCCTCGATCCCGTTTGCCTTAAGGAACTCCATGTATGCCACTTGAAATGCTTGTCCGATGCTTTGCGCGATAAATCGAGCCTCCTCACTTTCGAACACGTGACAAATCATTTTCGGAGTTCGATTGATTTTCGGTGCCTCTTCGACTTCGTGCGGCACAAATCGTCTTCTCGCCATCAGCACCACCACGTCACCGATATCTGCTATGTAGGATATTGTTCTTAACGCATGATCCATCATGATCTCCTTCAAGTCCGTGTTCAAAACCATGATCTTCTCCGTCGAAATGAAGAGATCAACCTCTGTGCTCGGTTGCGTTTCGCCATCCGGTGCCTGTGTGTGTACGTGTCATTAGTTGCTTCGAATGTTTCAGCGAATTTCGGAATTTCACAATAAATCATTTATTAACCCTATGTGGTTCGTCACCGCATAATTTAAGCCGTGTATGTAGCACAAAACGACATAAGTCACGTGCTTTCTACTTCGAGGATTTTAGAACTCTCAACGTCAATAGATTTCTGTATTTTCAAATGTTCATCCTTTTTTTCAACACAAGAAAATGTTATTATCTAACTTTTATGTTGTACAGATAACCCTCGTATAACGCGGTCGTAAAATTTTTTAATTTTTGTATTTTCACTTTATGCAGTGAACCACGAAAGTATTTGAACGCACTTTAAAACTGTATAACTTCTTTATAATTGTGCCAAACGACCTGATGTTTTGTAAGCAATTAGAAGCATTGATATACTAAATGATCTGCTAAAAAGATTTTACAAAAATTACAATTTACAAAATGCATGCAAAAATAAAAAAAGCATTTTTTTAAACTTTTTTCTTTGGGCCCTTAATGAAAATCTAAAATACATGTTTTGTAGATATATGTTAATTATACACATGCTGAAAATTTCATCAAAATTGATTATCATACCCAAGAGCTACAAGAGGTTAAATGTGGTGGAAATCATGGTTTTTTCGCGACTTTTGGTCAGTTTCTGCTTAAAATCCACAGATTCTTACATCTTTCGATGCGTGTCGTTTTTTTTCTGCATCAACCGATTTCGATGAAATTTTCATTACGGGCTCTAATAAAAAAGTTATAAATGGTGCTTCTGTTACATTCTCATGTAATTCTTAGCAATTGCAATTTTTTCAAAATCTTTCTTGCACGTCATTAGGTAAATCAATTCTTCTAATTGCTAAAAAGAAATCAGGTCGTTTAGTTCGATCTTAAAAAAGTTATACTGTTTTAAAGTGCGTTCAAATACTATCGTGGTTCACTGTATGTATAGGGTAGGGCTGTAACTTTTCCGAAGCTTCGAAGTTTTCGAAGGAACGAAGGGACCTTCGAAGTTTCGAAGTTTCGAAGTTTCGAAGCTTCGAAATTTCGCAATCTTATACCGTGTCACGATTTTTGATAAATAAAAATATTAACTGTCAGTCACCGGTGACTGACATTGAAGTTTCCGTTTGAACTTTTTATAATTAAATTATATTTAAAAAATTAAATTATAATTATTAAATTATATTTACGCGAATAAACAAGTGCAAATCCGAATGTAGATAGGTAAACTCTCCACCTACCACATATCTACCGTGGCCGTCATAAGAATTTACTACGGAGGTTCGAAATTAAAAACTTTGATTCTCATCGCCTTCGAATTACCAGAAAGCTAACCTTCGAAATATCGAAGTTTCGAAGTTTCGAAGCTTCGACATTCGTATCTTCGACATTCGAAGCTTCGAAATCTTCGACCTTCGAAGGAAAGTTACAGCCCTAGTATAGGGTGACCAAAATTGTTGTGCTTTTTCCTTTACGAAAATGTCCTGACCAATTAGAGCGCGGTTACAGCGGACAGATTCCGGTTCAGCCAATGTCAACGCCACGCTTAGTGGAACCTGTCTCTTAGGGGTCTCCAGTTTTCCACACGCAGTATTACGCAAAAATACTTTGGAAGAAAGTGAGAAATGTGTTTCGAAGGCACAAGCTTCAAGCTTTAAAATGAGTCCAAATTCATTTCTGTGCTATTTTTTATTACAATATGACCACAGGTTAAATATTGACCATTTTTCCAAAATCTGTTTATATTTTCTTTTCTCTGGAAACACAAAAATTTTACCATCTAGACATTATTGAGACGTAAACTGAGATTTTCTCGAAACATTCTGTCATATCGTTTTGCATTACAACCACGGATATAATACGAGTCCAGTGAATTATCATTATTGAATGATGTCTATCTAAATATAAATAGGAATGACATCGTTAGTAAATATCTTAACATAGTGAAACGAAAGATCGTCATCTTAGATGAAGTCTGGTTCACAATAAACGTTCAGGTTTGAAGTATTTCGCATTTAGATGATTAACTGATTCATTTCAGAAGATATCACTCTTGGAAAAAAGTATTTGATCTAACGAACTAATCATCTGTTATGATAATTATTTCAATGTTAGACGTAGAAACTATTTTTACGAATAGTGAAGAGTATATCAAATATTTCTATTTGTTGAAAAAAATATTTGATAACCTCTGTTGCTATATTTTTTGCTCACAGTATATAGACATTGTTTATAACGTTTATGTACCAGTGAACGATTATTTTATATTTAGTTTAAATACAAACTTTTTTATTATCAATACATACTTTAAATGTAATTCGTATTGTGACTGTCTACATTTATTAAAAAGCTATTCAACATATCTACATACAATATTATTTTGTGTTTTTAATATATGCTTAAATAATTATTTCAACGATTACGTTAATGATCTGGATTCTATACTTTTTGCCAAGGGTAATATACGATTGTTGTTACATAAACTATGGTTGCCTTTATAATATAAAACATATTGTATATCGTAAATAATTAATATGCCAAATTGCGATGCTTATATTGAAGAAATAATGTGAACACATTATGGTTTCGCATTAATATGACTATAGCCGCAATACTATTAGGTTGTTGAGCTCAAAATAATCGAGCGTTAAAGCTTCGTATAACTAATATTATGTCTAAATGAAAATTCGATTAACGGAAAGTAAACTTGATTTTGTGAAACAGAACGATCAAAGAATTATTAGTAAATTTCCACAAGTCTAACAAACGATCATTTATGTCTCAGCAACTTAATGTTTTATAAAACCTGAAATGTTTTGTTATTATTATAATCTGTTCATCTTTCGAATCATCAAATTACATGATTTCTCGACATTTAAGGTCCAAATTGTTTGCACAAACGATGTTCAATTTGAAAAAATGATGAAAATAGAATAGTAACATGGATGTATACGTACCAACGCCTATTATGACGACGCAGCATGAACAATAAAATTGAGAAACGATTTAATTAATTAAATGAAATAGTTTACAAAGTACAGAACTGAAATTACTGTAAAAAAGAGTGTGTAATTTGCGAAGATAAAATAAACGTTCATTTGCATCTGTATCGAAAGATTTAAGACAGCACCGCGTTAGCACTGTACGTAACACGACAATTCTTCTGTAAACCTGAGAGTTTCTTAAGAAAATGTAATTAACAGTGAAAGTCCGTTTTAGTTTTCCGATCGTTACATTTAACTGCACCTATTTCCACTGGCAACGAGTGAAAATAACTATTTTTCAAAAGATATACTTCAATCTGTCATCTTTCATCTTCTCATAATATCAGTAAGTAGGACTACAACTTTTTGGATTACGGAATCGTTTTTAGCCTTGCCCAATAGATTTAATTGAACTATTAAAATTATTACAATTTGTTTTGTTGTAAGAGGGAAACCTAAAAACAAAATGCATATCTTGTATTTTTAAATATTGTTGTACTGGGTGTTCGACTACACGTGGAAGAATATTTGAGGGGTGGTTCTCCATGAGAATGTTAATAAAAAAATTGCGATTTCAGCTGCGTCTTTTAATAATCAATAACTGAAAATCTGAAAATCAAGTGACATGCTTATCTTGGTTCTCATTTGAGGCCCCAAGAGGTGAAAATGTTTTAAGGATTCACAAATTAATCCTCGGAGGACATTGAACTTCGCTACTCGTTTAAATCCGCAAGGCCATTTTTAATAACCGCCCTATAGAATTATCGAGTCGAAGAGGTCAATGCTTTATTTATTAAGGGGCCGATCATTTACTCGTGTTCACCATAAAATAAAATTCCATATATGTATTGTGTCCATCAATGTTGAATGAAGTCTTCACAAGTGCAAGTATTCTCAAAAATACACATAAGCAATATGCACAATTAATTCGTATTTGATATACAGTAGCAGACAAAAGATTAAGACGACCATCTTTTCAGTAGATTATTGCATTTTATCAGAGATACTAAACGGCGAACAATCCTCAATTGTTCTTAACATTTACATATATATTCGCACTCTATCTACGAACAACCTATGTAGACTCTTTCAAAACATAAACTGTGTTTGGCAGAATGCGCATGAAACTTTCAATGCTGTATTTGCTGCTGACATTAATTTGAGACTTATTTATGGAAAAGGTATTTATGTTGTTATAAGTAACAATAATTTCTTTAAAAGTTAATATTTTGTGAAGTAATCGTTATTTTTAATAGCTGCAGTACATCTTTGTGGCATTGAATCAATTAGCTTTATACATTGTTCTATTGAAATGTTGTTCCACTCTGTTTCAATTGCAGTGTAAAGGTCGCTCAAATTTTTAGATTTATATTTGTGTACGTTCCTTTTAACAATATTCCGTAAGTTCTCAATCGGATTGAGATCCGGTGATTGTGATGGCCATGGTAAAACAGTAATATTTTCTTCTACAAAGTACTGCTTCACGATTTTAGAGGTATGTTTGGCATCATTATCCTGCTGGAAGCTGAAATTGTCTTCCATATATTCACGTGCATACGTGGTTCCTTCATAATATCCAGATATTGAAACCTTTCCATAATGCCATTAATTTTTTGAATTGGTCCTGGACTGTTTCGCGAGAACGATGTCCACACCATTACACAACCACCATCGTGCTCGAGTATTCCCACAGTTCAATTATGATTAAAATCTCCACCTTTGCGACATCTGATATATCGAAGTCCGTCAAAAGATACTCTATTGAACTTAGACACCTAAGAGCAATTGGGAACTATTAGGCGTTTAGCATCTCTAATAAAATGCGATAATTATAATCTACTGAAAAGGTAGTCGTCTTCAACTTTTGTCCGCTACTGTACGTAAATTTGACTTGATAAATTTGACCTCTGTTGGTTGGGTTGCCGCATTTTAGGCGGATTTTTAATTCTAAATAACCAACAGACGAAACCGAAATCGCAATTCTTTTATTCCTCATTTTCATCCTATACTGCCATGAAGAATCACACCTTAAATTTTCTTCCAGCTGTAGTCGATGACCCTGTAGACAGAAATTGAATGACATGTGGTATTCCAAAATGTCAGATTAGAATTATGCATCTGTGAGCATGCATTGTTTTGGTAAGCAATTGCACTCAGTACTAAGTGCAAGGTGTATAAAAGAAGCACTATAATATTTTGCGAAAGTGTAGTTCTATTGTATATCATTTTAGTGTCACTTTGTGAACGAGGCAAGAATTATCGGACTATGTTGAATGAAAATTTTGATAGTAGCGTGTTTTTATTATTCATATGAAAGACGTATTCCCTCCTATAGCTTCGCACCTTGTAATTGTCAGCATTGCAATAGATTGGAGAGGCCACGGTTCTACAGGGTTATCCACTTAAAGGGGTATTGTAGTCTAGAAGTTTTTAAAACTCTCGTATCTTTCGGATCTCCTTGATCTTTCGACAGCAGAGCCCGGGTCTACTTTGACCCAGAATCTTGAAATCGTCATTTAATTACTCCATTTCGGACGACTAGATTGAACGAATGGAATGTTCCATTAGGAACAACAGAAAGACTGACGGGTCTGTAAAAACCATCCCAAAAAATATTCTCAAAAAGTTGGTAAACAAAAGTGATCTATGTATTTAATTCCCCATATCGAGGAAGTTGTAGCAGTTTGACAAAAGCGATATACATAAATGTATAACATGAAATAAATAATTTCGAGTACGCGAAAGTATGGACAAGTCCAAAAATTAGCCTAAAATATTCCGTTCTAGATTAAAATACCCCCTTAGGAAGGGAGCCTTGTGTAACGAGTCAATAAAATCGATATTCTAAAAATATTTTAATTCGATGCTACTGTAATACTTTTAAATTATAGTTGCAAACAATGTTATCAAAGAATTCAGAAATATATATGCTTGCAATAAACATTTACACCACCCCAGTTATAACCACGTTAAAATTCTCCATGCATTCTCCAAAAAACTACTTCTTTAAAATTGGTTTGTAAAAACATGGTCATGTAATGCATACAGAAAAACAATGTTCATCATTTTAAATTGTCCGATCAGATGACTACGAATGACACAAACATTTTGTTTCAACGGTATACGTTCCTTTTGTTATTTTAATAGTGCGATGTATCCTAAAAATTTTCAAACAATTGGTAGTTTAACAAATAACGTTATGAATAGTCGCGTCATTTTTAGTGCGTTAAAGAAAACTTCCTAAGCAACACATTGTATACACAATTATATACTTATATAATATTATATATATATTTAATAGTAATTTATTATTTTATATACTAATATTTAACGCAGGTATTACGTATTTATATGCGTGACATGTTAGTCCTGTAACATGTTAGGGATGTCAATGCAATTACAATGAAGTTCTGGAAACATGACTATAAAGAGGGGACTATTCCATTTATAAATACGTGTAATCAAAAAGCATTATTTCTATAAATTTATTCTACACAAATGTTGCAACTTTGTTCAAATGGATAATAGTGTAGTTGTAGGAAGTCAAAGGTATTATTTCATTGTTCACGGCGCTACATTAGTGGAGACAATTATTATTGTAGTTTGTTGTTCTCACAGCAAATTGTGATAGAAGAAATATACATGCAACTCTATGTAGGTGTTCAATTCACCGTGATCAAATACAAAAAGCAGATGCGAAGCGAGTCATTAATAAAAATATTTATGAATGTATGAATAAAACGATAAATATGACATGTATGCGTATATTTAAGTGAGTCAATAAAAATAACAGATGAAAAATGTTTAATGCATTGAACACCAATTAGTCAATCAGTACTGTTGACGTTATCAAATTAAAATAAGAAATCAAAATGATTAAAACTATCAGAGTGTTCATCAACGAAAGTGATAAACTTCTTCATATTAATTATCTATTGCATAACAGACTCGAAACGATATCTTTTATCATTACTATTACAGCGTTTCTTCTAATAGCTATACAAAAAGTGTCTTCACTTAAATTTGAGTTCTTCTAGATACATATATTATCAAATGATGTAGCAATCATTTTAATTGCAGTGCACAAAACATTCTATCGTCAGGAGACACAATACTACAAAGAATTATGTCACAATTTTAGATTGTTGCCGATTAATTCTGTGCACTTACTTATTGCATTCACAAAACAAGAACTTCATTTGTCTAACTTTGATTATAGTGGATTTTTTCGTCACAACGATATTCATAAAATGTTAGGCGTGTATACTCGATAATTTCTAGACAATAAACAATTAAAATTACGTATCCACGAGGAATACTGTAAGTGTAAGCTATAAAAATCTCCCTGACGAAATTGAATTGTTACATGGCTACTAAAACAGGAAACCTTGGATCAAAGTCTATTCATGATTTGTTTTCTTACATAGAAAATGATTATTACCTATGACAATTGTTATTCGTGAGTATCAATACAAACAGCAAATAAACATTGACGTTAATACATAAAGTTCATTCAGCATTCAAACGAATGAACATTAACATTAATATACCAATATCTTTACAACTTTGCTGATCCTTTGATCTGTACTTGTGTACACAGGTAATAAACTACCTACTGTACTTCACTTATATTAATTGCAAGCACCGATTTAATGAAAAATGTTGAAATTGTTGAAAGGTATCATATTAATTTTTTTAGGACAACTATTTAATCCTCAAATTATTTTACAAGCTTTTATCAAATGATTGCGATGCTTGTTTCTCCAAAATCTGATGTACAATAAAAATATGCTTTAAAATTTCGGTTTACATGTTCAACACACTTCTTAGGTACATAACTCATGTTTTTAGAATTATCGTATGTTTATATATAATAATCCTTCTGGATCGTTTGAAATCGGTATATTTTTATCTCCTAAAAATCCACTAAACTTGAACTCATCACAATTGAAGTCCTTCCTTTGATAACTGACAATGAGTGAGTGATAGGGATCTCGAGATAGCAACAGAAGAGCACAATTGAACGAAAATGATTAAGAAATATTACTACAACGCATACAGGTACACTGTAAGTTGTACACCAGTTTTGAACATTTCTCTTAGCATGGTTCTCGACTCGAAGATTTTGACTCGCCCAAGATTATAAACGATACTTCTGTTTATAGCCTCTGCCAGGTCTACCGTGTTCTTAGTATTGATCATACCTCGATATGCGTCAGACAACGGTTGCTGCTGTCGAGCAACGAAATTGTTGTTCAGAAAATCGGTGAAGACGTAGCCTTTCAATAATCGAAACAGAAATATCAGTGGACTTGTTTCCATTGAAAAAGACCATGTTCCAATACTTCGTCAACAAAACAACAATATCTATATAGTTTCATAGTAACGTCAACAGAAATAGCGGAAATCGATTTCTTCTGAATCGCTGACACGGAAGCGACCCTGTGACTGCCCCAATTTTTTTAGGGTCAATACGATACGTCTCTATTTAATTTTGTAACTGTTTCGAAAAAGTGTGGAGTTCTTTTTTATATTAACTTTTATTATTATGAGGTCGATGAATACAGGGTGTTTGACGGGTGTTTGTTGGGTGTGAGAAAATTTAAGGGGTGGTTCTTCATGACAGTATAAGACGAAAATGAAAAATAAAATAAATTATGAACAGAATGGATATATGGAAACCATTTTATAGTGATCACGAGTAAATTATTGACCCCTTAAATAAAGCATTGTCTTCTTCTACTCTATAATTCCATAGGGCGGTTATTAAAAATGCCCTTGCGGATTTTAACGAGTAGGGAATTATTTTAGGCAGATTTTCAGTCATTGATAATTAAAAGATGAAGCCGCAATAGCAATTTTTTATTCTTTATTTCCGTCTTATATCGTCATAGAGAACCACCCCTTCAATTTTCTCCCACTTGCAGTCGAACACTATAACTTCTCGTTTCATCAAATGAACGTTTTAGCCGCACGTTGTGTCGCCATAACTCTAACATTTTTAGAGCAGAATAAATGTGTCCTACTTGATTAGAACGTTTTTTATTTGTAAGAAAATGAAATTTTGAATTAATCAACTGGATCTTATAACAGTTTTCTTGAAGTTTTTCTATAATCGTTATAGAGAATTGAACGTTCAAGAGAATTGATTTCTTTTTGTTTAGTAACATAGATTTTTATGCTGTTTCCGTTCTATAAATTGAAGATAACAAAATAGTTCAATTATTAGATAAAAGTGTACAAAACCACATAGAAAGTATGTTGGTAAGTTCGTCTTTAAAGAATTATTTTTGTAGAAAAGTCTTTAAAGAATTATTTTTGTAGAAAAGTCTTTAAAGAATTGTTTTTGTAGAAAACAAATACGTTGTAATTTTACAAAATGAGCGCATTATAATTATAACTTTATACCACTGATTATTTATAAATTTGTATTGACGTATTCAACATCGAAGTATTTTTACAGTATTTACATATAAATGTGTGAAAAATCAACGGTATTTTAAGATACAGAGTTTGAGAAATTCTAATTTACTGACTTTATTTTAATTTACTGAATTTATTCAAAATCGAACGAATTCAAACAGTTTGCTGTTTGGAAACTACAAAAATAATGAATACTGTAATATATACTTTTTTAAAATAGATTTGTATATATATATATATATATGTATGTATGTATGTATATGTATAATGTATGTATGTATGTGAAAAAAATGTTGCATTTCCTTAAATGGGGCGAATCCTGAGAATTATTTGAAGTAACTTTTTCGATTGCGAAAAAATATTCTCTGAGGCTTCTACTAGGTTCTAATTCCTAGAAAATGATGTAGACAATTTTTATTTTGCTATCTAATTACAGTGTTAGACTAATCTTTACTGATTTGCACAAGAAATCGCGTTGTATATATGGATCGCGTTAGGTTAAAATGTTCAAATGTGAAACACGTACTCAGGTAAACGAGGTTTTGCTCGATCGTTGATTGAACGAGCAAATATATATGCTTCGAGTTGTGTCATGTTTGGGAAAATGTCATAAAGTGATAAAAGTTTAATTAAAAAAAAATAGTTAATGATTTAGTACTCTATCTGTGGTAAACGTTCACGAATATCATACGCATCTTTTTCACATGTATCGAGACATTACCGTACCTCTCTCGAAACAAAAATTAGAGGGTGGGTGTATTTACTTATTTACTGACCATCGATTCATGTCATATTATCGAATTGTAACGTTTCCCCATTTTTCGGCTATCCTATCTCTCGACTGGGCCCACGTTCTAATATTACACACGGCCCCAAACAATAACGAGATAGCCCTTGCCCAACATTATCGCCATTATGTCACTCACAATCATTATTGGGCACGAGTAGTGGAGAAGGGGGGGGGAGGGGGGGGGGGGGGTTTGCTCTCTATAATCACATTTCCAGTTCCCAGTGGTGCGATTATAAAAAGGAAGTACTACGTTCTCCGCGCATTGTTTCGAGTGCGTGATACAGAGGACAATCTCATTCTTCCCATTGGTGTAAGCATAAACTACCATTGAACTACCAGCTAATTACAGCAACATATCCGAGCACAGGACATTTCGCAAAACGTTCCCTACGAGAACCGCTATGGTACCGTTCAATGCATTAACGAAAGATCATCCTCAAGAAAAAAATAAAACTTGTGTCACGACGAACGGTCTTGATGTTAAATTTTGAGTCGCGCGGAGGCGTCCGTAAAAATTCGAATCACTCGTTGCCAGTGTTCAAAGAAGTGGCGAGCGATGCAGAGAGAATCGAGACACAGAGAGAGAAAAAGACAGAGAGAGAAAGAGAGAGAGAGAGAGAGAGAGAGAGAAATAGAGAAAGATATAGAGAGAGAGACAGAAAATAAAACCGATAATCTCGTTAGACAGGATAGTTGAAAGTAACAACAATTAGAGAGTAGAGTTAAGTATATAATGAAAAATCTAAGGGTTGGAGGGCGGACCTTGATCTTAGTCACAGCCTCCCGCACTATGTGGTTGTTAAGGCGCTTACGTCTCCCTTCCTCTTCAACTTCAACCGAGCCGAGAAAGTGAAGCCTGAAAACGGTGGTTGGCTTCATAGAGCCACTGATCGGGGCCAGCTTCGGTTGAAGGCCCGCAGTCTGTGACTCGGACTGGCCCCCACCGGACGCGTTCCCTATTAGTTCTTCGCTCGAGTCGCATTCATCTTCCTCGAGGCTTCCTTGCGAGGCAATGCTGCATCGACCGAAACCATGCTGCCCCCCATAGTTTAACTGCGTAGCTTGCATACCCGTAGCCAGTGGCCCCTCCTTCCGTAACGTAAACAGACAAATGCGCTTGCTATAGTCAGGGCAAAAGATTTTGGCCGCTCAAGGTCACTTCCCTACCAGGAATCATCAATCAACGCTCACACACGACCAACCAAATCGAGGGAATTCAGGGAAAAATAGTAGGAGTGGGGGAATTCTACAGTCAGAACCGAGTGACGTCACGAGTCTATAGTATAGTCTACCCCAGATCGAGGGTGGGGATCCTATCACGGTTCTACAATAAGGATCGTGACGTCACTAGTTACCCCACACTATCGGTACATTGATGGTATAATTCGCAGAACGTGAGGTCATGTATTCCTGCAGCAATGCTGCACGCGACAGTCCATTTTATGCTCCCTTTACGTTCCCTGTTGTGCATACTGTCCAGGATACGTAGCCTAACCTCAAGTATTTTTGTGGTTTACAGATATAATACCGTTCAAAAGTAGTTCATAACATTCAAAATTATTTTGTAATTACAGTAAAGTCGAGATCACTGTCCTCAGTCAACACCGGGTTCTAAGTCCAGTGCCTACTCATTCCACTGGGCGATGATTGATGTCGGCTCGGGTATATCGGTGTAAACACCACACATTGACTCGAATCAATCGAAATGTTCAACTTTCTTAATTTTCATGACTTTTTTAATGAAATTTCACTATCGTATTTTTGGCATTTTTCTGATTAATATAAGACCAAACACGATGTAATTCCAATTGTATTTAGTGGTTAAATCGACGATTCAAGTTTCGTTCGCAAGGAAGGACAGCGTATGGGAAAGAAAGAGACACTCATACTGTCCTTCTATATGGTCGGCTTCTCCTTTGAATTTCATTCTGTCCTTCTCTATGGTCAGACTCTCCTTTGAATTTCATTCTGTCCTTCTCTATGTTCGGACTCTCCTTTGAAGTAACAAAAATACGATCACAACACCAGGATTACTGTCCACCAAAAATACGGCTGTTGGACAGTAATCTCGACTTTACTGTACTTAGCCCTAGGACGACGGGGTTTGTTACATTTAATTTCTATTTGTGTAACAGCCGGTTTCAACTATTAGCTATTTAGTCAAGTATCCATAAAAGGATCAATGAGGATTTCATGGCTGCCATGAAATTGTTAAAGGCATCCACCTAGCAAAGGTTGATCAATATAAATAAGGAGAAATGGTAAAGCCACGATCATAATGCAAATGTCTAAGGAATTCTTTATATTCTTTTCTTTTATTCATTTTGAATGCTGTAAATAATCAAATACTTTCTAGCTGTAACAACGATTGTTCTAGACTGTTGATGAGACTTTTATCACTCTACTTCTTCGAACAATCCAGTCTTGTCTGTTCCATACATCTGTAAACACCAAAGATATTCGAGTTCATCTTCATTGATGTGTCCCACCCTCTATACTACTGTTACTAAGTATTTGCCCCCCCCCCCCCCCTCCCCACCCGATACGTAAATGTTTGTTCTTTCCATGTTAAATGATAATTTGAGTCCTCAACAAATTATTACGCATTTTCTGTGTTTCACAGATCTTCCCATCAGAACAATTCGACGTTTAAAAAAACCTATGAATTATTTTACATTAACTGTGGTGTACAAACGATTTGTGTCCAGATCTGTTAAAGTTGTTTCGTCGAATTGTTGTAAAATAATATTTTCTCCACTCACGGATCGTGAAAATACATATTTTTGGTTGGTCTACCTCGCACTTTGGTGAAAGAAATATAGTGAGGTTAATTAAAGTGATGAATTTACACGTCGTGTTGATATTAACACAAGTAAAGTAATAGTAACTTATCTCTATTGACCATCAACTGACCATTTAAATTAACTATAAGAAACAGTTACTTATTTCCTTTCTTTATATTAATAACTCAGTCGTTACGTGTAATCTCGTATCCCCATTTTCATTATATTGTAAACTTAATTGAAAGATGTATAAAATAGAGAAGAACAGTTGAAAAATAATTGAATTGTATCCACTATTTCTGCAAACAAGTAGAGCTCACACTCAGTTTTCAGGGGGTATGCATTCCCCTTTAGAGCCATCAACTTTGAACAATTTGTGAGATAAAAAACAATTTTGTATACACGTTTGGCTATATCTCAAGTCGATGTAATTTTTATGCAATTACCTATATTATTATCTAAATGACTCCCGCAGCAGTCCCTGACAACAAGACCTAACCAACACCAATTGTCTGAAGCATAATTGTTATCTTTTGATGCCACAACTATTTGTATTGATGTACAACATGTTTGGTGAAAATAGAGACGGTAGTTCCTTGTGTGTTGGGAACAAAACGGTCATCGTGTATCATAAGGTGTATCAAATTGTTAGAAATAAGAGGGTTTTAATAGAAAAGATTATCTACCATTGGAATCATAATGAACATTTAAAAGAAATGTGCTTCAAGTGTATAGGAAAGCGGAAGACGCAATTGGAGGAGCAAGGATATCACGTGGTCCCTTCAAGTTTCTCACTGCCATCTCCTGATGAACGATCAATAGAACTGGTATGACAAATGCAAATTATTAAGAAAATAGATATACCAATTAAATTGACCTCACCATAAATAAATATCGGGCATCGCTTGCAACTTCGAAAAAATCAAAATGTTTGTGCTACCGCAGATTCTTTGTCAATGAATTAAAGTTGTAAGAAGAAGACAGTTGATGATCGGTAATATTTTACTGTGTCCAGCTCCTTTTATAACCGCACTATATTCATTTCGTCAGGAAACTATCATACTATACAATATAGTTGGTAGATCTTTTATCCTAAGCAACGCACAGACAAGACAATAGGGGTAGGATATTCGATAGTGTGATGAGGATAGTCGCCGGGTGGCCTTGAACGGCCGATATCTTTTGCTCTGATTATAGTCACATTACCACGCACCACCGATACCACGGGTAAACGCGAAAATGCGCTTTCTCTACGGTGCTCTTATCATCGACACAAATTAGATATTTTCGTCTATCGTACTCGAGGGCAAACGGCACTATCGTGCACTACTACGATCCATTCAAGGTAACACCTTTCTTATTATCTCTGTGAGGAGCTACTAAGTGAAATAATATAGGTCATACACGATCGGTATTATATTCGTGTCGCGTCGTTATTCGGCCAGTGTGTCCGAGAAAACATGACGTTCTTTTCTTGCATACTAACCGGGTAAATAGTGACTTCGTCGGGAATTACAGATCTCGTTAGTGTTTATGCATGTAAAAGCATATGAACTATCGAACCGTAACAGAAGCTGGTACAGCATCATGCTCTTCGTGAGGTATCGTTTCAAACACAGAGTATCCCACACGTATCTCAATGTTGAGGGCGATACGCAGAGTTGTACAAGTCGACAGGTTCTTAGGGAACATTGAACATCCAACATTGCAGCGTTGCTTTGCGAGAGAGGGTGTCTCTAAAGACTAAACACAGGACTATGTATAGCTAAGAATATTCTCCCACTTGTTAATCTTGTAATATAATGTTTTGGAACTCGATCAGTTCTGAATTCGTTCACTTTACGGCATTTCACGACACTACCAGAAAAATATGGAATTATAAAGATTAGTCTCACGAATGAATTTTGTTAATCGTTTCATGCAAGTAACGACAGATACTTTAGACAGTGAAATTACGTACTTCGCTTTACAAATTTGTTGAATATTAAGGCTCCACTATCGGATTACAGTAAAGCCTCGATCTAAGAAAACGGAAACCGTAGGATCTACGAAAAAAAGATATCCCCTCCACTGCGGGGCATACCCTTTGAGGGGCCAGGAAGCTCGAGCTGCCTCGGACGCCCAGCATTCTGAAGTGTAAACAACGTGAACTGCTAGTCCAATTGCAAAACTTCTTTATTTTTTATTATTTTCTATGGGCCAACTTATTTTTGGCATTCTTCTGATTAAAATAATACTAAATACGATATAATTTGAACTCTATTTAGTGGTTTAATCGACGTATGTAGTGTGTTTCACAAAGAAATAGTAGAACCATAGGATCTAAGAAACAGCACGCACTCGAGGATTTCTCTTAGATTAAAGCTTTACTCATTTTACTGTATTAACACTAAACCTACCACCACCGATCAAAATGGACGGTTCCAGATTTATTATTTTATAATTACTGAAATAATAAAAATGATATTATAAGAATTGAATGTATAAATATTTTTAGTAGAGCACACGTATATGCACAAAGTCTAAATAAAATCAATCTTGTCAATTTTATAAGGGAACATGTACCAGTTATTTTTAAGGCCCGATAGGCTTAGTTAGTGTTAAGAATAGAAAATCAACTATCAGGTCTTCGCATCTTCTTTGTTTCAGAAAGATGAAGAAATAGACAGCTGAAAAATACACCGTGAAAATACACCGTATGTCTTCTAGTAGCTAAGTGAACATAAAAAAATATTTTTAACATTGCTGGTACTTAATTGAATTCGATAATTCAAATTACAGTGCATTTAGTTCGCCTTAAAAATTGGATATTCTTATGGTGTCTGGAATATTTGTTGTATTACTTTGTATTCAAACTGGTTTATTTATAATAATGGCAATTTCGTGTTACAATTCGTTTAATGCTGTAGAGTGACGAATCGAACAGATCATTCTCTACGAAAATTTTGCATCTTTATTCACGCTCCAGTTAACAAAATCACGTGAAACTAAGGAATCTATGAACACAAATATTTTCGCTCGTTCTATATGACATATAGTACACGAATTGTTTATAATACACGATCGTGCAGTAGAAGATATAGTGCTGCGAACAATCTACGAAGCAAAAAAGGATAGACAACTATACACAAGAGAATAGTCGCAAAGGAGCCGAATAAAGATAGTTATGATCACATTTCACGAAATATATTTTACATTTGAGAAAGAATTTGAGCGTTCAATCCTTCGTTTGATATTAAATCAATTAATATTAATCGTTTCCATTATTTACCATATTTCGAAACTTATGATCATGTTCCCTTTAATTATATACATTTATGAAATTTGTAATAGATGGCAAGAATAGTGAAGTTTGTGTTATACAGGGTGTCCCGAAAATGTCGGAGAACCTTGAAAGGAGCGGTTCCTTAGGTTATTTGAAGTAACTGTTTCCTTAGCGAAAAATTTCCGTATTGGCTTCGTTAAGGAGTTATTAACAAAACACACCGACCAATCAGACGGACTCTGGCTTGACCAATGGCAACGCACGCTCAGCTGGACCTGTCGCCGAGCCGGAATCCGTTCATTATAGCTGTGCTCCGATTGGTCCGTCTTTTTTGTTAATAACTCCTTAAAAAAGTTACTTCAATTGACTTAAAGAACCACCCCTTCCAAGGTTCTCCGACATTTTTGGGACACCCTGCACAAATGCTAATATCACTGACGTAGAGTCAATGATATACTTAAAAAGGCTTTCTTCCTTTATTGACTTTTACTGTCCTATTTAAACGTTATTTACATCGAAATCTCAAATTGAAGATGTCAAAGATATTATCAAACTTTACACTATTTTATCCAGCTCCTGTTCTCGGACCAACTAACACAGAAAGACATCAAACCCACATAATGATATGTGTTCGGTGGTCAAGTGGTGGTGGTAATAGCACGAGGAAGGGGTGGCTATAGAAAAACATTCAGACTCCTTTACGGAGAGTCATTAATTCGAACAAATATCTAACTTTGCCGCAATCAACTGAAATATTATAGTATTCGAATATTTTCTAACGTGTCCCTAAACTTTTCGAGAAACAAATTTCAGCCGTAGTGGGGCAACAGACCGACTGAGTAATTTCTAAAATGGATTCAACAAGTGTTCGAACACTACATTTCCGATTTGATCTCATGATCTTGTCATAAATGCATAAAATCCGCAGTCTAATCATAACAAATACCGAATGCTGTTTAATAAATCGAATTACAACGATATTACACGATTATTCTGGTTAATTTTTAAATTGACACATTTTGAATACGTTATTTATTTATAATATGTACGGAGATTTTGGGTTGCAAGATATGTATCTTACCTAGAGCATATCATAAACCCTACTATGTGACAAGATATTTCGTCCACTGATGCGAAAGAATAATGAGTAGATGCATATTCATATTTTCTATTATTCTATTATAAAAATAAACACATTGTACTGTTATATTATAAAATTAGGGTCGTATTTCATTAAAAAAAAAAGCACAAAAATTTGATTTACGTATTATTGTAGACAAGTTCTCTTTTAAAAAGAAGAAAAGGGTCTTTTCTGTTCAATACCTCTTCTGAAATTACTAATTATTACTGTTACGATATTCATACCATTTATTCAAATGATATTATATTTTTTAAGTTAAAATTTTTGTTCAATGAGAACATTTTTTGAAGAAGCTCCTAAGGGTTGCAGTTCTTTTTTAAAAATTCTACAGAAACAGATCGAACATAATTTTTCTAAAAATAATTTTTCTTAAATGTCATTTAAATGTTTCTTTCATTTTCTTATTTTCCTTCTTTTAAAGATAACAACATTTTTATACAAGAACTATTATTCTTTGTGTAACGGCTTTCCACGTTTTATTATCATGTTAATATAATCTGTTCATTAGAGTAAATGTTAATGTAAACACGTAAAAAAGTAAGTAACGATATTTTAACATCTATTTTAAAGAATTTCTTCTTTTATTCAATCATATCAATTACTCGATCAGTCTGTTATAATAAACTAATATAATTCTCTCCTCAGTTTACTGTAGCACATTTCTTTCCTAAAATTAAATAATAATCTATATAATTCGTGTTATGCAATCCTTAATTATTAAAAGACATCTAATCGTATAAACATAAATTATTGTTTAGCATGTAACATTTAACATTTTGTTCAGATATTTAGCTCGAAGGTTTATTAATATGTTATAATTAAATATTATGACAAGAAAATAATTCGAATACTAAGTGTTTAAGACTTGCGAGAGGTATCCACAGTAGAAAGGGTTGACGTTGAATCGAAGAGAACATTGTGTGAGAAAATATAGAGAAAAGAAAATGAACCTATGAAAAGTGTAGTCTTTGACTAACAATAAGGCATGTGCGTAGAGAAAGCACAGTCAAGTGGTAGTTATTTAATAGTTTCTCGTGCCGAATAATAGAAATTCTACAGAAAATTATAAACACGAAATCGGCTTACATGTATGTTCACTTTAATACAAAACACATGTTATTCAACAAAATAACCCACACAAAAGTTACGGTCTTTATGTACCAGTAGAATCTTGATCGTTTCTACGTCTTTCCTTACGTTTTTAAGTTAGAAATACAGTGAAGTCTTGATCTAAGCCGGATCCTCGGATCCGTGCTCCGACATAGGTCGTGTAAGGTTTCAATTTATTTTTTAACCTCGCTGCAACACTCACTGCATACCGTCAATTAAACCATGCCTGAGTGCTCTGAAAGTAGACGACGTAAAATTGGCTACCCCCACCCGACCGACTAGTAGCCGATTCCACGTTATCGACTCTCGGAGCACTGTTTGCCCAGACCATAATTAAATCACTAAATACCGTTAAAATTATACCGTCTTTAGAATCATTGTAATCAGAAAAATGTAAGAAAGAAGTTAGTGAAAGTCCCATAAAAAAATAATGAAAAACAAAGAAGTTTTGTAACTGGATTAGTAGTGATTCACACCGTTTACACTTTACACTACTCGGCGATCGAGGCAGCTCGAGCTTTCCCACCTCTCGCAGAGTATGCCCCCCAGTGGAGGGGGTAGGCAAACTTACTAAGATCGTACAGCTCCGGCTTAGATCAAGACTTTACTGTACTTCGAAATTTCGTGATCATTTCTTTGCATTCTCAGCAACTTTATATTTCACTTAATGACATTCTCCAGACCGTTTTAGACTTCTTTTTATTCATCTGATTATATCGAACGATTATAAAGTTTGTTTATAAATTCTCCATAGTTCTAACGCGCTTTACCAACTAAATAGATATTGTTTGTTCCCCTTCATTGTATATGTATGAGAATAGTGTTTAATAAATTCTAACAATTATAGATTTGTTGTCTACATTGTCTCCGGAAATATTCATTTACCGAACACGGTTCAGTCCTCATTGTTTTCTACTCTATTTATGTTGCAAATCACAAGTTTCAGATATCTTGTCTAATTCTATTTAAAAAAACAAACTCTCAGGTTCAACCGAAGCGGTAAATTTAGTCTATATACTTTAATTCGTTAAAATTCAATGAACGAATAATTAAAAATTGATTATAATATAATCATGACATTGCAGGTTAAAAAGTTGCAGTCCGCTATGCATGCAGGAGCGTGTCAGTGCACTATACAATTTATGTATTTAGTAGTTGCATATGAAATGTTGTTTAGTAAGTACCTTTTGAAGTCAATTATAATGATGAACTTCTTCATAATAGTACAGGTTTAATAATGTGTAATATATACATATAAAAAGATATCATTTTTAATAAACTAATCCATTCTTCAGTTTTCAATCTAATTTGTTCCTTGGTGTCAAATAGACACAATCATAAAAAAATATGATAAAATAATAAATAGTTAACGTTGCAAATTCTGTTTCTTTTAATGAAATTTCTGTGTGTTTAGGTACAGGATTGTTCATATCGCTCGCAAATAATAAAGTTTGTTTAGGTTTATTATAATTTGCGCTGTATATGAGCAGTAAAACATAAGTTTGTAGTTTTGATTAATATTTTAAGATTGTATGAAATTTTTATCACACAATGACATTTTTCATTCAACATTTTATATGCATCAACCTGATACAAACCGAAATTATATACATCATATAGTACGATCACATAAAACGTACGTTCACCAAGTGTAATCACATCAATTTGTTTCTGTATAAACTTTTGTGTAACGCATTTAAGTCAGTCTTCAGCAACTACATATATTACATAGCCAATACGATAGAACAATAAGAATAAAAATATTGGAAAAACCATGAAATTGATCAAATGTTTATATGAGAAAGTGATTTTGTGAATTTTATTACACATGTGTACTGGAATATTATCAAAGCAGTATCAAAATATGAAAGTGTGATTCCACTCAATTGAATGTGCAAGAAACGAAGTAATTGTTAGAATTAAAAAATAATGTGTATTAGATGAAGAGAACATATGTATATGTATAAAATAAAGAGCAAAATGGCTGGTTCCCCTTATTCTCTTTAAAACTGTCTCGGTTTACATGTATATAATAAAGTTTTTGTTTTAGACACTAATATTATTACTTAAATGGTTAAATAGTATAGTGCGTAACAATTTTCATATTTACATTGAAAGTACAGATCACAGAAATATTTGTATAATTACTCTTCCAATCTGTGTATGTGGACGGTATGAAAACGTAATTTATTTACATAACTAACAAGCGAAACTATCAGCATCCATCAGTTACAAAAATATGAAGAACTATTTTAGTTTGGTTATTAAATAATTGATTAAATGGAATCAATATACCACATCACAAACTAATGTTTCTTTCCTGAGAAAATATTTTCGTTATCTGTTACATATGAAACTTTTCTATGGAAGTATGTTTAAAAAGTTGAAAAATTTATTTCAAACGAAACTTTGTTTTCAAGAAAGTAGGTGTCGAAGGTGTTTGTCATCACTCGCCGGTGTTTCAAGCAAAATGGTGTCTTATTATTAATACAAAACGTCTAAAATATTTAATGATATTCTAAACTGAGAAAAACTTGTTTAAATTACATTTGAATTACATTTTTGGTATATCAAAAAATGGTCGGAACGAAAGTTGTATGATTTCAAGAATAGAACGATTAGCTTTCTTGGGTTTTGCTTTTTCATCGAGGTAGCCACTTTGAGTTTCTTTATTGTAAAGGGTAGATTGGAGGTAAATAAGTAAGTGCAGACATTATTATATTTTTAGAAAAATATTAGTGAATTATACAAAATGTTATTATAACCAGATACGTATGTATGGATCTACATTTACTATACATGCAGTCGGAAGTATGATACAAGTAGATACAAGGCGATTCTTTCGCAAAAATAAGTAATAAGTGTGCATATCGAATCACCTCATGCTTGTTCGTACCAAACTTTCAGCCGTACCCTGTAGATTCATACTGGTTTACTTTTTTTTCGTAGGTTCTTTTAAAGTCGCGTCAACTTCCTGGTTTTTAGCAACCACGTCGTCTATTCCTGGCAGTAATTGTTTTCCGTGTAAACTGGATGAAGTTTTCTACTCTGTCTTCAGTGAGATTGTCCTTTAGTGTTGGACAAATTTTGAGACGTTCGCGTTATTTTGAAATACTTTCAAAATATTTGTAATCTTATAAAAGCTATATGCATAATAAATATTTATCTCAAGGATTCCTAGCTCAAATGTTAAGCAATGAAAAAGGTTCTCGTGTATCTTTTACTTCGCTTTTATTAGATATCGTGAGCATATTATTTTTTAACTAATTAATATGATTAAAGAAAGCGGTATAAATGTCTGCATGGCTTCTGTATCTTCCAATTCATGCAGGCAAGTTTTATTTTGCATAAAACAGCAGTAATCTCCAGTGGAGTATGTAGCATATTTAGTAGAAATTTTAGATTATGAGTGGCCTTTGTGTTACAAAATATTTAACTCAATTAGTGATTAATATTAAGACGTATGTACGATCTCGTATTTAAGTGAAATGTCTTTTTAATTTGACATTCTTGAAAACAAAGCTTCTCGCAAAGAAACGTGCCTTGCACTTGCTAATCTATCCTATTTAAATATTGTGGTAGATAAGAGAGTGAATCACAACTTCAAAAGATAGATATGATTGTTACTGTGTGAAAGAAATCTCCGAACGCTGAGTGTGAATGTTGCATGATCAAAGCAGGAAAATTTGAATATTTAGTGTTGATTTTGAATTATTTTTACAATTCGGAGACCACATATAATATCAGAGAAATGGATGCTAGGTTTATGTGTATATTGTCTGTTTCGAATATCTACAATGATAAGAGTTATTGCTGAAGAGTCCTCGGAGAGTTGTCAAAGAGTTTTATAAGCTAGTTTACAACAGCAAATCGATAATCTCAATTGTCATTAAATGTTGATGATTGTTACATCATGATAACGGGCGAAGCATTTGAATGGAAGTACTTAATACGTTACATTTTTAAATCTAGAATACTTAAATTTTTGTTCAACGTAGACTCGTAGTTTTTAATGCTCTAATAAAAAAAGGTTCCATTTAAATGCATCACTCTGGATTTTAACTTCAATATAGTCTAATTAGAGAGAAATTACTTAATTATAGAACAAATAGACCACACCTACTAATCATCCTACAATATTTATTAAAAGATCGGAATTGCCAAAGAAGCATGATACACTTCAAGCTTTCTTTTCTTTTTACTAAATTGAACGAATTAAACACAAGTGAAAATAAAAGAATATTGACGTTATAACGCGCGAACACGTTCAAATTAAACGTACCAATTAACAAGGAATAGGGTAAAATCGGCTACCTTTGTATACAATGTTCCGATTCTACGTTATACACGGTGTCCCAAAAATATCGTCCAACCTTGAAAGGGGCGGGTTCCCGAGGTCATTTGAAGCGACATTTTTGCAAATGAAAATGTCGCTTCAAGTAACCTCAAGAACAGCCTCTTTCAAGGTTGGACGACATCTTGGACACTGTTGGTCAAAATATTAGAATACTCTTTGCTCTCTAAAAAGAAGCATCCGAAAAATGTTTATTTATAAGGAATGTATTTTCTGTAACGAAGTATAAATTGTAAATGTCAAATGTATATTTTGACCAGTTACGAATAATAAAAATAGTTGGAGATGTATATGTACATCAATTGCCCAAAACCATTCTTGTTGTTAACAAATTATGAAAATAGCCAAAGGAAAATTATGGAAAAAAGAAAGAGATGCCTGTCTGCTGAATTCAAATGAAAAATGCGTGAAGCATTCAATAGATTGTGTAAAGGTACAAGGTGTACTTAAGTTTCTAAATGTGGATCTTCTATTTTTACTTTGCAAGTGCAACAGTATAAGTATAAATGAAACAAGAAACAAGAAACAAGAGATAGATGTGTGCGTCATGAGGATCACGAATAATAAATATAATTTCTATTGCACACACACAGAGCGCAAGTGAGTGCACAGAATGTTCGATTTAACATTGTCGATATTCCAATATATCTAAACGTGTAGATAATAATAAATACGTGACCACAATAAACTACTGGTTTTTATCGTTTTATATTCAGATGAACTGTACTGATAATTCCACACTAAACTTTGTTGTACTTTACTTCACTATCTTTTACTTCGTACTTTCTAATAGGTACTCATTTAATAGGTAATCCATTTCAGCAATGAACAAGTTTATTACTCTGATTTTAACAGTATTTAGCAAAATTGAAGCAAACACATGAGATCTTCAATGAATATTAATTGTAGTTAATTTATACATTTATATAGCATACTTAATAAACATTTGATGAAGTATATCCACGCAAATGTTACGACTCATAACTCTTTCATTAAATTTTTAAAGAACTCTCTAAAAATGTATCTTCTCGAGTGTAACGACGTGAATATGAATGACGTTCAAATAATACATTCAACAATTCAATTATTTGTAAAATTGAAAATACATGTATTTTATGGAATATTTAAAATATGATGAAGAAGTGTTTGGACATTTTGTTTGATATAGACACTTAATTAAAATATCTTGTGAATTAATCATGATATCACACTTTATGATCAATGTAAAAAGAGAACATAAATTTCCATTTGCACAAATATAATGCAGTTGTTAAATGTATATACATATCTTTGCATTTGAAAAAACGTATGTCACATCTTTAGATTTTGTACACAGTTACATTAAATTATCTGTATAATATCTATTATTATTAGGTGTCTTATAAACATATTTACAAACTTATCTACATGTAAAATACATACGTATACAAAATATTATCTCATGTAGAATATAATCTCATGTAGTTTCTTCGCATTCATAGAAGGAAAGGTACTAATAAAATCGTTTAACCATAAATGTCTTCAATGAAAAGTTAAACGTATTTTCACATGAAATGCAGGGTGACTCAGCTAAGTGTGCCACCTAAATTATTTGGTATATGAAAAAATGCTTGGAACGAAACTTGTATAGTTTCAAGTGTATCCTACAATATAATCTCGAGTATATCTCAAGAAACTTTCCAATTTGTATCACTTACACTTATCTTCATATCAATTGGAGAACATTTTAAGCATTACTTGCAGAGAATAACTGAGTAACTATTAGTCTTTCACCCTATATACCCTTATAGTTTTTTATTGGATGTTCAATTCTCTCTTCGACCACAAGATTAAAATTTACCCCGTACAATAAAAAAGTAAAATAAAAAATCGAACTATTACACTGTATGCTACTTTCCAAACTATATAACTTTTGCCCCAACCATTTTCTCATATGCCAAATACTTTACAAGTAATTTAGGTGGCACAAAGGTACTAATAAAATACTTTAGCCCTAAATGTTTTGATGGTGAAACATAATTGTACAAACAAATGTGCTAACAGTGTCATAATATTGGATTGGAACGAAAGTTCGCAGCGTTTTTAAATCAAAATTCAAAGATAAAATTAAGATATTTATTCATAGATCTATTGAATAACATGATAAGTCACCTAAAAAATAGCAAAAAGTAATAGAAGAGTGAGTTGAGTTTGTTCGAGTTTTAATTTAAAAACGCTACGAACTTTCGTTCGAACCCAATATGTCATGGATGTTTTGTTCCAAGTCCCGATAATTTAATGTGGAACAATCAGTATGAATGAGAATATACAGTTATGAGATGTATGGCGGGAAAGCGGATCCTGGGAGGCTAGTGATCGAAGATGCACGAGATGTAAACAGCAAGCAAGATACTATTGAGTGTACCTTTATCCTGGAGACAGCTTCTTCCGCCTGGCACATGCGGGTAGATTTAGTGGGTTCTCCTTCGCAGACGAGCTGAGTAGATCCGAGGTATCTCGCTCGAAACAGGACACCCTCGATCAAAACTGAAGGATCATCGAGGAGAGCTGAAACGGCCACGGAAATGCACCACTTAGATTGGTCCGCAGAGTTTTTCTTGTCGACGCAACCGAATGCTGATAGATAATTGATCGAAGAATGAAGAAGTCTAATCGAAGATACGGGAACAGAAATAAGAGCATCGTTCACTAGCGGTCCATTTTTTCGCACAACGTTTTTCAATTTCATGTCCGTATCTTTATCTAAAAGTTTCATGACATCTTTCCTCAGGATATCTGGTAACATATTATCTGTTATTATTTACGTTGAATAGTTTATAATGTTTGTCTTCGAAAAAAGAAGTTTACTGCGGATTTGTTAGTACAGGATAATAATTGGTCCGTGTTCTTTAAACTTGATCATTTGGAGTTTCTTTTTCTTGATTCACATGTCTGCTGATCGAATTCTATACGACGAATTTTTAGTAAATTTTTTTTAACTTCGATCACTACAAGAATTCACGAACTCTTCACTTTGTTAATGTTGCTTCTATAGACAGACAATTAATTTATGCAGTCAATGAATTCTAATTCAAACAAATTTGCTTCACTTCATTCATTCAGCTTCACACTATCTGTTAGAGTATCCTCCTTAAGCCGGACTGATGTTTTTATGCTACTGATTTCTTGTTATCAGTTTATCGGTGTCATGTGTATTATTTCGTGGAGATGTACAAAAACTTTGTAGAGATACGGGTATACGTCATACAGTACCGGACAAAATGATAGGATATTTGATGTATTTGTATATTAGATATGTCCTTGAAAGTATCCATATAGAATTGCAAGTTTGTATCTTGTACACAAAAGAAATTAGAGGAAGAAGGGCTTGAACAAGGGCTTACTTTGCTAGGTCAAATTGATAGGACGCACGTAATATTTTCTGTTATTATGTACTCTGGCAGTAATCTATCAGCAGTGACTAGAAGCAGACGTGCAAATTTTTCAGTTATCTACAACATTTGTGCCATTAAAGTTAAAATGGGTCGAGGAAAACAATTAGACAAAAGTGAAACCGACCAAATTTTGTTATTGCGGTCACAAAATCAAACTATCAACGAAAATTGCGAAGTTATTAAATAGAAGCCGTCGCGCTGTGTATAACTTCTTAAAAAATCCGAAAATCTACGGAAAAAAGAAAAGTACCGGCAGACCTCGTGCTGCAACAGAACGCGACAGACGTACCATATTACCCGTAGCTTCTAATTATAAGGGAACTGCAAGAAAAATCGCTGAAGAAGCAGGTGTTTCAGCTAACGTAAGAACTGTGCGACGTATTCTGCAAAGCGGTAAACAAATTAAACGAAAAAAACTAAAAAGAAAACCTCCTCTAAGCGAACAACATAAAGAATCTCGTTTAACGTTTGTTCGCGATCATGATTTATGAAAAAAAAGGGGGAGAAATGAGATATTTAGCGATGATAAGTAATTTAATTTGAACGGTCCTGATGGCTGGAACTACTATTTCCACGATCTAAGGAAAGAAGAACAATATTTAAGCCGTCGACAAATGGGTGGCGGATGTGTCATGGTGTGGCCCGGTATTGGATATCGGAGAAAAACTGACATCAATTTTTGATCAGGCCGTGTAAACAGTTAGAATTAATAGACGATCAGTTAAATAAGCATGCGACTCGTATTGCAGGTGGTACGTTTATTTTTCAACAGGATAATGCTGCAATACATGATGTACACCGCAAGATGTGTTAAAACTTATTTTAGTTCTAAAAATGTGACATGCCTCGAGTTCACCCGACCTTAATATTATTGAAAATATATGGGCAGAACTTTCAAGAAACGTTTATGAGAATGGAAAACAATACAAAGATGTAACGGAATTAAAACAAAGTATTGTTACAAATTGGAGTCTTTTAAGACAAAAACGTATTAAAAAATGGTTTAAATCAATTCCTAATCGCATAGTAGATGTTATACAGCGAAAAGGCGGTTTTACTAAATATTAATTTGGAATTCAACAAAATATTTCTGTTCAAACAATTGTATTTTTTAATAATGTTCTATCATTTTGTCCGACTAAAATCAATACATGTATACATTATTTTCTCTAATTTCTTTCATGTACAAGATACAAACTTGTAATTCTATATGGATATTTTGAAGGACATATCTAATATACAGGGCGTGTAATATGTACATATATTCTATTGTGTTATATGAAATATACAAATACATAAAATGTCCTATCATTTTGTCTGGCACTATATATGTAGTAGGATCAATTGCTGATATCATAGCTGATTAATAATCCGTTGAACGCGGATAACAAGTTACACAGAAATATTTTTATATGTAACGATTAGTGAAAACTGCATGATTACTTAATTATTGCAACTAAACTATGGATGTTTCGCGTTCACGACATGCTCAATTCTATGAAATGCGATTTTTAGTATAGTTACGTAGGATACCTACCAAGTATATCCAACAGGAAAGCATTAAATAAAAGGAAGAAAGTGAATTATTGTACCAATCAAATTTTTAAATAATTTCAGTTCTTATGTGACTGTATTCGCAAGTTTATAAAACGAGTTATATTGTTTTAGTATACTCTTTAGTTTATACAGTAGATCGAAAAAAGTATTTGAACACTAAATTACCCATTCTAGAAAATTTTTTAATATTTTAACTGACTATTTTGTTAAAAAAAAATAGTACAACAATATAATTAGACTTGTTTTAAAGCTTAAAGTGTCTATTTTAGGAATCCATGGTTCATTTTGTTCATTAATGACGCTTTTTTCGTCCTAAATGTTACAAATTGAAGCATCTGTAAAAACATTGGAAAATTTTTTTTATAAATGAATCTTTTACATATTTGAAGATTGAAGTTTTCCCTTTACAACGAATATTTAAAACTTGATCTACGATTTTTTGTAGTTGATTTATTGAGTTTTTAATGAAAGGTGCATTGCCATCTTTGCAATAATATAAGGTATACCGTGGGGGCTTTAGACGACCAAACTAGTTCCTCAATTTTGTTTTACAAAACAGCCAAAAAAAATCATAGATTAAGTTTTAAATAATCATTGTAAAGGGGAAGATTCAATCTTCAAATCTGTAATAGATTCATTCAAAAAAAAAATTTTGTTATACTTTTACAGACGATTTAATTTGTAGTATTTTCGACCAAAAACGTGTCCTCATTTTTTCACTTGCTATACCATGCACAAATACCCTAGAATGAAATGAACGATGGTGTGCAAAAGTAGAGGCTTCGAGCTTTGAAATGAGTCCAAATTTATTAATGTACTCTTTTTTTTAACAAAATTAACATGCTTAAAATATTGACAATTTCTCGAGAATCGGAAGCTTGGTGTTCTAATCAGAGCCAAATGAAGACTAGTGTCCCCAATCTACCTTCCCCTTTTACGACGCTTCGTCTGTGTCGTGCATTGACCGATACTGGCAGAGAGAGGGTAATTTTTCCCCCTCAATTCGTGCTCCCTCCCCTCATTTGACGATTCTGGTTCTAATACTTTTGGATCCACCGTATAAGATTGTCGAAACGTGTGATAAAGCTATTATGTAATTCACGTATCGTAGAAATAGGGAAATATTTTGTCCATTACCTTCTTTGTTTCTGCTTTTCTTCTTTTCTTCTTTATCCTGGGAAAATAGAATAGATCAAATATACTTACTGCATATACAAAAAAATGTTGAATAATATTTACGTGCTTATTGCAAATCACATGTCTCATACAACCTATTAAAGCATCTTCATGCAGTGAATTTCACATATCCAACGGTATCAATTAAAAATGCATTTGAAATAAATTTCATTTCTAATTCTAATTAACTTTGAACGACGTCCTCTCGCATCGATATTGTTTAATCGCTTTGATAATTGTTACGATATAAAGTTACTACATCTAGTTTGAAACACAAAGTTAACAGACAGATAATATATTATATAAATGATACTAACAAAATTATACTTCATCGACTTCACAAAGAAAAATATTTGAAAAACTAATTGTCATTCTAAAATTGTATAGCATTCGATGAAAAGTATAGATAAAGAGAATCGTATATTAAGCGCACATTTCATATTTTCTGAAATGTAGATTAACTTTTTTTAATGCAATATAAAAAGTATTTATATTTATCGAACAAATGTGTACTAATTTATTTATAATTATATTTCATAGCCTATGTTAATATATGTATAATGTTACACAGCCAAAAACTGAATTCTGTAAAGAGTAAGAAAAGGTGGGACATGAAGATGTGCTTATTGATAAGTTATCGATAATTTATCGATAATTTCACTTGTGAGAAGATATTATCGACAATATCGGTAGAATATCGCTATTATTTTCTTAGCTTAAAAACAGAATTTTTATGAAGTTCGACTTCATAACTTGAACGACTTGAGTTTTTTTGAGACGTTAGAAGGATTAGTTTACTTGGTAATGTATATACCAACATTATTTAAAAATTAATATTCGTCGAAATTAAAAATAAAAAAGTGAATGTCACGGTTTTTAACTTTTTTATCTAAACCTACAACAAAAATTTAAAACAAGCCTTCCGTAGATCTAGGTAAGTTCTGTACATGTACAAAGTTTTATCGAAATCGATTAATGTTACCATGATCAACAGAATGGCAAAAATCTTAAGAATCTGCGATTTATATAAATCGCAAAGCCTAAGTTTAAGGATTTTACATATTTCAATTTCTGTAGCTTTTTTATTTAACTATAGCCCTCAAACGTAACTGGTATATTAGTAATTGCACAAAAAATTATCGAAAAGTAATCGATATTGTCGATAAGTCGAGCATTATCGATAACTATGCCGATAATAATTATCGATAATCGATAAGCACATCTCTAGTGGGAGTGCGTATGTGTGTACAGGAGTTAAACAAATTAATTGAATACTCATTTTGAGGATCACCCTAAATCTACTAGGAAGCCTTTGCAATCAGTTACTAAAGAATTTAATTCTCCCTGCACAATTGTAATGTATAGAAAAAAATTTTGCAATTTCATTATACTTCAATATGTTTTTCATATTAAAAAGTCACATTCAGTTGTACATTAAAAAATTATATACCCAAACGAGTATACAAAGCAATTCTATTTTGTAATGTACATACTAATAATGAATGATTATTATATACTTATTGTTACTAATAACTAATAATTGCAGATATAACTTTTATTTAATTGAAAACTATTTATTTAGAAACTATTAATTGAATTGCAGTATGTTTAGATTCACAGAAATTCACAAAAAATATATGAAAAATACATTTCCAGATTTTTTATTAAAACTAGACTTTTCTCATACGTATATTTTATAAACAAGATCATATATATATATATATATATTCTTGCAACAATATCTGCATATTGATTCTCTAAATTTCGTGATATTTTATAAAACTGTATCATTATACAATGTACGTCATTTGATACTGCACTAATTTCTTTCTATAATCACTTTAAATTAACCTCCTTATAATCGTATTATCATCCTCATAATATTATAGAAGATGAAAACATAATAATAAACAAATGCTGTAATAACAACAGTTCTATCGAAAGTAACTGACACAAGAGAAAAGAAGCTATAGCAGTATTGTTGGCAGCGATAGTAGCAGAGAAAGCAGAGAAAGAATATAGGTTGACATAATTTAATTGAAAGGGCACCTTTTTCACCTTGTTGCTGGATTCCTTGAGACTCTGAGGGGACGAGGGAGAATTTTTTGCTGGAGTCTTCTGCGGACTTGTTGTGAGTTGCGTAGGAGTGGTAACATCACAATCGGATGATGGTGGTTGAATAATGGAAACTACCGGAGGAGGTGAAATAGAGGCTGAAGCGGAAGTGGATACACAGGCAGAGGTCGAAGCTAAAGGTTCTGCAGGTACTAGCGGGCTTTCTACCGGAGCGACAGTCAGGCTTTTCGGGGGAGTTTGTTTAGGTGTTGACAGTTTTCCACTCATCGGTGGTAACATTGTCCTAGTCTTAGGCTTCCTCCACCCCTATGTAACACCAATTATATTTATGTTACGTTAGTTGGCTTTCCAGTAAAATACCTCTGCTCAAGCCATGCATTATCCATAGAACTCATTTTATACACATTGTACGGTTTCTTTGGTTCTTTAATCCTTTATTTGGTTGTATGGTGATAAACTTGTTCTCTTAAATTGTAGAGTACTGAACACTAAACTGAAGAAATTCAATAAAACAATGATCCAATTAATTGAAAATGTAAGTAACCCCTCAAAAATTGTTATGTTATATGAGTTCATATCGTACGAAACAAAAAACTACAGCATGAAATAACATTATATAATACCCACTTAAATATAATGATATATAATACAATTAAATATACGATATTTTTTAAATGTGTATATAATAAAAATAGAATGTATAATTGTTTCACAAAATGTAATTTACAGCTTTAAATCGTATTATTTTCTTGTACAATTTTTCATGAAATGAAACAGCTTTCACATTAATTTCACAAATTTAATGCAACACGCTTATTAACGAAAAAGCTATGTGATTAATTCGCAAATAAATGAAAAATCAAAACATGTGAAGAAACCTTACGAGTTACGAACATTACTCTGGTCTTGGATGCACAATTCCAATAGATTAAAATAGAAACTAGCTATACATCATTTTGACGAAATACACTCGCTTGCTTGAGTATGATATCCTCTCACCCTCTTCATACGTTATGTCTTACAGGGTTTCCCCAATTTCGAAACTATGTTGTAAAAATGCTGTGCAATAAGACGATTGAACGTATAATACTAATTAACATAACTATCGGAGATCAAGGACATATCATCAATTTATTTCTGTTCTTTCCTCAAGCAACCATTCTCTCAAATGTCATAGTAGTAAGCAAATTAAGTCATGTATACACTCAGTGAGCATTATTATTATTATTATGACAATAGAAATGGTATTATATATAACCTTGTATGTTGCAAATTAGAAACAGTGATTTGGTTAAATATTTTACGTAAATAGAAAATTGTTCTTAAAAACTGGATGGTATAGTAGAAAAATTGTTTGCAATTTTAATAGCACTGTACAACACCAAAGTTCAGCAATTACTGTTGAGTGATTCTTATAGAGTTTGTCTGGGATAAAAATACGAAATATATTCACAATTCATTGTAGAAATGCTCAATAAAGAGAACTAAATGCAGAAGAGAAACTTACCTATTTCTTAAGTAAACAAATTTAAAAATATTTCTGTCTTGCTTCACAATTCAACGATTCTATTGCTATATTCCTTTTAAGATCACCAAGTAAAGGATTAAATTTTTTAATTTTTCTTTTTTCTTACAATTTTTAACTTTTTCTTAATTAAAAGAAAAAGTGTTTTGAAATATAGATAAATAATTTATAGAGGTATACTGTATTCAAAATGACAACAACATTTGTATGTATTACTGATATTAAGTAATCAATTTTGTTTCAATATCGTAGAATTTCTATTAACAATCACACTTTATACATATACAAAAACGTTTTGTAATAACTTGGTTATTTCATTGCCCAGTTAAGTCATGCTTCGAAGAAACCGTGTAAGAATATTATTTCCAATGTCAAAGATTATTTATACGTTAGTTCTTATTGTGTTGTAAACCTTACCTTGTCATCGTAAAAACCCTGATCGTCTGTTCTTTGTTGTCCAAGTAAACGATCAGTTTCGAGATCAGTGTCTGCCTCCTCTTCGTCTGGTCCTTCCTCAATTTCAACGTCTGCTTCTTCACCCGCTCGTCGCAATTCCGAATCTTCACTATTATTTTCTACGCAAATTCTCCGCCTGCCATCCGATAAACTAAATTTTAATTAGATGTACTTAAAGAAGAAGAATTGTATTATGAATATAAATACAAATATGTATCTAGATTTGTAAAGGAACCAAATATAACTTTAAGATCTCATGGAATCGTTTATTTATGAACAAGAATTGTCGTAAATGTTCATGATTATTTGGCAAACTATAATTACTACATTAGTTTCATAACATTAATATTCAGTCAGGCAATAGATTTTATGTTGTGTTTATTTTCGAAAATAAATATTTAGAAGTTAGGAATAACAAAATTCGATAAAGTAATCAAATTTGAGGAAAGTTGAGACTAAGTAAGACGGAAGTAAAATACCTTGGTATCCAAATCGGACTGACATTAGGTTCCAGTGGTTCTTCTGTCGACGGCTTCACAGGTAAAGTCTTAGTCCTTTGTAATGCCATTCTAATATCTTTAATAGCAGCTTCAACTTCGCCACCTATTTCTAAATTGACTGTTTGTCTAGCTTGAGGTGCTGGGGGTGGAGGTGTACCAAGAGGATCCAGACCATCAAGTTGCAATTCATTTGCGTCATACGAATTTTCTTTCTTAGGAACAAACAAATCGGGCGATGAAGATTTCAAAGAATGCAAAATATCTTTGCTGACGGTTAAACCAGAGAGGTCTTTTCCAGTTGATTCACTTTCTGCTGCAGGATAGCCAGTGTCGTTTACACGACTTCTTTGAATAATCTCCTTCTCAATTTCATTAATTTGTCGCTTCATCAACATTACTGTTGGATTATTATTATCGGTATCGCTAGCATGACCGCTGGACAAACCATCCTCAAGGACAGGCATACTAGTGTATATTCTTAAGGAATCTGAATTGTTTCCCAAATCGCCGACCGATCCAAGAAGACCACTGGCTGGTATCAATTCATTGTCCATCATCATTAAGGAAACTTCGCTATCGAGATCTCCACAGTTACTATCACAGTCGGTCATCTCGGGACTTAACGTAAAATTGCGAGAATGTCCGACTTGCAGTCCAACTTCTGTTTCTCCAAGATCTTCACTGCTACCAGTACCAACCGAAAGGTCTAAGAAGTTGTTTTCGTGTTCACCAGTCTAAAAAATAATAATTTAATTCAAGTAACACTAGAGCTTTGTCGTAAGAGGATAATTTACATTTTATACATGCACTATGCTCCTACAATTTTCATGTACATAAGTACACTTACATTTTGTGTGTAATCAGTTCTATGTTTTTTAGGAGATTCATGTACCAAAACTTCTTCTGTAGTTGGTGGTCCACTTGCTAAACGTTGACCGACATAAGCACTCCCTCCTTGTCTTCGTAGTTCATAATCAAGATCCTTTTGAGAAATAGTAAAAATCAATATAATTAGATGGTTACCAAACAATTTATAACATTCTTGTAAAGAGTATATATATACTATAAATTAGCATTTAAAAATTCGTACCTGAAATGGGAAAGATTCTGTGCTGTTTTCCTTTTCTTTTAATGGCGGTGGACATTTGAAAAATTCTTCTAACACTTTACGAGTTTCTGAAAACTCGTATAAATAATCAAATGTGCTACCACCAGATGATACTAGATTGCTGATGTTATCAGTGGGTAAAGTTGATGGTTTTAAAGAGTCTTCCTCTTCATCTTCGAGTTTTGGAGGTGGAGGAGAAGCATTTACTGCTTGATCATCGGAATAATTCATATTTGTTTCTACCACAGCCTTTTCTACGATAATATCTGCAGAAGTATCTTCCTTCTTAAAAGAAGAAAAATGTAATAAATTGTATTACTAATTTCTTTCTAAGAATAGCATAAAAAAAGCATAAAAAAATTAATTTATATGTATTGAAAAAAATGTTTAATTTAAATATACCTCATTGTGACTTGGTGTTGTTGGTAACACTCTTTGTGGAAAACCAGGTCTTGGTGTCATGTACACAGACGGTGACGACAAAAGGCAAGGAAGTTGAGTATCGCGTACTCCATAACGTCTTGGACTTTCTGAATAC
This sequence comes from Lasioglossum figueresi, assembly GCA_028455805.1. NCBI lineage: Eukaryota > Metazoa > Arthropoda > Insecta > Hymenoptera > Halictidae > Lasioglossum > Lasioglossum figueresi. The sequence goes on from CM052201.1 coordinate 2,161,961, forward strand.
TGTGCTATCGGTAATTCACCAATCACTCTTGCTACTTTGTGATTACGTTCTGAAGATGGTGAATCTACTTCGCAATCACTAGCTGGTGTAACCACCTGAAAATTCAGACGTTATAATGAAACATTATAATAATTAGGTAATATGTATAGTAAATTGAAAAGTAAGTGAAAAAATAAACTGTACCTTAAAGAACTCTGAAGTATTACGATGATACGCCGTTGTCGGGCTTGGACTACTTCCAATACTAGAACTCAGAGGTTCTGGAGGAATACGGCCTCGTTGAGACTCTTCAGACTCATGATTTAAATTAGTAGACGTAACTTGATTTGTATTATTAGAAGATAAATCTAGCCGTAAATTTTGCCAATTATCATCAATGTCGTCAAAAACGACTACTTCACCATCGCTGACAATAGCCATGCTTCTTGCTGGTGTTGTGTGGTTCGATTGATAATCTATGCAGCTTTTTGACAATCCATAATCAATATCCGTAATATTTTTTGGTATACCATATTCTACATTATTGCTATTCAGGATTGAATCATAATTAATAATACGATTGGTGTGATTGCTTTTAGGAGAATCATAGTCAAGGATAGACTTTGTTGGATTATGTCGCACAGAATGTATTTCTGAAGCAAATACAGTTTCTGTTACTTCTCTATTAGAGCGCTGCTTTCTTGTGTCACCACATCTAGAAAATACATAAATTTTTCGAATGAAATGAATGTACGACTAATTTATAAATATAAATTATAAATTTTTTGTCATATTTTATAATATATGTATATAATTTATTGCTGAAAAGCTTTCAAATTACCGGCTTCTTAATTCCCATATAGTCTGTGTATTTGGAGATTTATTATTTCTTTTAACTGACAACTTGTTATCTGTTTGAGTATCTTCGTTATTTAAGGAATTTGATGCAGCAAGAAAACGTGATTTTCTAGCTGCTACTTTACCCCTACTTTGAGAAAAAACTTCTCGCCCACCAGCAATTTCTATAATTCTGAAAAAAATAAATATCACCTTACGTTACGATGGGAATTATTCTTCTACCTTAAATCGGGTTTCATACAATAAATTATGCTTCGCTTGTGCAAATTATACAACACCACTTTACAAGTATTCTTGTTTTAAGGTAAAATGTTAATAAGCTATTATCTTATGCATGAGATATGTACACAAAAACTAAGACACCACACACGTAAAACCAACATTTTAAAATTCCTTTTCACACTTAACAAGTTAGAGATAAAATTTCGTATTTAAATACTTTTAAGGCGTTAGAATGTTATATTAAGATATGAAGTTACTAAATTCAGAATTGAAGGATTAAATAGCAATATATTATTTACAAATAACATAATTTATTTCTTTCCAAAAATGTTAAAAAGATTAACTATAAATATTAATCATTATGCATATCATGCACGTTCGATACAATTTATGACATTCATAAAATATTATATAGTAACAAACTTAATGAATAAATGTATAAACTACTGTAAAGTAATACAAAATAATATAAAAATACAGAGGACCTTATAATTAGTAATACAAATACGCTTTATGATATTTTTCATTTTAAGAGACTATCATTGTTTTTCATATATCAGTAAATATATTTATATTTTGTTAGTTATTTTCATAAATTACTAATTGCAATTTCTGACTTTTAAATTACATATAAATAGGAAATAGTTACAATTATATACATTGTAGCTCAAAATTAACCATAGTAAACATATGTCATAAATGTATACCATACTGAAAGTATTTCAAAAATAGAATATTGAAAATAAATAATAAATATCATTATTATTACTACTTTTAGAAATATAGTTATTAACATGATTGAAAACAATTTATTATTACTACTGCAATAACTTGAGCAGTATATACGTTGCTTTCTTTGTATTAATTAAATCTGTACGAAAATAAATTAAATACACTTTTTAAAAGATTATTCTATTCATATTTTTTTAAGATGTTCAACAGTCAAATTAGAGAATTCAATTACATGTGTTATAATAAGTACATGTCTATAAATTTTCACAACAATATTAAGATTGTATTCTTTTATGAAATATATTTACACGAAATATGCATTACGCATTAAATGTGTTTAGTATGTCATCATTAGAAATAATAATTCATATAGCATATGAAAATCTATAAGCAAATACACATTTGTTGTACATTACTTGTGTATATATTTTTTAATAAATTGTTAATCAATCTGAATTAATATCTATAAATAAAATGTTGCGATTTATATTAACCAAATTTACCAATTTGATTTAAAATTATGATTTAACAGCTATTGATATTTGTAAACTCAAAATAGCATAAACAAAGAGTATATATACTTAGATAATTCAGTGTGCATTTAAGTATTCTTACACTTTGTTAGTAAATTAATTTATTTGAGGTTTCATTGTCACTAGCACATTTAATTTACACTCACTGTTATATCTTTTTACGATATATATGGCATAAACAAAACTTATGAACGACAGTGATACATTTAACCTAACTTCACTTCTGCATAATATTTATCGACTATACTTCGATTGTCATTGACATGTTTATCGATTCTTTCTGAATGCGGGTACGATTTTTACAGTATTCCATCGTTTATTGCATTGCACATTCTATTTACGCGAAATATTTTTTAAACTGAATCATTAATTATTAATTTTTCTTTTAAAAATTTAAAATAATTATATTTGTAAAAAAATATAATAAATCAATAAGGTTTCTTCATAAATATATTATAAGGTATAATTCATCATTTTAACAAAATTCTGATGTATAAAATATGTAATATATTAAAAACAATGTTATTCTATATATCACTCCATTTCTTACAATGTTCGTAAAAGAACTATATATTTATTATGTAATATTTACATTTATGTAATTTTTTTACATTGATGATAAAATGTATTTGTTAAACTGCAATAATATTCGTTATGTTTATCAGAATTTTATAAGTTTTAGTATATTTAATGAAAATCCATAATACAAGCATGACATATCTTTATCTTTATCTTTATCTATATCTTTTCGTTCTACAAATAAATCTGATAATAGTTTTTATTAAATCAGATATTTATGTAAGTTTCTTTACATACAATTTGTGATTCAAATGTAATTGTAAGAACATTTTTTTATTTGTTATTACAATGTAAAAGGAATACTTCCTTACTTATTCAATTATAATTTGCATACGTAAAAAGTTAAGAGATTTACCTGGAATCTGTTAATTTGTAACTGAAGTCACCCTTGGCGGATGTCAAAATATACACAGGGCTTTCTTCGGGCCCGCTATCATCTTGTTGTGAGTGACCCTGATGATCACTACCTGGAAGGCTACCATACTGCGGAGCATCTTCGCTGCGCCCAGAGGCAGACGAAGAGCTCGAAGAAAGTGGTTTTGCATTGAGTGTGCCAAGTGAACTAAATGTTCCAAGTGGACCACTAATACTGCCATTGCCACCACTGACTCCAACGGATAGTTGACTGTCACCTGCGAAACTGGACACCATGCTCGTTGCCCTGTGACATATAAATATTTATAGGTGTAGACAACATTCCATATACTTAAGGTAAAAAATGTTATAATTAATTACCTAAATTATAATTATTCATCAATTTTGATTTCAAATAACTTGATGCTTGTAGTAATGAATAGACTGCGGATCTTTATTCAAAATAGAAAATGTTTCTTCTTTTAATTATTTTATTAAGCTAAAAAGAATACGGTCATGTTCTTAAATTTTTTAAATATGTCCACTGCTTTAAATTCTACCTACCAGTTTTTGTTATAAATGCATAAAATCCGCAGTCTAGTAATGAATTTAGGAAAATGTTGTAACACAAAAATATAATTACTATTTCGACATTATAGCACCATTTGTAACTGTGATTCTTTAATCAAGTATTTCAAGAATTATTTTGTTTTGATAGAAAAAGAGAAAGATATTGCTTGTTCTTAAATGCTAGAAATATTAAGTCTGAAGAATCCTATGTCTGATGTCTAAACAATGTGTTATTGTGACCACTTAATATCATTTATTAAACTAAAAATGATTTTCCAGTACCAACCTTAAACGCATAAGTAACAATAAATATATTATTGTAATTATTCTACAATGAGAAAAATAATATATTATTATTGTCTTGCAAGAATGGACACTATAAAGTCATTTAAATGGACACGCTTTCCAGTTCTAATAGAAAAGCTTTACTAAACTGATCCGTATGAAAACATTTAAGCTATCCATCTTTCAATTTAATTGTTTTCATGACTTTTATAAACTGCGTGAGTGGCAAAAAGAAGTTATGAAAGCTAAATAGTAAATGACTATTTCACCTTTTTCTATGCGACATGCATTGCGTAAGATGACAGTTTTTCACACCCTGTGATGAATTTATTAACAGCAACACTACAGACAACACAACTTTCAAATGGCCCACTTCAAAATTGAAGAAAACTAGGATTATTATTTACATTTGTGTTATTTGTTTAACATAACTAATTTGCAGTGGAATTCATTTTAGTATATCTTCAACATTTTTGAAGTTATATTTTACTTTTGTGTTTTAAATTAATTTTAATTAACTTATATTTATATTAATTTGTGTATAAGTTAGTATAAATAGTTATAAAGTAGTAAAAGATGTTTAGATAGATAAAAATAATTTAGACCCGAGTGTGTAGATAAGTTAAATATTTGTTAAATTTATTTTAATTGAATTTGTTAAGTAGTCTTAAGAAATATAAATACAGATTTTGCAGTTGCATTAAATTTTATACGATTTCAAATGTATGTCTGCATTTTCTATGTATCTTCCAAAAATTTGTTGCAGTTGTAATTAACAAATAAGTTACCTAAAAATTGAATGAAATGAAAGGCAAAGGATAGACATATCATTTCAATTAGAAAGTATTTTTTACCGTTGTTAGGATCTAAATATTCCGCAGTGTGTGCTGTAGATAGGTAGGGAAGGTTCAATGATTTGAACCAGTAATTGAATCTTGTTGTATGAATCTTGAATGTATTGTTATTTGTCTATGTTGCTTTAATAGCTAAACAAATAAGCAAACTCGAACCAACAATTGTTGGCGTAAATTTGATGTTTCAACAGGATAACATAAACGTACACGTAAAGCGATAGTTCCTGGTCTCAGTATAATTGTTTGGCACGGCTGGCAAAAGAACTGTATAGAAAGGAAGGCAATTTAAAAGACTTCCAAATATTTGTTCCGCATGCATGGGTAGAAATCCGTCCAAAAATATAAAAACACTATAAAATATCTTTCGAAACGCACGATGATGAATTTTCATTAATTAATCTTACATGCATATACAGGGTGTCCCGCATACCCTGGATAACCGTTTGGGAAGTAATTCTAAACGCAAAAGTGAGTCGAAAAGAAAGAATAACATTTTTTTCTGTTTCACGTCTCGTTTTCTCGAAAACGAGTTTAAAGATCCGTCGTGTTCGCGTGCTATAGTCTATGCAAGAAGTAGAACCGGTAGATCATGATCAGGCGCATTAATCGATTCCTATACATACATACAGGGTGTTCCAAAAATATTGTATTTCCTCGAAAAGAGTAATTCCTAAGGTAATTTGGAGTAACTGTTTTCTATGCGAAAATGTTCTTCGCGGCCTTGTTAAGGAGTTATTAACGAAAAACACGCACCAATATTGGTAACTATTTATTGGTAACTTATTGGTAACTTCCACTTATAATTTCGGACTTTGTATGTCTAAAGCAGACTGTTCGAAACTAAATTTTTCATATTCCACCTAGTCAATTTCTTCATAACAGTTTTATTGCTTTTTTCAACTTCTCTTAATCAACTATATTAAATTGTACCCACCCATTTTTGTCATAAATGCATAAAATATGCACTGTAGTTATGATGATATCAATAAGGATCTATGATGATTAGACTGCAGCTCTTTATGCAAAATAAAAATTGTCTACATAGATTGCAAGAGATAGAAACTAAAATGAATGTTATTTCTTCCCTTAATGATTTTAAAAGAGGAAAAATCATATATTGACATTTTCAATTTTTCAAATTTTTTTAACAATTTCGAATTTCATCTACTCAATTTTCCTATAAATGCATAAAGATTCGCAGTCTAATGATGATATATCGTCTTATAGGCCTTATAGTACTCACTGCAAGGAGTAAGAAATGTCTAATCAACATTGTACAGATCCTGAAAGCAATTCTGTCCCTGTAAAGTCAACTTTTATACACTTCATAGACCTGACTGAAGATTTGTACTACTACTTATGTTTACAACATTGTTTTTACGTGTATCTTTTGTGTTTACAACCTTGAACTAGTATCTCCAACTTCTCTGTGTCGAAAGCGAAATAATGTGATCACGATGTGGAACGCTATAAATAATAAAAGTAGATTTTACAGGGAAGGGATTGCTGTTAGGATCTATGTTAATTAGACATTTTTACTTCTTTCTGTGGGTACTGTACGGTATATAGAGCGTTCGACTACTGGTAAGAGAAAATTTAAGGGGTGGTTCTCTATGACAATATATAAAACGAAATTGAATAGGAAAAAATTGCGATTTCGGTTTCAATGGATATATGGAAACAATTTTATAGTGACACCGAATAAATGACTTTTGTGAGCCTGATTGTAAAGTGACAGGATATTGACCCCTTCTACTGCTTTTATAATGATCTTGTGGGTTTTAACGAGTAGGCAGGCTCAATGTCCTCCAAGGATTAATTTGTGAATCCTTAAAACATTTTCATCTCGCTGGAGCCCCAAATGAGAACCAAGCTAAGCATATATCTCTCACTTGATACGTGACTGTCGCGCGCCTCTATGACGTATGCAACGTACACCTCTGTTGGTCGGGTTGCCGCAATTTTTTTATTCTTCATTTTCGTCTTATACATATTGCCACGGAGAACCACCTCATAAATTTTCTCCCATCTGTAGTCGAACACTCTGTATAAGTATCGGATCTTTGTTTAATCACCCTGTATAGTATACAATGTACGCAAACCAGTAAATAATCGACAGTGCGACGCTAAAAGACGGAATTGTTCGATGAGAACAGGTCATTTTCGATATCTTCATCACTTCACTGATTTCGATGATCTTTTAATATGTTGTTTTTCAGTATTGTAGGCTCCGTATAATTAGACTACGGCTTTATGCAAAATAAAAATGTGCTCCATTGATTGCAAGAGAAAATCCAAATAGATGTTTCATTTTTTATTTAATCATTTTAACGTTCTTCACTTGTTCTTCAATTATTTTAATGTTTCTACCGTTTTAAATCGTATCTACTCATTTTTACCATTTTTGCATGAAATCCACAGTTTACTCTTAGTTGTTTCGAGAACCGAAACTAATATTAGGGGAGAGTAGCCGAATTTAGACCAGCTCCTAGATTGGACCTAATTTGTATATCATAGTTAATTAACACTACTAGTAATATCCTCATCACAACAATTTCGATGGTCTTTTAATATATTGTTTTTCAGTATTGTAGGCTTCGCATAACTAGACTGCGGTCTTTATGCAAAATAAAAATGTTCTTCATTGATTGCAAGAAAAAATCCAAATAGATGTTTCATTGTTTCTTTAACGCTTTAACAAATTGGAAATATTGTTGTTCTTCGATTATTTTAATGTTTCCACCGTTTTAAATCGCATTTATTCATTTTTATCATGCGTGCACGAAATCCACAGTTTACTCTTATTGTTAGTTGTTTCGAGAACCGAAACCAATATTAGGGGAGAGTAGCCGAATTTAGACCAGCTCCTATATATTGGACCTAATTTATAAACATAGTTATTTATCGCTACTAGTAACATTGCAAATATCTCTTTGCCCAGAATTTTTCAAAGCATTATTTCTAATCAATCAATACTAATTACTAGACTGCGGATGTTTATGCAATTTGCAATTTTTGTACACGAATGTGAAGAATCTGGAATCAAATAAAATCTTATTTTCTGTGGTAGTAACCTTTTTAGATCTGACATAAATTAAAGTCGTATTGAATTCTGTCATATTTTATATCCTAGCATTTCTTGAAAATTTTCAAAAGTGATAATTCCATAAAGATCTCCGCAATCTACTGATTGCTAACTCATGACATATATTTCTCTCTCAAAATATATGGTGTTTAAGATGTTGGTCCAAATTAGGAGGATACACTCCCCTATGACCGTCTTCAATCCTTGGTGTAAAGTAATATTATGGTTTGTTAATGAAGTATTTGATTGCGTATCAATGATGTACCCGACGGAGGATAATAAGCTATAAATCGCAGTTGGCTTACCTATCGGAAATGTCGCGCTCGAGGTCGATCATGTCTTCCGGTATCGCGCGTGAGTGGTTCGAATGTGTGTTCTTGGAGGCGATTGCGAGGGTGGTTGTGAGAGTGTTTGCGAACGTAGTCGCGAATGTACTCGTGAGGCTAGTCGTGAGGTTGGTGGTAACAGAGGCGGCCTCCTTTTGGCAGAGGCTCTCATGCGGCTGACTGATCTGCGTGGAGGCCCCCGGACTCGGGGGTGGGCCACCCCTAGGCCGACATTTTGGGAAAAGTCGGTTCAAGTCTGCGTTTTCCAAGATCAGGCTTGTCATCGCCACGTCACATTCATATCTTTCAGCAGCCTGTCCATTCTGAAACATTGTAATACACCGAAACATCAACATTATACTACCCCTGGCAAAAATTGTTCGATCAAACAAATCATGTGTCTATCAATGAAATTATTCATTGAAAAATATTTCCATTAACTCTTCGCCGAAGTACATGGTCTCTGTGTTCCAGACGAATTCCCGCTTCTTCATCATTTCCATTCGAATATTTATTTTTATTGCTAATAGGTTTGACCCTTTGCACTCGAACGGTGACTTTCAGGTGCCACTAAAAATTGCTGTACAATTATTCATAATATTGTTTATATTATTAAACATGTCGGTATTCAATCAATTACTAAACATTTTGGTACCGTATGAGGTATTATACCAATTTCATATGCATCAAATTTAAAAAATCATAGGGAATGAAAATATTCCAGGTCGGAAGAAATGTATAATTTTCAAGTTAAAATTGCTTCGAGTGCAAAGGATTAAATATCCAGCTGAGGTTACACGTTAAATTAGAGTAAGTATTTCCATTAACCCTCCGCCGGCGTACCAGATCGATGTGTTTCAGGAAAGTTACCACTTCTTCATAATTTTCATTCGAATATGTATTTTACAACACAATAACACGCGTGTTCGTTGAATTTTCAAATTATATTTCCTCGATAACGAAGCCTCGTATGCAAATATTTTATTCTACATTTTCGACTTATTTCTTTATAAAGAAAATTACTTAAACTACTTTTAAAGAAAACATTCCCTCATACGTTTCTCAAGACGAGCATTCACCTATTTAATTTTTTAGAACATTTTTTTATCCGAAGCTACGTTTCCGAGAAAATCGAATTTGAAAATGCGGCGAATACGCGAGCTAGTAGATGCGAATCTTCTGACACGTCTGATCATGACCAACCAATTCTACTTCCCTTGTATACAGTGACTTTTATTAATATTCGAACACTGAAAAATACGAGAACTCTTTAAATCTTGGACCGTACGACTTGGATTTTTTTGAGAACTTAAAACAATTAGTTTTCTACATGTCAGAATTGCAGAGAAAATACTAAAAGTTGTTTTTCTAATCAAATCTAACTTTCCGAAAAATACAAATCGTACGGTCCAAGATTACAAAAGTCATCGTCCTTTTAAGAGGTATGTTTTCGATGTTTAAGGGTTAAGAGTCAATTATCCTCAAGCGTTCAGAACATTTTTATGACAATGCCTATTGTCATCGTCACCGTTAGAAATATTAGAAATTGTTTTATTACTTTGTTATCCTATTGCAGAGTTTTTATAATTTTCTGATACAGCTAAACATTCTATTATTTAATATTTGGTAAAAATCAGGGCAATCCATCATTACATTATTATTACTAATATTATATACATAAGTATGTGTATATTATTATTCATATTTAATATTCGCCGGAATAATTGGTTTAACAATCACATTCACGATTTTGATCGAATATTTTCTGCCAGGAGTAGTATTAGGTGTCTGTCTGTATATCGTGTCGCAGAAAGGAGACATACATCATATATCCCAGAATACCCAGAGTATTCTGGTATTCATAGTACATACAACTAGAAACAGGACGATTCTGCATGAGAAAGTGAGCCGAAAATGTAATATCCAATTTTTTCACGAGAATGCTTATTTTCGCGAAAATCGAATTTTATTTTGTTCCATAAGTGTATACAGAGTGTCTCAAAATTCCTTCAACATCCGGAAATGGGAGGTTCCTGAGATCATCTGAAGCGATATTTTCCTTTGCAAAAATGGCGTCCACGGCTTCGTTAAGGAGATATTAACGAAAAACACGGACCAATCAGAGCGCGGCTACAGCGAACGGAGTCCGACTCGACGAAAGGTCCCATTGGCCGAGTCAGAATCAATCCACTGTAGCCGCGCTCTGATTGGTCCGTGTTTCTCGTTAATAACTTCTACATAAAGCTGCGGACGCCATTTTTGCAAAGGAAAATATCGCTTCAAATGATCTCAGGAACCTCCCATTTCCGGATGTTGAAGGAATTTTGAGACATCTTGTGTATATCACTTTATTGATCTCCTTGGGGTTACAATCTTTGCTATTCCCCTCTTTTCTGGTACAGAATTTCATTTGTCCCAATAGAGATTATAAAATCTGACAGATTGTTTAAATGTTGATTTGATAAATGAGTCGCTGATTTATCAAACTAATTAATGCCACGGAATAAAAAGAAGAGAAAATTGATAAAATAATCCTATACATTCTTTTAACAAAGTCTTATGGATTTTTATCGTTTACTGATACCAAGCCTCAAAATTAAGAAAGTTTATTTAAAATATATACTAACTCTAACAATTTCGTTTCCAGTTCATATGTATATCTTGTAAAATAAAACTTTCCAAATTCTATAAAAGCATGTCATTTTAAAAACATTGTTTTTTCACGTCGAGTCAGTTTTTTTCGGATTGTATCGAGCACACTCGCACAATGTGTATACAATTTTAATTTTATCAATTTTAAAAACTCAGCCTTTATTGTATACATTGTATTAAATGATACTTTTTGATTGAATTTGTATATTTTATTTAAAGGAATCGTTTTTCACGTACAATTAGCTTCTCTCATTTTGTTCTGTGAACTATTCATACACTTTGTGTACAGTCTTAATTTTTAATTTTCTGTTTCAATTCAACTGCTTTTCAAATTTTTAATTCTGTGGAAGTATACTTTTTATTTCATGCACGAGATTGGTATATTTTAATTGAACGAATCGTTTTTGGAATGGAAATTTTATGTGCGCTCCTAGTCTCGGGTAACGCTAAATTTTTTCGGAACTTAATTCCTGCGTTATACGAGGGTGACCTGTGTTACAAATATCCGTGCTACTTGAAGCTTGCGCGCGCGAACACATACGACCTGCAACACATTGATATGCACAGATGCTACTACATTCAAACGAATTCGTCGAATATATATTTTTCAATTAATAATACTTTTATTAAAAATACTAAAATAAGAGTTTATCTTCTTCAAAATTATTATAAATGTAAATGACAAATTCTACTCTATTCTACTGAACAAATTGTATTCTTCATTTTCGATTTATTTTGTGATGTATAATCATCCCCTTTTTGGTTGTACCATCAGTTACCGATTCTGCTGCACGAGGCATTTGTTTTCATTGAATAATATATTTTTCTATTAATAATTCGTCTATTAAAACTAGTAAAATAAGAGTTTATCTCTTGAAAAATATAATAAATGTAAATGACAAATTCTATTCTATTAAACAAATTATATTCTTTATTTTCGACTTATTTTGTGATGTAGAATCACCCCTTTTTCGGTTGTACCATCAGTTACCGATTCTCCTGAACGAGGCATTTGTTTTCATTGTATAACATATTTTTCTATTAATACTTCGTCTATTACAAATACTAAAATAAGAGTCTCTTGAAAAATATAATAAATGTAAATGACAGATTCTATTCTATTCTACTGAACAAATTGTATTCTTTATTTTCGACTTATTTTGACTTATTTTGAGATGTGAAATCACCCTCTTGTCGGTTGCACCATCAGTTACCGATTCTCCTGTACGAATCATTCGTATTCGTTTTGATCAGAAAAATATTTGTCATTATTCGATGAATCTTCCATTGTATAATTGCGAATTATAACAAAAGTTGGTTTTCATTAGTAAGCAGTGGTGGTTTTACATCGTTGCCTTTAGGCGCCTTCATACAGCTTTTTCCAGGTTACGGTCATGGGTCGATATCAAGCACAATTTTGTAACACCTCACTAACTGATATATTCCATCTAAATTTGTTATTTATTGTTAAGAATATCATGATGGGCATTACTGAACGGTTTGAAATGTTTTTCAAAATACCTGATTTTAAATACGCCATATCATATAATCGAGAGGACTACGTGGCAGTTTCACGTGAAGAAAATACACGGTTTGAATGTTCATAAAAAAAATTCTCTGCGAAACTCGTTCCCGGCAACGAGCCCTGTTTTTAAAACTTAATTGTTCCGGGAAGTTGCGCCGTTGTTATTCGTTCTTGTTCTCGCACGCGAGGGTTCCGAAATAAGTGAATAACCTCGAAAAAATACGTTTCTGCTCTGTCTGCATCAGTATCATAGAGGGCGTTCAGAGCATTTAGAAGAGAAAAAAGGTTTTAAATTATTCTACAGAGTGACGCCGGATGGGCGGTTCTACCGAGCAGGAAGTTATTTTACAACGAAAAATAAGTTGAAAAAGAAAGGATAAAATTTTTCGTTTAACTCTCCAGTGCACGAGTTAGCTCCGCGGAGATTCATAAAGAAAATCGTTAGTCTTTTGTTCTCGGTTAACTTCCTGGGAATCTTTGAATAGCTTCAATGAATTATTTGTTCCATTTACAGAATTTTCCGCGGTTAACCTTGTAAGGACACTCCGGATCTTTATACCAAATCAAAAGTTTGTACATCAATAGCAAGACACAGGAGCTAAATATAAATTCAGATTATTCACTAATAATTTTAATGTTGTGAAGATAATATATTAATGCCCTCAAAGTCCTCAAATATATTCTACGTTTTAAATTTAATTTTCGATGTTAAGAATGTTAAAAATATAAAACGTAGATAGTGTTCGTGACGGCGTTGGTGGGTTAAAATTACGTTCTTGAGGAAATTGTGTTTGAAAATTCATACGCGTGCTATTTCTTGGTGTCTGCCCATGGCTGACCGTTTCTACTTCGTTAAAGTAATCTCCAGTAAGGGACCAAAAAGGGAAGAACTGGAAAAGTAAAACCTAATATTAAGTTTCAATAATTGCATTAATTATAAAAATATAAATCGAAGGTAGTGTTCGTGATACCGTTGGTGGGTTAAAATTACGTTCTCGAGGAAATTGTGTTTGAAAATTCATACGCGTGCCGTTTCTACTTCGTTCAAGTAATACAGCAGAAAAAAAACTAAAAAGAGGAGAACTAGAAAATTAAAACCTAATATTAAGTTTCAATAATTGCATTAATTATACAAATATAAATCGATGGTAGTATTCGTGATAGCGTTGGTGGGCTAAAATTACTTCCTCAAGAAAATTGTGTTTGAAAATTCATACGCGTGCTATTGCTTGGTGTCTGCCCATGGCTGACCGTTTCTACTTCTTGCATGTAATCTGCAGTAAAGGACCAAAAAGAGAAGAACTAGAAAGTTAAAACCTAATATTAAGTTTCAATAATTTTGATAATTATAAAAATATAAATCGAAGGTAGTATTCGTGATACCGTTGGTGGGTTAAAATTACGTTCTCGAGGCAATTGTGTTTGAAAATTCATACGCGTGCTATTGCTAGGTGTCTGCACATGGCTGACCGTTTCTACTTCGCTCAAGTAATCTGCAGTAAGGGACAAAAAAGGGAACAGCACGAAAAGTAAAACCTAATATTAAGTTTCAATAATTTTATTAATTATAAAAATATAAATCGGAGGTAGTGTTCGTGATAGCGTTAGTGGGTTAAAATTACTTTCTCGAGGAAATTGTTTTTGAAAATTCATGCGCGTGTTATTGCTTGGTGTCTGTCCATGGCTGACCGTTTCTACTTCGCTCAAGTAATCTGCAGTAAGGGACAAAAAAGGGAACAGCACGAAAAGTAAAACCTAATATTAAGTTTCAATAATTGTATTAATTATAAAAATATAAATCGGAGGTAGTGCTCGTGATAGCGTTAGTGGGTTAAAATTACTTTCTCGAAGAAATTGTTTTTGAAAATTCATGCGCGTGTTATTGCTTGGTGTCTGTCCATGGCTGACCGTTTCTACTTCGTTCAGGTAATACAGCAGAAATGAACTAAAAAGAGAAGAAGTAGAAAATGAAAACCTAATATTATGTTTCAATAATTGCATTAATTATAAAAATATAAATCGATGGTAGTATTCGTGATAGCGTTGTTGGGTTAAAATTACTTCCTCATGAAAATTGTGTTTGAAAATTCATACGCGTGCTATTGGTTTTTGTCTGCCCATGGCTGACCGTTTCTACTGCTTTCATGTAATCTGCAGTAAAGGACCAAAAAGAGAAGAACTAGAAAGTTAAAACCTAATATTAAGTTTCAATAATTTTGATAATTATCAAAATATAAATCGAAGGTAGTGTCTGTCATAGCGTTGGTGGGTTAAAATTACGTTCTCGAGGAAATTGTGTTTGAAAATTCATACGCGTGCTATTGGTTGGTGTCTGCACATGGCTGACCGTTTCTACTTCGTTCATGTAATCTGCAGTAAGAGACCAAAAAGGGAACAACACAAAAAGTAAAACCTAATATTAAGTTTCAATAATTTTATTAATTATAAAAATATAAAACGAAGGTAGTGTTCGTGATAGAGGTGGTGGGTTTAAATTATTTTCTCGTGGAAATTGTGTTTGAAAATTCATATGCGTGCTATTGGTTGGTGTCTGCCCATGGCTGACCGTTTCTGCTTCGTTCAAGTAATACAGCAGTAATGAACTAAATAGAGAAGAACTAGAAAAGTAAAACCTAATATTAAGTTTCAATAATTTTATTAATTATAAAAATATAAATCGAAGGTAGTGTTCGTGATAGCGTTGGTGGGTTTAAATTACGTTCTCGAGGAAATTGTTTTTGAAAATTCAAACGCGTGTTATTGCTTGGTGTCTGGCCATGGCTGACCGTTTCTACTTCGTTCGAGTAATACAGCAGATATAAACTAAAAAGAGAAGAACTAGAAAATTAAAACGTAATATTAAGTTTCAATAATTGCATTAATTATGAAAATATAAATCGAAGGTAGTGTTCGTGATAGCGTTGGTGGGTTTAAATTACGTTCTCGAGGAAATTGTTTTTGAAAATTCAAACGCGCGTTATTGCTTGGTGTCTGGCCATGGCTGACCGTTTCTACTTCGTTCAAGTAATACAGCAGAAATAAACTAAAAAGAGAAGAACTAGAAAATTAAAACCTAATATTAAGTTTCAATAATTGCATTAATTATAAAAATATAAATCGAAGGTAGTGTTCGTGATAGCGTTAGTGGGTTAAAATTACTTTCTCGAGGAAATTGTTTTTGAAAATTCAAACGCGTGTTATTGCTTGGTGTCTGCCCATGGCTGACCGTTTCTACTTCGTTCAAGTAATACAGCAGGAATGAACTAAAAAGAGAAGAACTACAAAAGTAAAATCTAATATTAAGTTTCAATAGTTTTATTGATTATAAAAATATAAATCGAAGGTAGTGTTCGTGATAGCGTTGGTGGGTTAAAATTACGTTCTCGAGAAAATTGTGTTCGAAAATTCAAACGCGTGCTATTGCTTGGTGTCTGCCCACGGCTGACCGTTTCTACTTCTTTCATGTAATCTGGAGTAAAGGACCAAAAAGAGAAGAACTAGGAAGTTAGAACCTAATATTAAGTTTCAATAATTGCATTAATTCTAAAAATATAAAACGAAGATTGTTTTCGTGATAGCGTTGGTGGGTTAAAATTACTTTCTCGAGGAAATTGTGTTTGAAAATTCATGCGCGTGCTATTGCTTGGTGTCTGGCCATGGCTAACTGTTTCTACTTCGTTCAAGTAATATGTACGCGCACTTAGGTCTAGGTTTGGATATTCTGAGCTGTAGCCCATGGCCCCAATCGTCGTGAACAAAATGAAAACAATTTAAAATTAGAAACTTAAGAAAAAATAAATTATACTATAATTGATGGTACTTGTGTTAATGTAGGTTAATTGGGTAGGTTTCCAAACAGTGTTAGACCAGGACCCCAAAATTAACGGTACGCCACTGTCATTCTAACTCTATTTTATTTATAGTGAAACTTAATCATAAAAAAATGTTCCCTCATTCGTCACGGATGCATATACACACATTGTTACTAGAAAAATTACTTTTCCACTTTGAACAAATATGTGTAGATAGTCAAGGATACGATTTGAAACGTGAAGCAATGAATTTGTTTGTATCTATATCTATCATTTCTTTTATACAAAGAAAAATTATTTTAATAAACACGAAGTAGGTTTGAAATCATGAAAAATGCAGGTAATTAAACAATGTTGTTTAATAGATGATGTGTTTTTCTTTAGATTATGTAATATTCGTTTAAGTATTTTGTCAGACTGTTCATAAAGTGTTCGGTAATATTTTTGAACATGTGGATGCAATAATTTGTCAATAGAAACGTTCGTTTTACACATTTCAAGCACGAACGCGGTAGAAACCTGTAGAAACATTTATTGAGCTCACATGTTGCGGAAAAAGATTTGCTCGAAAACGAAGTAACGTATGAAAACTTCAATTTTTCCTCCTTGACTTATTTAGCACGTACTATAGAGCTTGCCATATCCGAGTTTATGAAGGGATATGAACGTTCCGATAAAAGAATTTTCTGGTACCGATTTTCATTTGTCCCAGTAGAGATTATAAAATCTAACAGATTGTTTAAATGTTGATTCGATAAATCAATCGCTGATTTATCAACCTAATTAACGCCACGAAATAAAAAGCAGAAAAAATTGATAAAATAATTCTATTCCCTACTTTTAAAAAACTCTTTGATTTTGATCGTTTACTGATACCAAGCCTCAATATTATAAAAAAATTTGTTTGAAATATAAAAAGTCGAGTAAGGTGAAATGGGGTAAGTGCGGACTGGTTTTTGTAAAGTTGGATTTTAAACTTATGTATTTTCAGTCTGGTATGTAAATACTTAACGCTGTCGGTATCAAGCGCTTTGCACAGTTACTACTGGTGAATTAATATTACGTAGGATTCTAATTTTTCTTGAAAATGTTCATTTTGATAGGATATTGTACAGAATGTCAACTACTCTGCACTTTCCTCCGAAAATGGGGCAAGAGCGCTATTGCAGTTAAAAATGCATTCAATCCTTGTTTCATGTGCAACGGGGTAAGAGCAGAATTATTAACAAGCCTGCTATAAAATGCTTTATTGCATTTTATTGCATTAAATTAGGAAAACACTTTTATTTTTGGGCAACGTCTATGTCGGATAGTTCGTATTAACTTATAGTACATTAATAAATACAAGCCAGAGAAATTTCGCTCATATTATAATAAAAATAACCAATTTATGCACTTGCCACATGTACGAACTTACTTCACTCCACCTTATATCAATCGAGTGCTTTGCCATTAAAATCTGAGAAAATTAAAACTCGCTTTAGTTTGTGGAACTCAACATCCATCTACATGCAGGGTGTTCGCCTACAGATGGGAGAAAATTTAAGGGATGGTTCTTCTGGACAATATAAGACGAAAATGAAGAATAAAAGAATTGAGAATTTCAGTTTCGGTTTTTAGTCATTAACACTAAACCTACCGCTACTGGTCAAATGACCGGTTTTATATTTTTCATTTCATCATTATTGAGGTTATGAGGTTGTATACATGGAAATTGATTTGATAAATTTTTTCATCCAAGCACATGTTGTTATAAAAATTACACAAGATCTAAATAAATAGAACCTTGTCATTTGTATAAGCAAAAACATTTTAATCGCTTCTAGAGTTCGGTAGGTTTAGTGTTAACAATTAAAAATATCCCTAAAATTCGGCAATCCGACCAACAGTCATGTATCAAGTGACAGATATGTATTCATGTGACATACGTCACTGTCAGTCGGGTTGTAGCATTTTAGGCGGATTGCATCTATAAAGATAATCATGACCTTGGAGACGACATTTTGCTGACAGATAAACGATCCGAATCAATTCTATTATTCTTGCTAATCTATGTAATTGACCCGTTTACATCATAAAGAGAAATGAGAATGAATGTTCCTATTATTCTTTTTTATTATACCACGGTAGAAAAAATTAAAAAGTAAGAAAACACGTTGTATGTCAATAATTTCTACATATTGTTACGTATATACGTATCGTTGACAATAACAACAACAAACTAACTGTTTTAAACAGAAAAATAGAATATGTACGCTAATGATGCAAATGAGTTAAGAATGCAGATGTTAGTTAAAGTCAATATAGTCACAGAAGTGAGGAGAAATATAAAAAAATGTGTACTGCGTAGTTGTTAAGGTTGGAACGAAAGTTCGTAGCGTTTGTAAATTAAAATTGAAAACTAAAATTCTGATATTTATTCATAGATTTATTCAATAACATATTTTCCATTCTGTTCTATTACTTTTTGCCATTTTCGAGGTAACTTCTCGTGTTATTGAATAAACATATGAATAAATATCTTAATTTTATCTTCGATACTTAATTTGAAAACGCTACGAACTTTCTTTTCAACCCAATATTATTACTAGACTGCGGATGTTTATGCAATTTTTAATTTTTGTAGACGAATAGGAAGAAACTCGAATCAAATAATATGATATTTTCCGTGGTGATAGCCTTTCTAGAACGGAAAGAAATTAAAATCGTATTAAATATGTCATGTTTTATATCCTAATATTTTTTGAACATTTTTGAGAGTCATAATTGCATAAAGGTCCGCAGTCTAATTATATTATTACAATGGAAACGACAATAGAAACAATAAAAGCACGATGTTGTATAGTGTGAAGGAGGGGATGACCCAAATTAGATGAATGTTATCAACATTTTAAAAACGTTCTAGCGCTAAAGTTATTAACACTCGTATACAGGAATTTTAATTTTAAACTTTCTTTTGTCCGCCGCTGTGAATGCGAGTTCGTGGTTGCAGAAATTTTTCATCGTGCTGCATAGACTTTCGTCGTGAAATGTTGCGATTTGAATTTACTGGTCGACCTATTTATTGCTGGATGGATATTCTGTTTAGATAGCAGATCGCTTGGCTAGTAGAACGTTCGAATATTAGGGTGTTTGGAAAGGGAGGGCTTCATGGAAGTGTCCCGTTTAGTCAGTGTATAGTAGATGAACAACAAGCTCTATTTATAGACATAAAGCGATGCAATAAATTCAATATGGTTTCGCATGGATGTGTTCGTGGTGGCACTCCTGCAGCGATGCAGTAAATAAATATAAAACCGGTTAGTCCCAAAGTAAACATAAACTGGTGACTGAGTTATTGATTGAGTTATTGATAGGTAGAGTATGTACATCGCATGATATTTTCAGTGTGCAACCTCACGCCCTTGATCCTGAACAACGGCAGGAGATGCTGCGTTATTATTTTTTTTTTTTTTTCGTTGGAAACTTTAAACGTTGAAAAACATATTTTTCAGTTAGACCGTGCAGATTAGAAAACAATAACGCGGGGTAAACTCGGCTGGGTTTGTGATAATTTTAGAAATCTTTCGATAAAAGCTAATGTTTATCTGGTTTGAAAATAAATCACGGATGTTATGGTACGCTCGACACCTGTGCAATTGATACAGTAGACATTTATTTTAACGCAACTATTTGTTATTTTAAGTTATTATTTTCGGTTCGTTGTCTGACGCTCAATCGACCCACCGCCGGTCAATTGACCGGTTTCTGAATTCTTATTTTACAATTAATGAAATTATAATGATGCTTTCACTGGAAATAATTATACACATTTTTGTGTCCAAGCACATATTATAATAAAAATCACAGAAAATCTATGTATATACATTCTACGATGTTATTTTTATAAAGCGACACAAGCCATTTTTACAGCTCGATGGGTTTAGTGTTATATTTATTATTTTGAGGATCATCGGGATCACTTGTACAGCTGCTGCACATAAAAGCAACATCGTTGTGCATTCTGGCACGAACAACGGCATCAAACGCCACAAAAGCTACAATTGAATCCATTCGGCACCATTTCGTCTACATTATCTCTTTTCATAAGATCTAGGCGACCAGTCTTCTTTAGGTTTCTTATTTCAATAAGTAACGTAGATTCAGGCTCAACAAATAAATATGGTGTAAACACTGAACATAACGTTGAAAACATTCTAAAAACTTCAAAATTATAAACCTTGCTGAAGTGTCACTGCATAATCACTTACCTGCATTACAGCGTTCAATTAATCTCTTTTCACTAATCGTTCAATTAAACAATGTATACATAACATACAAGTACTCGTATAAAAATCGAAATTAGCATGAAAAATTGTACAAAATAATCACTTCTTTATACTCGTTTCGATTGGTTAAACTTTTTATAGCAACATAAAGTAAAATATCAACACCATCTGTTTATTTGTTAGTTGGACTGGGCTAATTTGTCTAGGGCAACATTAATTTCGCGAAATTGTTTATTAGACAGCGGATCTTTATGTAAAATAAAAATTTTCTGCCTGAATTGCAACATCGGAGTGCAACAGAAATTTATTGCCTTTCTTAATATGTTTATACGTTTAAAGTAGTGTTGATATCATTTTTGTCGTAAATGCATCAAATCTGCTGTCTATTAAACTAATAGCTGCGAATATACGTCTCGTTGTATATAAAGTAATTAGGCACTTCCGTTTCACAGCGCGTGGATGGATCATAAATGATGTCCAGTCGTAAAATGACATAACACGTTGTGCAATATGTACAAAATGTATATCAAGCTTTTCAGTGTTAAATGAGATTGAACGAATTAAATTAAATTTTAGATTACAAAATTGTTAGTTGATTTATAAAAATCAACATCCCGCATGCCTATACATTTTCAAATATTGTTGGTAATTATGATCGCTTCTATTACGTTAACAGTGAATTAATTAATATATTAAACAGTTCTAAGATTGTAATTTTACTATAATTTATAAATTGAAATACCTAAAATACATCATATAAATATTTTTAAACTTTTTCGCTGTTGGGGAATATGTACAATTACAATTAAAATGCAAACAAGCAAAAAATCAATACAATAAAATGTTTTTAGTCATTTAACTCAAACAAATTTATAACTGTAAAAGATCAATACAATTTAAAGTTTTCAATCATTCATATCAAATCCATTAAAGTCGATTGGCATTCACGTTTCCATGGATTATTCCATATAGAATTAATACAATCAAATTTTACTGAATAAATTGATGAAATAAAAAGGTCCGAATTTATTTCGTTTCTGTACAAAATATAAGGATGATATATAATACAGACGAGTACTATAAGAATACTTATACTTCGTGCAAATATGCATTGGGGATGCATAG
This sequence comes from Lasioglossum figueresi, assembly GCA_028455805.1. Lineage (NCBI taxonomy): Eukaryota > Metazoa > Arthropoda > Insecta > Hymenoptera > Halictidae > Lasioglossum > Lasioglossum figueresi. The sequence goes on from CM052201.1 coordinate 2,183,720, forward strand.
AGATACCCAAAATATACTCTGCTAGCGCCTCACTGATCAACCGCGTCTAACGGCGTATCCTCAAAATAAATTTCCCCGAGAATGGAAATCGATTTATTTTTGTATGTAGCGCCGCTACATAGTTAGAAGCGCCATATATACTGTACACCGTAGCTTTAATGTATGTTATATTAAACCGAGAAGGAAACGTTTTAAGGGCTGGAAGCTCCATATCTTTTAAATTCCACTCCCGTGTAAATTAAATAGAAGGTTATTAAAATGTTTTAATCATATTTGTAGTTCAAGGGAAAATACGCGTTAAAGTTTAGAATTTTTGCGACGTTCTGCTAGTAATTTTGTAGAATAAACGTTCTTTTGCAGTGTTATTTACTGTGAGAGCACTATCGCGGTTGCCATTAAGTGGACTTCTCAAACTAATCAAAGTATTGCTTCTCCATAATCACGCTTGGACAATCTCTTTATAATTGTCTCGCCATCCCTTCCACATCACGGGGTTGACAGTAGGCGGGCCTTGCTATCTTTTAGTCTGTAGGTGGTAAGGAAGAGAATTGGAAGAGGATGACAGAGAATTGTGCGAAGCAGTGGAAATTAGACAAAACTACTCTATATGTACAGTCACGTTGCTGATTCTAAGGGATGTTCCATTTAGACAACGAACACGTTGCTATGCTTTCAAGACGACGCGACGCAAGTCATATTTTCGATACTTTTAAGCTTCTACAGCAGCCGAGATCTATAAGGAAACACCCTTCTAAAAAAATTTAACTCTTGTTTAGCCAACCGGGTATCCGGGTACAAAACATTAACATTTACATACTGTATATCTTCTAACAACTTGTTAATGCTCCTCCAAAAATATTACAAAATTTCTCTGAATGTGTGTGTGTGTGTCCATACTTCGATAGTTAATATATTAATTTAAATAGTCTTAAAATGAGAATTTGTGCAAATATGTTAAATACAAAAGGCTTTAAATAATCTATCCATTTTGGTTAGCTACATAAGGGTTAAACGGACAAACGTGATAGTTTCGAATCGGTTATTAGACGATTATATGAACATAACAAGTTTTTGAACAAAAATTCTGATTGTATGCGTTCATGACAAAAATGAATAGGTGCAGTATAAAACAGTGAACAGTTTAAAAAATTTTACAAACAGTATTAATATATTATTTTTGCTACATTGAAATTATTAGTGGATAATATAGATTTATATTTAACTCCTGCGTCTTGAAATGTATGCACCTACTTCTTATTTTGCATAAAGAGCAGGAGTCTGTTCATGATATTGAAACCGCTATTTCGAGGAAGACGTTTAACGTTTCAAGCACGGTTTATGCTTAGGTACGATTCATTTTGGATTTGCATGATATCTCACATAAATTTGTCAGTATCGAAGACTTTTGAGGAATGGTATATTCCTATGAACGTGTATTTGTAAAATTCGTTTGTGACCTATTTAAATGTTGGTACCTTCGAATTGGAACGCGGTCTATGTTTTTACGATGCACTACTTCGACAGTAAAAGTGCCTACTTCAAAGTACCTCAAAATAAATTTCGTTTGAAATTTTGCTAAACGCCATTTAAAGGGTCGAATTCAGTCAGTAAGGTTTAATAATAATTATTCTTGACTGCTAATGGCGCTTATGTATGTGCCATATTTATTTTCTTTATCTTTCATTTATTCACTTTATTCAATTAATTATCTATTCCTTTAATTTTACATTTGTTTCGATTTCTGTTGTAAGACTTTTCTCGTCTTTACTATCCTTAAATCTAATCGTTTAATCTTGCATTTGCTTCGATTTCTATTTTAACATTTCACTTGTCTTCACTACCATTAGATCTATTCCATCAATTTTCCATTTACTTCGATTTCTATTTTAACATTTTATTCGACTATATTACCCTCAAATCTATTCTTTCAATTTTGCATTTGCTTCGATTTATATTTTAACATTTTATTCGGCTTTATTACCCTCAAATCTATTCTTTCAATTTTGCATTTGCTTCGATTTCTATTTTAACCTTCCAATCGTCTTTACTATCCTTAAATCGATTCTTTTAATTTTGCATTTGCTTCGATTTATATTTTAACATTTTTCTCTCGTCTTTTCTACCCCTAAATCTATTTGGTCATTTTGCATTTACATTGATTTCTATTTTAACATTTTGCATTTACTTTGATTTCTATTTTAACATTTTGCATTTATTTTGATTTCTATTTTAACATTTTATTCAGCTCTATTACTCTTAAATATATTCTTTCAGTTTTGCATTTGCTTCGATTTTTATTTTAACATTCCACTCGTCTTTTCTACCCCTAAATCTATTTTGTTCATTTTGCATTTACTTTGATTTCTATTTTAACATTTTGCATTTACTTTGATTTCTATTTTAACATTTTATTCAGCTCTATTACTCTTAAATATATTCTTTCAGTTTTGCATTTGCTTCGATTTCTATTTTAACATTCCACTCGTCTTTTCTACCCTTAAATCTATTCTGTTAATTTTGCATTTACTTCGAATTCTATTTTAACATTTTATTCGGCTTTATTACCCTTAAATCTATTCTTTCAATTTTGCATTTGCTTCAATTTCTATTTTAACATTCCAATCGTCTTTTCTACCGTTAAATCTATTCTTTTAACTTTCCATTTGCTTCGATTTCTATTTTAACATTCCACTCGTCTTTTCTACCCTTAAATCTATTCTTTTAACTTTGCACTTGCTTCGATTTCTATTTTAACATTTCACTCGTCTTTTCTACCCTTAAATCTATTCTTTCAATTTTGCATTTGCTTCGATTTCTCTTTTAACATTTCACTCATCTTCACCACCCTTAAACAATATCTTTCCTTTTCCAATTATTTCCTCCTCTATGCACAACATTATGACTGCTATTATATCGTACCAAAGAAGTTATTTAGTAAATTGGTGTACGTAATAAGCAGCGGGAGAATACATTAATTATTACTGTCCTCCGAATATCAGTGCGAAATTCAAAACGCCATTACCAAGTTTCTCTAACAAGTGTAATAATAATAGTATGAACATTCCCGCGCATGGCGCTCTATATACGACAACTATGATGTTTCGTGTTCGCGGAATATGTTCGTCTCAGGAACGATAAAACGCAATGAGAACAAAGAAGCAGAGGACAGCTCGATGAAGGAAGCTGATGAAGAGAAATGTATGCGGTAATAGGACACGGAGAGCGGTAAGAAAGAAGAAAAATGAGAGAAAGAATAGAAAAGGAGAGAGAAGGAGAGACGAAGAGATAGTGAAAGGACGGAGACTAAAAGGGATATACGGTTGTGGGGTTATAGTAGGGAAATGCGTGTTTCAGTCGAAACAGACGAAAGGGAACGGGACAAAGGCGAAAAGAAACGAATGCTTGCGGATTTGAAGAAAACATGAAGATGTTAACAGAAGAAGCATAAAGGGGGATGAAAGAGGGGGATCGAGAGAATGAGAGAGGGGGGCAGAAAGAGAGAGGGAGAGAGAGAAGAGACGGGAAAGTATATGCAGACCGAGAGAGAGGACGAGGGTTTGGTCCGTGCTTCGTTGAGCGTGGAATCAATAGGAGGTCACTGGCACCAGTAGATACAATCGGCACATTTTAAGTCCACCTCAGTGTTGCACAGCTTGCTACTGTATTGACCCTCCTTCTTTTTATGATTAATTCGCGACATGTGCATATTCGTTATTCCCGTCCTCCCCTTCTCGCCCGTTCTTTATGTTTCATCTAATTTGCAGCATAATGAGCGCGGCAACTGAAATATTTATGAACTCCGTTAAGAATTTCTGCTTTTAATCTACGGTGGAACCGAAAAATATTCGAACACTAAATCTCCCAGTCTCGAGAAATTGGAGATGCTTAATTCCGTTGAAACAAATAGTCCAATATTAATCCTGGTCTCAGTGTAAAGATCCACACTTCTATTTTCACTAACCGTCATTAATTTTTACCTAAAACAACTTCGCACGACGTGACCGATGAAAAATTGAAGACACGATTTCTCTTGAAAGTGCTACCCATCGAAGCGTCTCTAAAAACATTATTCTCGTGATTGAATCTTTAGTAGATTTGAAGATCGAAATCTTCCCTTTACCACGCCATAAAAAGCTTGATGTACGATTCTTTTTAGTCGACTTATTAAGGTTTAAATGAAAGGAGTACAGCCAACTTTACAGTGACGTAAGGTACACCACGAGGGCTTTACACCACCGAACTTGTTTCTTAATTTGGTTCTATGAAACGGTGACAAAAAATCGTACATCAATTTTTAAGATGACGTAAAGGATTAAATGCTGTAAAAAAACTTTTTGATGATTTTACAGTGGTTTCAAATTATAGCATTTTCGAGGAAAATTGGTTGAGTTTACCATCTACTGCATCATGTACAAATATGTTGGAGGAGAATGAATAATGACGTGCGAAAATAAAATTGTCGAGCTTCATAACGAGCCCAAGTTTATTGCTATACGATTGTTTTTTTACGAAATTATAACAGGTTATTTTATGGTCAAATACTTTTTGGATCCATTACAAGAGCTTCAGTTTTAATAAGTTGAATTGATTTATAGTCGCCCACGGAAATATTACATTTACTTTCATTGCATTGTATTATGTCTATGCATAATTCTACTTTTATCCTATGATCTATTGTATTTTGAATCACAACTCATGTACTTTAGTATAAAATAATTAAAGTTTAATACTGAAATTTATTATACACTCTGTTTATGTGTCAAGTTAATTGTAAAGCTTAACGTTGATATAATGTGTTTTATAATAATAAATTTTTTTGGCCGATAATACTGTACAATATTAATTTAAAAATGCAATCCAACCATTATTAATTTATTCAGGAATTATTGAAGTGATTTATTTTGTTACAATTTGACGTAGTTCTTTCCTAAACGTCAATAATATTTCATCTTTATTTTTAAAGCTGCAGTGTTGTATTATTCAAACTTTGACCAATAACTAAAATTTATCTGGAACATTTTTTTTATTATAACAAATATACATAAATTATTTGCACATTATACTGATGACTTCATTTGAATTGATAAAAATAATCCTTTATTAAATAAATTTCTTTATTCAGATCATCTCTATTTTTAAAGCTGCCGTGTATTATTGAAAAAGTGTATTATTTAAAATAATCGTTCATTAAATAAATTTCTTTATTCAAATCATCTCTATTTTTAAAGCTGCAGTGTATTATTGAAACTTTGACCAATAACTAAAATTTGCCTTCAACATTTTTTTCTTAAAACAAATATACATAAATTATTTGCACATTTTACTGATGACTTCATTTCAATTGATAAAAATAATCCTTCATTAAATATAAATTAAAGAGAATATTTTGCAGTTCGTTTTGCCAGAACGTTGTTTACTACTAAAGTAAAAGACTATCAGCCGAAAAGAAGAACTAGAAAATTAAATACTAATATTGCCCAGGTTTCGGTAATTGAATTTAACAGTTTACAAAATTCTCCAAAAAAGCAGTAGATGTCTGCAAAGAATTTTGAACCCACTTCTGTGTCATCTTCACCAAATAGAAAAGTGAATTAATTACTAACAGCTCTTACTGTATCTATACTTTTAATGATTCCATGAAATAGAATATGTTCCATTTTCACTGCGCACCCTCACAGCATTCTGATATAAAATCGTGTCGAAACTATCGGTTGTAAAAGTGTTAACACGGGACCGTCGCGACGGCTCTCACATTAACGTATGTACAAGAACGAGTGCTTCTTTAATTTTCTTGCATTAACTTAATGTACGAGAAGTACAATAAAAAATATATAGCAGTAGTAACAAAAAACAATTGTAAAATGTTATGGATTTCGCCTTTACAACATCCTTTAAAAATGTCTTTCGCCACAGCTGTTTTACTGTTAATCTGCTGGACAAATTCGATATTTACTAACCATTTACGTTGACCCGAAAGATTCATTTTTCCATCGAAATATTATTGTTCTATTATGAAATTTACAATATACATATTTCTTAAAAAGGTGCTTTCATTCCTTGATGTACTTGAAAGGTATGCTTCAGGAATTCCTTTTTAATAAATTACAGTTGTACACATTTAAACTACAACGATGAGTTTTTGTACCTTACAATCATCAAAACAATAATAATTTACCGAGGAAAATATTGACCGAAAAATTCCTTTCTAATTGCTGGTTGCTGATTATTGCGAGGCAATTTTTAATTAGTACCCAGATTAATACTACTGTGTAAACAATAATCTTTCTTCAATTTTCAAATTAAAAGATGTAATCAAAATCGTATCAGTTAATGATTGTTCTAAATTAATGAAGTTTTGAATTTACTTTTCAGATGAGCATTTATTATAGTTTCCATAATCATTTGCGAATGCAGCTTGATTTCAAAATACACGATCTGGGGTTAGGGATGATTAATTAGATCGAGAATATTTATGTGATCTAGCTTATATGTATACACAAGAATACAGAATACAGAAATTAATTATGCTAATTTTTCTGTAATTTATAATTTGATCCAGCATTAATTATTCTAGAACAATTTTATTTTGATCTTCTCTTACCTTACCACAGCGTTTTTCCCTATCAGTTATTCCATTTCAATAATTGATTTTCGTATCAATTATTTTTCCCAAATTCAATTATTTACCTCTCCATTATCTCGATTTTCGCCAGCAAGAGACGAGTAAAGTTGGAAAAATGAGGGCGAACGAGGATTAAAGTTTACTCGTATTCGCTTGTTTCACTGAATTTTACATAATTTTAGACATTGTAAATGCATAAAATTTAGTGATTAATATTCTAACGATGAAAGAACTGATGAGTAGACTGCGGATTTTATGGATTTGTGACAAAAATGAGGAGGTGAAATATAAAATAGTAGCGAGGAATGGAATTTAAAAGTATCATGACTAATACTCAAGATTAATGCTAAACTTACCGAGCACAAAAAGCAATTAAAACGTTTTAGCTTATAAAAATGACAAGGCTCTATTTATTTACATTTTGTGTAAATTTTATTAAAATATTTGCTTGGACAAAGAAATGTATACAATTTCCATGTAAGCAACTTCCTAATTACAATAATTGTAAATACGAGAAATAGAAAACACTTGCACTTGAACGGCAGTGGTAGGTTTAGTGTTAAAGGGAGAAACAAATTCTTATGCGGTTCCAGTGCGTTGTAATCGACGCAGAAAATGTTTATTTTGCATAACGACCCGCAGCCTACTGATGAGTGGTTCCAGGATTGGTTTGTACGTTGAGCGTAGCCGATTAGGCGTTAAAAAGGTGAAATAACAGGACAACAAAGGGGTTGGGGAAAGTAAGTTTTCATGGAAAGGGGCGTTTTAAACGCATTCCACGCTCCACTCAGTCCATATGTACATAGGTAATCACATTAACACATAAAGGTTGTAGTTTTGTGGGCCTAGCGTAGCATTGTACACATATGATACAACATGTCAAATTCCCCCACCACTGGTGGTTCCTATAAGCTTGCACCGTGGGTTGCCATGGATATGCATTTCCCCCCCCCTCTCTCTCTTGCACGGTATTCAGCTTTCAGTGCACGAAGAATAAAGAGTATCCGACATATGCTCAATTGTTCGCAGAAATTGTGAGTCTATAAATACCATATTTACTCGAGTTATCTGACGATTAAGCCAATAATGTCACTCGTTCTTCGGTATATTATAGAACGGTTATTACTTGTTTTTTTCTTTTTTTAACATCAAACTGTTATCACACATTGTAGCCTCTTGTTCCACACGACTTAGCCACGAGTGGAAACTTCGATACTTTATTATCGGAAAATGCCGCTTTCAATAAATTCTTGAACTAAGCCGCTCAGTTGGCCAGAGTTTAAGTTATGTTAAATGCCGTGTGTGAACGATGACCCATCTAATAAGATACCTATTTGCTTCGTGTCGTGTGTAGTATTGTTTTTCGTACAATAAGAAATGCTACAAGTAGGACAATAGAATGTCAAGATGATGCTGCTTCTAATTTTTACAGTATATTTCTACAGCACAAGAACAACATCGGTACAATCCTGTATTTCATAAGATTATTTATTTATTGTTTATTTCCATGACGAATGCGTGTAAGAATTATTGTTTTCTATTTTCAAATCATTTTCTAAAAACTTTTCTCCATTCTATCAGATTATGAACTTAATAACGGTAATATTTATACGCTAATGTTTGATATCTGTCCCATTTGAAAACGTCACGTCTCGTACGCACATCTCTTCGTTTACGATACAATTAAAACTTCATTGCTGCGGAACATAATAAAAAATTACTGTTACATTATTCACGTTAATTTACCAACCTGAGTTTTAACAGCGTGAACAGAGATGTACACACAACAATTAGTTAACTAAAATAAGTGATAATGTCATAGCGTATATTAACATAAAATAATTAATGGATAAATTCAATAAATCCCTATAATATGTAATTTGTGAGTACAATAAAATTCTCCCTCGACGATAAATACTATGAAATTATTTCTAATTTTATCGCTGGCCACGGTTGCATGCACACCAGCGAAGATGCACGAACGCTCGGAATAAAATAATGCCACCAGTTTCGACGTGTCCAAAATTACGTTAATTGTGTAAAGATTATCGATCAAGAATCCAAAAATGTCTGCCCTCATACTTACACACGCGTCCGCTCCTGCTAACGAACAATAAACCCGAGGAACGTGAGATTCCAAAATGAACGGGCAAACTTCGTTTGTGCAGGAGAAAATATTGAGAAACATTCGAAAATATAAAACGCGTATCGCATCGGTTCTGCTCGGAGAAGGGGAGCACCGTGTACGTACGGTCGAGTATAGTGTGTCAGTTTGACACTTAAGCAGGGGACACGTACGATATTGTCAGACCGAACCTTACATCGCGAGTCGGGACAGACTCATCCCCCTCGGCCTTCGAGAAATCGGAATAGAAGATCGGTTGCACCGATCTTACGAAAACAGATGACACGGCGAATAAAATATTTCTCGAGGGTTGGGGGAGGGGAGCCGAGGCGACGAGAGATTTCGTCGATTCGAACGGTTCCGATGCGGTTTCGAGGGAAAAACAGAGCAGAGACTCGGGGTTGTAGGCGTCTGTCTATCCAAAGGGATTCGAGGGTGACTCAACTTGCTGGAACCTCGATATGCTTGCTCGCTCGAAGGAATTGAACGGGGAACAGGGTGTAGACGCAAACGGTTCGCGGATTTAGCGGCGAGAAAACGGTGGACGACCGTAATCAGGTCTTCCACCGGAGTTTCCCGTCGTATCCACGACTTGTGAGAAAGAGAAATCGATCCAACATGTTAACGCGTGTCTGGCATCGAGGATGGCAGCCACCCGAACAATGTACGTCTTCGGAAACCGCGGAGGATCCGGATCGTTTCGAGTTACCTTTTTGTGTCCGTTCTACAGCGTGCACTGGTCACTTTGTTATATGGCACGATACACTCGAATCAAATTGTCACACGAAATGTCGCAATAATCTGGTAATACAATCGCGAGTACACAGGCCTTCGGACGATAGTCAAGCACTGAGCGAGTAGATGGCGCCCGCGCTTGTACGCCACCCCTAGCGTCAAATTTTCCCCCAATCCCCTCCCCTCCGCCCGCCCTTTCCAACCCCTCCACCCCTCCCCAGCACAGCATCGCTCACCGCTTTCGGATAGAGGGTTGATCGTGTGACTCATATCAAAGCGCCGAAAGTCAGCGCCAATTCTCGAATTCGTGGAATTCATTATGCCAGAAGGAATTCCAGTTTTCAGTTGTTCCATAGATCGGCCGCTTTAAACCGTCCGCGGTAAACAACGGAAGATTTATGATTGTTTGCGAGGGAAAGAGACAAATGGGAAATTCAAGCCCGATGCAGGTTTGTTGGCTCTTTGCTCGTGTGTAGGAATGTTGATCGGGTAGAAACAAACTTATCATCTCGATAACGTGATAAGAGAGAAATCGAAACGATAAGTTGCATTTAGGTTAACGTTTCCTGAAGGTGTAGCCGTAAATTTATATTATTTCTCGGTTCGAGATTAATGTGAATGGCTATTGCGTTAAGGCTGGTTCGATCAAAACAGACGCATTACAATGATAACTCTAGAAAGAGTGAAAGTATGTGAAAAATATACTATTAATTTGTATTTTGTAAGAAAAATGTACAATTTTCTTGATCAATTTTTTGGAGTCTGCGTTTAATAGCTTGTTTCATGTTCCGAAATAAATATAAACACGAACGATCCGCATACATGTCCACCCCATTTTGACCACCTGAATATTGCAACCGTGGATAAAGGAGAGTGGATAAGAAAATATCTTTCCGAGTATCTAAAATTAAAATTAATTCAATCTTTCAATACATTTAAATATTCAAAAATCATATATTCTAATTTTTATTACTTTATTCATAAAGCGAGGTATTACAAAAATATAATCACTAAAATATGTCTAAAATTCTTGCATTTGCTTATTACAGAAAATATTTTAAAGTATTTAATAGTTACTGTCAAATAAACAAAATTCACATATAATAATATAACAATATAAAAATAGAATGATTAACATATTGTTATTTCAATCAGTTTGTTTATTTCACACGGTTCATTTAATTTATAAGTTTAATTTGATGTACATTAACGTAATATTTTGAAAATTAATCACTTTATAGGTATTTATTCTTATTTTAATCTTCAATCGAAACAATTTTTAAAACTGGTAAATAATATTATCGTTGAAATTTATATTTAAATATTCCGTATTTTATAAAATGAAGTTATTTAACATCACGGACAATATATAGTATGTAGTATGTATAAGTACGTTGACCATAAAATTAACTTTGCTGAAAATTGTATGCGTGTTCATATATACACAATACGTGGTTTTTATTGATGAAGAGTGGTTGACAATGTGTTTTGATCGCCACTAGAGGGCTACAAATTGTTAAAGATTCTCGCTTGTGATCACTTGCAGTTTTTCATAGTCTATTTTAACATTCTTCATTTAAATGTCGCCTATACATTTCTTTCATTAATTTAAATAGCATCGCAAAAAAAAATATATAATTTGATGAATAGGTTCCTTTTTTGTATGCTGTTTTCGACTATAATTTCAAAATTATTTACAACTTTTATCATAGACGAATAATAGTACGCCATCTGGTAGCGACGCCCATAGTATTTTGTCGTACTAATGGACTATACCACATACCAGTGCACTGCATGTTATTCTTTGCAATATAGGACAGTATTTTTGAGGTTAAGTATTTTCTGTCACTAACATTTTTTGTTTGAATTACATAATATTTATATTTGTTACAAATTTAAAAATAATAAGATAATGAACTATTGCTTATGGCGAATTTGATTTGCGAAATTGTTTGTTTATGAAAATTCGTATCGATTATATAAAATTTTATAATCTTCAGGAAGTAATATTTAAAAGTTTTTAGAAGCGTATTACAATAATTTAATATACAAAATATATTTCACATTTCAGAGTGGTGTTTTGGATTTGATTTAAAATGGTTTGCGAAAAGTGTGAAAAGAAATTGGGAAAAGTTATAACTCCGGATCCATGGAAAAGCGGCGCAAGAAATACTGTAGAGAGTGGAGGACGCAAAGTCGGGGAAAATAAAGCACTGTCAGCAGCGAAAGCAAGGTTTAATCCATACACTGCTACATTTGAGACTTGTAGAATATGTAGACAAAAAGTACATCAAGTTGGATCTCATTATTGTCAATCGTGCGCATATAAGAAAGCTATATGTGCGATGTGTGGTAAAAAGTTGATGAATACAAAAAATTACAAACAGTCTGCTACTTAATGCATTGTAAAGCAATGCTTAAGTTTAAATCCATAGACCACTTTGATAATCGTTATCAAACGAAACATTATGTTGCTATTAAGTACAAATAAGCGAATATGTATCACATAATTTTACAGGAAAGAATATATTTTTTTTTTCAAATTATAGACTGTAAATATCCAAGACAAGATAACATTTTATAACAATATACGTAAGTACTAGGAAAAAGCTACTACAGCTCTTGTACAAATTAAAAATGTGATGTTCTATTAAATTCTATCTTGTCGATTTTACACAAAACTATGATTTATAAGTAAACTATAAATGGCACATTAAGTATAATTAGCTTATCATCATTATTATTACTTAAATGAAATAGCTGTAGGTATTATTATAATGTAAGTTGAAGTCATAAAATATTTTTGAGTATATGTGACAATATTATAAAAAATGACAACACTAAGTTAAAGAGTTACTTGATTTGTAAGACTTGAATGAATATTTTCATGTTATACGGATTTGACGAATGTATTATATTTAACAGTCATTTTGTAATAAAAACTTTTTTGTTTTGTACAATGTGATTTATTTCGTTAAAATAATTTTATATATGTAAGGGTTAATTAGCGAAAAGAAAATATCGTTTTGGTATAATTGTTCGTCGCTCGACACGTTCATGGACTCGTACAAATCGTAACTACATCAAATCGCATACACACCAATACGCAATGTAAACACCGAAGTAACACCTGAGGTGTTAGGGAACGACCTCGCACTCATACAAACGGAAAATTCGAACTATATCTAACAATATACATATACAATATTAGATGATATCATAAAATACCTTTCAAAAACGGCAGTTGTATTTGTATAAGTTAACTTATCTTTGAATATACAATCAGTCTACCATATATACTCTATACAATTTCCTAATATAAAACGTACAAAGTGAAAATAACTTACCATTTACATTTAATTTAGTAATTAAATTTAATTACTTACATTACATTACATTTAAATATTGATTGACCTCTTCTGGGATATTGCTAGATGTATGTACGTTCATTTTCTTTTAAAAGAAAATTATTCTAAGTAAAACAAAATTATTATGTATACATCTTTTCTTTCTACTTTAGAAAATTCGTCCCTGAAGAGGTTACAAATACTTATAGAATCATACATTGAGCATGTACATACGCATTTATAATGCATTATGCTACTCTATACATTTACAGAGCATCAATTTTGAATTGAAGCTTGAGAAAAATAAGGTTCTTGTGTCAGAAATTGAAATATCTTTTTATATACGTTGATGGAAACAATTAATACGGTATAAGTAACTAATAAATATTTATTAATTATAAAACTTTATTAAAATCTGTATACATTCGCATAAAAATGTTATTCTAAACAAACTCTAACGCGATGAGATTGCCTTTTTAACTTAGTTATTTTAATTCCGTTATTGCCCAATCGAGGAGTTTCGATAAAGAATCATAAACAATGGTATATTGTTTTATTCCAATATACTGTGACCACTTTGTTTTTGTATTTCTTCGTAATATTTTTTTAGAACTTGTATCTGCAATTTAATGAACTCGGGCTGATTTAACGACCAAAGTAGTAAATTGGAAAACGTTCGTTCCACTTCCTCTTCTTCCAGATAGGAATGAATCTTTTGATCTGGACATTTCTTCTCGCATTTGACGTCCAGATCTCTCTCCCCTTTCTCACAAGACGAAAGCCAGTCTTCAATTTCTTGTTTACCAATTGCTGTCCCAACTATCGCGCTAACTGTATTTTGTATACCAGCGACGCTCGATAGTTCGTAGCCGCACGTTTCTTCCTTCACGACGACTTCTTCCTTCACTCTGTTCCCTAAAATCTTTTGCCATGAATCACGAATGATAATCCGCGACACGTTCTGCCACGCCTCGGTTACAATATCGATACAATCCTTCAGATCGTAGTCCGAGTAGAACTGAGTTACTCTATACGGAAAATCTAAAACCTTCTTCAACATCGAGTGGCGGAAGGTCACCTTCAGCTTCTTCATTATCCCTTGGCCCATTGGGTTTAAGGTCGATTTCGTGTCCGTGGGAAGAAACACAACTTCTATGTTGTCGTTCTCCTCTTTTATGTCCAACGGTTTCGCTAGGATGTGAGCATCGTTGCTGTCGATCAGTAGTAGTACTTTTCCGTAACATCCGTTTTCAAACTGGCGTCTTCTTACAGCTGGTTTGAAGTGATTCTCTAACCAGTCGTCGTGCACATCTTTGTCTATCCAAGCGTTCTTCTGGGTCTTGTAGACGACCGGTAATTCGTCTTGATTCAAATGCTTCAGAGCCCTCGGCTTTTCACATTCGTGAATGAATAGCGGCGGAAGCTTGTGGGTGCCGGTAACGTTGGCGCAAACTCCCACGGTGACTTTATCCGTTTGAATATTATTTAATATATTTTTATCGCCGGCGTGGGCCAGCACCCTCGGCGGCAGAGTCTTCCACATCAGTCTGGTCTCGTCCATGTTGTAGACGTCTTCAAATTGTATATTCTCCTCTTCGATACGCCAGAGAAAACCTTGAACAAACTCCTCCTCCGCCTTTGAGGCTACGTCCGCATCCTCGTTCGCGGCAGCGATCTTCGAGATCGCTATACCGTGGCGTTTCTTGAATCGCCATATCCAGCCCTTGTTCGCCGTGAAAGTCGACGGACCAGCGAATTGTTTATTCAGCTCCAACGCTTTCTTGTGAAATTGGGCGTCCGTGATGCGATCGCAGATCGTTCGCTGTTGCATGTACCAAGCGTACAAGCGATCATCCAGTTCATGCAATACCGGCTTCCTCATCCTCTTCCTGATTTTCCCGGACGTCTCCGAATTTTGCTGCAGCTGGATCCCGTTCTTTTTTATGCGATGTATGGTCGCGATGCTGACCCCGTATTCCGTTGCAAGTTGGCTTATCGGTACAGCGTACTCCAGTTTCCGTAGGACTTCCAAACGCTGCTGCAGCGAGAGGACAATGTACGAGCTGTTACGTTCAGCAGCCATCACGCGATAAATGATGGGCACTCTTCGCGAGAGACGTGTCGCCGTATAATGTTCGTAGAGAGCTATTCAAAATCGTACCCTTGCATAGAACAATGCTTTTCGATATCGAGTCGGACAGTCATTATCTCTGTTTTTGTGCGAAAATGAGCACACGACGGATGGCCATATGAAAGCGCCGAGTGAAATCGAAATAGCGGATACAGAAATTTCAGACGGTAGGTATGTCGTTCACGGCACTCCACGGACTAGTGCGCCCTTCCCACCACGGATTAGTGCTCGCGCAGACATCCCCACCACCATTTTTGCTTAATCCGCTCCAGCGCCCTTCCATCACGTGCGACCGGCAGCTGGTTTGCTGAGAGTGATAAGCCCATCGCTTAGGATGACTCATCCGCTAACCAAAATTAGAGTTTTAGATTTTCCAATATATGTATGTTCGTTAGTATCTTGCTAATCCGTGGCAAACGTTTCCACCTTGAAAATTAGTCCGAACACAGTCCCGTTCGGTCTAATTCAGTTTTACAGTGATAACAGTTTACGCTGCACAGATATTTTCTTCTTCGGCTTCTTCAGATATAGAAAAGTTTCGGATAGTGTTCCAATCGTGGAAGTTTTTATTAGCACGACCTCGATCATCCGCTAATATTATTTTCATAAGAATTTAATGGAAACATCAATTGATTTTTGTTTGTGGGTCAGTTATTCTACGTCGCCTCTGCTTTAGCGCTCTTGCTATCTGTCTGCAGGCTGTGCTAGGTAGACCGAAGCTCGTTCATTGTTGCTTCATCTTGCACGCATCCGTTCTATCTCATTTGTTCTCCTCGTCAAACAGACACCGAGATAACTTGGGTCATGGCACAAATAAAAACTTCACCTTCCTCGCGTCACCCTCCAGTTTCTGTGCAATGTACCCTAATTTTCTGTACCTCCATATCTCTGTGCAAAATACCCTTGAATCCTGTAGAAGGAAGGTTCTGAATTCGATGCAACCTTCTAAGAGGAATCACAGCAACAATTAGTATTGAACACGACCAACATGAGAAATTATTGTTTTTATACAAATTCATAAATATGTTGAAAAAGTGCATTTGGTCGGAATTGTGAAAAACAATAGTAAAAATTGATTGTTACAAATTTTTTAGCTGGGCCCGTAACGAAAATTTAAAAGATGTGTTTGGCCAACTCGTATAAATTATATACGTTCGGAAAATTTCATTGAAATTGGTTAATTGGTTTACGAGTTATATACGATCAAAAGTGGTAAAATTGCAATTTTTCAAGATTTTCGCCCTTTTCACCACTTTTGATCGTTTATAACTCGCAAACCAATTAACCATTTTCAATGAAATTTTCAGAGTGTATATAATTTATACGAGTTGAGCAAACACATTTTTTAAATCTTCGTTATTGGTCCAGCTAGAAAAGTTGTAAAAATCAATTTTTACTATTGTTCTTCACAATTCCGACCAAATGCATTTTTTAAACATATTTTTTAGACTTAATTTACTAAACTAATTGTTCTAGCCTTACAGAGATACTCCTTTGGTCCAATCGTAAAAAAGAAGTTCTGATTTAAAGTGTGTGTGTGATCAGTTATTACAACATGTGTGTGTGTGTGTGTGTGTGTCTTATCTTTCATTATGTCTTATCTGACATTAGCGTCATTCTTATTATCCTAAGCGAGAAATGTTGCAAATTAAAGTCGAATCATCTGAAAATAGGGTACATGCTGATGTTAATTTTTTCAAGATAGACTTTTCAAACGAAAAACTATTAGTTTTGAAGATAAAAAATTGGTAGCATACATATGTGCATTAACGTTATTAAATATTTTCTATTGTTACGAGTGCTGTGATATAATTTTCAACCAATTATTATGAACTTTAAAACTACTAATATTGTTTATATAAATACCATTTCGTGTGAATTATACTATTATGCCCTCTGGAAGTTATTTAATTTTTATCTGCAACATTTTGACCTGAACTTACAATTTTTTAACGATATCGTGATAAATGTTGCAAAGCTTGCATAATGGCATACAACATTTATTGTGAATCTTCATCTAGTAGGCGGCAATAAGAAGTACGTACTTTATCAGATAATTTATTACCACCTACGCCACCGCTTACTAGCTTTTTATGACTTCAAATCAAACTCAGTATTGTTTGTCATTACAAATATTGGGATATTCACTACAATTTGTTTATTAAAACCGTGCACGCTAGGAAAAAATGTTTTATACGAAATATTATTATTTTTCGATGTAGAATAAGAATGTAAAATAAAAAATATAGATTTCCATTTGAAAAAATGAAGTTGCCCTTCATCTGACCCTTAAAGGCCCACTATGGAAAAATGCGCATAGCGCCATTAAATGTGCCCCTTCATATGAAGAATATTTTATATAAAACATTTTTTAATATTCCTGCTAGTTTCCGTAATAATTGACTGTCTCAAGATAAATGGACCACCCTTATAGTACCTCCATATTTAGTACCGCTTATAATTATTAAAACAATAACTTTAAACGTAAAGATGTTCTATTTCAAAAATAAGACAACAATATAATAACGCGTTGTTAAAGAAATGATTTATTAATTATCGTAAGCATAAACGTGAGTACACTTCTTTGTAATTAAAAATAATTTAAATCTTTTATTCGCATAAGGAAAGAGTAAAAAGGAGTGCACTGCTAATGGAAAAATATAAAAATTGCTCCTGATGTGAAAATCCAAAACAACCTACGTGGAAGTTATTTTTAAACGAAACATACGAAAATCATTGAATAAATTAAATATCTGAATCAAATATAATATCTACAGAACACAACAGAAATGTCTAAATCATTGAATAAATAATATATAAAGTAAATATCTATTCTTTATTCTATATGTACGATATTTGTTTCGTTGCAGTTTCTGAGTGAAATTGTAGAAAATTGTAGAAATTGTAGAAAATGCAGAAAATTCTACGCCATCTTTTCGCAACAAATGCATGGAGTGTACTTTTGAACACGATTGAATTTAGATAATTGTTGAAAGAATATACTGTGCAAATTTATATGTAAGAAAATCGCGTAAAAAGGAATTCGATATTGCGTAAAATTTTTAATAATTTATTGACGAAATATGGAAACCGTATTCGTTAAGTAGACCGCCGATTATATTTGCTAAATAATGAATAACTGTGAAGTATATAAAAGAGTTCCATTATTAGTGTAACGAGCTGTGAAATGAATAATTAACTTTATAAATTTGTAGACTTTGTTTCCATGTTCTACTTATAGACGAACCTGTACACAAAATATACGGTCGTCTGGCCATAAGATCTGGAGGCGACAGCCTACTTAAAATGGAGGACTCTGCGACTATTAACGACTTCTTGTCACTTTAACTTTCAAATGAACTTCTTATAAAAAAGATGATGTGTTGTAGAGAAAACTTCTAGACATATTTTAGATTATCTCTAGGAACAGATGAACCGAATTTCTTGCACTCGTGCTCCGCTTAAATAGGGAATCTCTACAAGCACTGGCACAGTTAAAGAAAAATTCGAAATTTCATATTATCAATACGCAAAACAATTTTAGATTTTAATAAAGTCTATACTTGTAATTTTAACCTAGCAAAACTCTTAGTGCAAGAGAGATAATTTATTTCACTTGAAACTGAAATGCAATATTTAAATTATTAATATTCTAATAGAGACTTATGATATGTTTGAATGTAATTTTGTTGGACTTTAACTACAAAACGATAACAAATTGTTTGCAAGACTTTCAATGATATAATATCATTTGTTATGAATACGTATAATTAGTTTTTAATTTCTGTAGGTAATTAAAAATGTCGTTTATCATTTTAATTTTATCATTGACCTGATAGTATACTGTATGTTCACTAATTTATTTCGAAGTGTGTTTGGCACAAAATATTTTTAGTTCAATCATTTATAAAATTTATTCTTGTTATTACTTTCGCATGGAACATCTCTATAAAATTGTTAATATATACACTTGTGTGTATAATACAAAAGAAATTTGAAAAAATTTAAATGTCCTGGTACAAAGTTTTACTCGTCCTCGGCTATAAACAATACTGATTAAGTAATTATGTTTCAATAACAGTTATATACGACTATAAAACGTCTATATAAGTGCTTATAACAAAATCTGAAAATTATTTAGTGTAAATTGCAATGTTCAATGATATATGAATGACATTCTTATAACTCTCATATATTTCTTGGGTACGTTAGGTGATTGAACATATGTTTATTAAAGAAACAAGATTAAATTGCATTTTGAAAATGACAATAATTTCAATTGTCATATTTATTTCTTATGTATAACGACAGTATGTTAATCAAGTAATAAAGATATCATACAACATTTTTATATAATAATAACGCTACTTCTTAGCGTTACATTATTAGATCCGCTGCTTCGCTTGATGTTACCGCTAAAACTTAAACTAAACTACAATTTAACAATTTCGAGCGCCACAACGACCATTCCTGTGGGAATTTATATTTTTACAAAGTTAAAAATCATTTCAATTATTTGTACACCTTCATGTTTCATTGAGTTGGTGTCGATCAAGCTGCCTGAGCATCACTTATGTATGTACCAAAAATCGCACATGTCCCAACAATATCGCATTCCGAATCGCACGTTCTCCGAGGCACACAACCACAGTCACTAATATTTTTAAACATTATGCAGTTAGTTGCTTTTAAACTTATAAGCGACGATTAATCCCTGGACGTTCGTAATGTGTTAGTTCTAATCAAAGTCGCCAGATTAAAACTTGTGTCCACACTCTACCTTCCCCTTCTACGACGCTATTCCCCCACGTTTCCGCCACGGGCCGATCACGTGACACGATTCGTCTCTGTCACGTGACTAATCCGGTATTGGCAGAGAGAGAGAGAGAGAGAGAGGGTAACTTTTTCCCCTCAACTCGAGTAAATTCCCCTCATCTGGCGACTCTGGTTCTACTTGTGCATGCATGTACGGTAATAATGCTGCACAAAACTGGATTTTAAAAATAACACCAGCTGCCGTGTGTAATTAACATTGTAGAGTTGTTAAGTTATTGCACATGATATGGCTGATATTTTAATAACATTTTCTATTGTATCCAATTTAAATTATTATTATACAATGATATTTTTCCAAGTAATCTTTTGGATTTCGAGCCAATTTTTCCACTATATTTTTTATCGCATAATTCATTTGTTGAACATTAAGCTTTGTCAGAATCGTTCTTTTAAATTAATGAAATTTAATCACGATTTAAATAATATTCAGATATGAATATGTTGTTAAAATAAACTAGCCACCTCAACACAACAATCGTTAATATACTTGTAATATAATGGTGTGTCAGACAATTTGGACTACGAGTATTAAATTACTAGATATTGCTTTCATATTTATTGTCACATTGTTCTTAACTATAACGTATCTATGATGTACAAATATCAAAAGTTAGTAGTTAACTGTTAACAAGCAACTACTGACTATTGGTGTTTGTTACCTTTGAATTTTGTTCATCTATTATATGAGGTAACGCGCAGTGATGGCTTCCATAAATATATCGAATTAGTTTATATATGCGTCGGCTCTTTTCAAAGGATTTATTTACAATTGACCAGAACGTTTACTATGTAATTAAGTTCACAAGAAGATATAAATAGTTTTGAGTTGTACAGTATGAAAATTGTACTTATTTGTTTAAATTACAGTTAATAAAATATATCATTATACTTTCAATACGATCGCAAAACATTATAACGATTTAATAAAAGCTTGAAGAAAAATTCCATTTAAAAGTACTTCAATTAAAAAATGACAATACGAAATGGAAGCTATGATTTACAATGACTATAACGAAGAAATATATCTCAATTATTTTCATTGTACGATTACACAATAAAAAATGCAGTATGAGGTATGAGGACCTACTGTAAATCATTATTCCGTCTTCTTAAGTTGGTTTACGACTGCTTAGAATCTTCGTGTCGACGTTAATCGAGAAAGCTTCAACTACGTTTAAAAACATAACAATTTAATATTTCTAATAATAAGAAGTTATTGTCAAATATTTTTTTTATCCCAAATCATTTCTGTGTCCATCCCTAGTATTACGATGAAAGACACATTTTCTTATTATTGCACATATTCGAACACGATTCCGAATTCTCGTAATTTTATAAGATATGCATGAGTTAGGTGATATTTAAATATGTTAATTTACTATCAAAAGGGGGGTTCGAAAATTAGCTGCCTACAAATTCCAGTTCAGTTGTATAGAATTGATTATAGACTTTGTTACCTCGAGTCTTTGGAACTTTCTTTCGACCACTACTATACAATTGCATAGTAAACATATGCGTGTAAGTTTTATTACACAATTTAGGAGCACCCTGATAACTAAAATATAAAATTATGTAAATATTGTTACACGCTAGCAGTCCTTGAACGACTTGATATTAATATGATTATACACTTAAGGAATAAGTTTGTCGTTTGTCCATTATTAACTTTTCATTAAGTAACAGGTTCTCTACCATACTATTTTAAACAAACTTTTGAAGTGATTCAAATATTGTTTTTTCCTTTTTCATATATTCCCCACTTATACAACAATTTTATTTTACTACAATTCCATTCATACATCGATAAAAATAATTTAATGGTAGAGAGTATGTTAAAATAATCTTTCAAGATGTTGTTTGTTTTCATCTTAAACTAGTCTGGAAAATGTTCCAATCCCACAATCACGTTAATCGTTACGACTGCAATAAAACGTCCATATAGAATTATATCTACAACACTGTACAGGGTGTCCCAAAAATGGTCTACTTCCTTGAAAGGGGTGATTCCTGAGGTCGTTTCAATAACTTTATTCTATACGAAAATGATCTCCGCGGCTTTGTTAAGGAGTTATTAACGAAAAACATGAACCGATCAAAGCGCGGTTACAGACGACGGATTTCGGCTTGGCCAATGCCGACGCTACGCTCAGCAGGATCCGTCCGATGTGGCTGCGCTACAATTGGTCCGTGTATTTCTCGTTAATAACTATTTAACAAAGCCGCGGAGAACATTTTTATGCAAAGGAAAAAGTTATTTCAAATAACTTCAGGTATCACCTATTTCAAGGAAGTAGAACGTTTTTGATCACCCTGTATGTATACCTGTTTCATTGCTGTCCACTTCTTGTTTAACGCAATCAAATAAAGATAGAAAAGAACTTTGTCCTGTTACACGCTCAAGAAGTTCAAGGTTTCATAAAATTTATGTTTCAAGTAACAAAATAAAATAAAATAAGTGAATTCGAGAGGACTTCATTACTGTATAACGGGTGAAATGAATATGGCGCCGTAGCGGAGTTTCTCGTGTTTGAAATTTGAACGATTATCACTAAATAATAGCACACAACAATATTGCAATCATGTAGAACACATACACTATATAAAAACCGTCAACAATCGTTATTTCTTTCGCTAAACGTGTCGCTACTCGAACGTATGATATTTTTGGGACATATTTTACATATCTTATGTCGTAACGTGTACCTTCTTATACATATATACTATGTTCTACGTGTAACTGGTACTCGATCATATAAACAAGCAACAAATACAGATCAATAACATTGCAAAAAACTGAAAGTAAGGGGCATTCAATCGTAAACGCATTACTTTTGAGACCCAATGTTAAACGAGCGCTCATGGAATAGAATAATGAAACTTTTAAACATTCGCTCGCGTTCGACATTTAAACGAGCACGAATTTGTTGAAGTAGGGGTCAACGAGCATTCGTTTGGTCTAAACTTGGCATTAGATTTGAACATTCGCCATTAGATTGAACGGAAGGCGTTCTTATATCGTCACTAAACGATTTAGTACTTCTTTTTATATTTTTGTGGATGGTTTGATTGTGAATTGTTTACGAGTTGTAATAATAATTTTTGAAATAAAATAAATACACGTAAAACTAATAGTTTCGGAGATCGAACAACTGCCGTTTGACATTGTAAGAAAAGCTCGAATTAGTTATATCATCGGGTCTAAAAAGTGATCCAGTTCTGCGTAAAATGGCCGAGCAGCACAATCAAAGTCTACACGTAAAAGCAGAGTACGCGTTGATTGTAGGTACTTACGTAAGTACATATGCGATTAACGGCACACGTGACACTTTATAATACTGCACTACCTTACAAGCATGAAATTTTCCGTATAATACAAATTCTAATCGCGATAATTTTTAAAACAAAAAAGAAACACGTTGAGAAATAAATACAATTTAATTACAACGATAAACGCTTTTATCAAAACATCAAAAAAAAAAACACATTTTTAAACAAGAGCCAGTCTTTTCGGGGAATCGAAGAAGATACTAAATAAATTTATTTTTTTTTTTTCGACTAGTTCAAGAGCAGATCTATTTAGGATGAACGTAATACAATGTAATACGTATGTATAATAACGATCGACGTCTGATTCGTTCGTGCGATAAAGGCTGAGTACAGTATATCAAAATTGTTCCTCATGTTCACGATATTTCATTCCTGTTGTTGATCGTAGTATCTGCTAACATTTCGAATGGTGAGACGATAACGATCTGCACTAGAGCTATGCGTTCATTATCATCTTGATATTAAAAACATAATAAAATAGAAAAACTTGTACA
The DNA here is from genome assembly GCA_028455805.1 of Lasioglossum figueresi. Lineage (NCBI taxonomy): Eukaryota > Metazoa > Arthropoda > Insecta > Hymenoptera > Halictidae > Lasioglossum > Lasioglossum figueresi. The sequence continues at coordinate 2,207,337 of CM052201.1, forward strand.
TTAGAACGTTATTATCGATCGTCTTGTAACGTCCCTCAACAGCCGAACAATATTTTCAATTTCCGACTCACTGGTTTGATCTTCATCGATTTTGTTCTTTATCCTCTACAAATGTCCATTGCTCAAGTTTCTTCGTAGCAGTATCCGACTGTTTGAGTTCCTGATTCGAATCCGAGTCATCGGCGCTCTTCGATTCGCTAGGCTTATATTCGGACACGTAGATAACTTGCTTCTCGGGGCTGCCTTTTTTATTCGACTTGACCATGTCGGTTCTTCGAGGAGGAACTGGAGGCTTCTTGTTCGAGGTCTTACCGTTCGACGTCGTCGTCGTTTTGATTTCGTTCTGCCCTGATCTCCTCTCTTTGCCACCCATTATGCAAAGCGTTTCATTGTTCTCTTCGACGTCGCCTTGGAGCTTCTCCCTGTTAGGCGACAGCTTGATCTCCGTGATGTACGTCATCTTCTGCGGCATCGGTGTGTTCGGCAGAGACGGCCGGTTGTCGAAGTCTTGCGGATTGTAATCCATCGATTCGCCGACCAGGCCGCTGTCTTCACTGTTCTCACCACTGGAAACACTGATATTGTTAATATTACGCCGATCGTCACGGTCGAACAAGTTCTTGCTGCTCACGGTCACACCGGATCCGAATTCGTACCCGTCCTCGTCCTCGTCGTTCTCTCGGTCGATTCTCTGACTAGTCGGGACATCGATCACTCGTTTCGACGGCGGCGTGAAATCGATCGGCGACGTTTCACTGATGTTCTCCCTTTGCTTGAGCGTGGCTCCGTGCGGATGCGGTACGGAGTTAGCCACCTCTTCGTCCTGGATCGTTATCGAGTCGGCACCGTTGCCTTCGGTCGAGTTCGAAGAGTAGTCCTGCAAGGGTATCGGAGTGGACGATCGTTTCGAAGAGAAGGCCCTCTTCTTGCACGCTTCGCGGCGGTTGCAGTTGTCCGAACACACGGGACAGCCTGTCTTCACAATCACCTTCTTCGCCGGTTCTTCTTCAACTTCCTTCGCCCCAGCATAAGAAACCGGCTCGTTGCCGTCCGACAATGAACCATCGTCCTTCCAGCTCTTGAAACGGTACGTGTCGTACTTCGACGACTCCGAAAAGCTCGGCGATTTCTCCGCGTACGCCTCGAAGTGCTTCAAAGCTTCAGCGAAATCTTTATTCACCGGTTTCTCCTCTTCGTCCGAAGAATCATCGATGGCTACAATGTCCTCGCTGAACTCATCGGGCAACGATGTTCCTTGCTTGAACTTCCGTTCCATCTCATCCGGAGTCGGACTTTTCACAACTCTACCGTCGTTCACGATTCTAGCCAGCGAGTTGTCTTCGTCAGGATTGAACATCCGCTCCGTCTGAATAAATTCCTCCGAGAGTCGCTTGCTCAGGGGAAAATTGAATAGCTCGATGCTGATTTCGTCGTCCTCTTCAGGTTTTCCCTTCGGCGCGGTGCTGTCGTCCTTCAGTTTGATTTCTACGGCGGACTTCGACCGTTCCAAAGAATCGTTGCTCGGCTTCATGGTTCTCAATTTCTTCGACCTGTCGTCGTGATCGGGTTTCTTACGCCATACAACGTCCTCGAGGTTGCCCCACTCGTTCGACTTCTTCAGCAACCGTCTGTCAAAAGTGTCCATCTGATCCAGCTTGGTCAAGTCCTCGGTGGACTCGTTGATGTCTTCCGGTGGAAGCGGCGCCTTGCGTTTCTTCGTGCCAGTATCCGTCATATCTAAGCTCTGAGCTCTCTCGAGGGTTGCCGACGTTCTGCACTCGTACTTCGACAAGTCGCCTAAGCTTGCTGCCTTTCTGTAAACGTCGTCTTCGTCGTCGTCGTCGTTCGTCTCCGGTATAGGTGTCCGATGAATGGTGATGTCGGCCGAGTTCAACTCGATAGTCGTGAAATTGTTTTGTATCTCGCTGTCGGTGTCGGATTCGGAATGTCTCGCGTCGATCATCAAACCCTCAATTTTCTGCTCTCCTCGTGAATTGGGTTTCTCCATACTGTTGCGCACCTTCTTCGAGTAATCGCTCAAAGATTCCGAGTAATCGGTGATACTGTTAATCTCGTCCTCTTTCCTCGACTCCTGCCCCTTTGTCACGGAGTCTTTCTTCGCGATAGATGTTTGCTCGCTTTCGTGGCTGTTGCCCTTCGGCGGCTGCGGGGCTTTCCTTTTGTTCTTTTGTACATTCTTCTGGTCCTCTGTCTCAACAGTTTCAACGTTCTTCTGCGGGCTCAATAGCTCCGCGCTATTTTTCCGGTTTCTGCGAGCGGCGATGGCCGCGTTATGCACTTCCGCTGGTACTTCCGAGGGAATGTGAATCGACGTCTCTCCGTCCCTTTCATCTTTCTCCGACGAGTCCACGCCACGATCTTCGAAGATGTCGGTCCTCGTTTTCGGTGTACTTAGCCCTTGGGCATTCTGTTGGCGTTCAACATCTTCTTTCTTATCGCCAACGTGAGAACCTTTGCTGGTGTTCGACAGGTGCTTCTCCGTGTCCAGCTTCTTCGAGTTTCGTCTTTCAAGATTCGTGTTGTGCTCGTTCTGATTCTCGATACGGTGAACCGTGCCGTCGAGAGCTGGAAGAACTTTGATGCCGAATTTTTGATGATTGCTCTTCCCCTCGTCCTGCCGTTTCTCGTACTGGTTGATCGGCGTCGATTTCGTCGACTTCAAGGTCGAGTTCATCATCGAGTAACTCGAGTTGACGGGCTCGTTCGGGTCGACGATGAACAGCCTCTTCGCGAGATACTTCGACTGCGAGAGTTCCGGAATCGACTGGCTTCTGTACAAAGGATGACAAATCCTCGCGCCGCTGGGACCAACGGTTTTCTTCAGGAGCGTGGTTGGCTTCGATCCGGTCCCACCGCTCTCGACCTCCAGTTTCACGTCGTACGGCGAAGCGTAGCTTAAAATCGTTAGGGCATCCTCGTACACCATGCTTCGGAAACTAATTTTCACACTGGCGATACGATCTCCTGGAATCATAGACAATACTCAATCAGTTTTTATGTGCGACTGTTGTAAAACTTGCTTTGTTTTACTTAAGCAATCCTCATCATTTACGTAATCGGACCTGCTGGTGAGTATTTGTTTTCTATCACTAAAAATCTTCTAAAAATGATCGCGACACTTTTACTGCGTGCTAAGCAAGTTGATAATGCGAATGGCAATGAAATCGTTTTTCCGAGTGTCACGAGTTCTAGCAAAAAGTCCGCGAGGTAGAACTTGGCGCTTTTAATGAAGCCAATAATGGGTCTCTTTAGAAAAAGACGTCTAACATGTTGTTCTTACCTTGAAAATCGTTTCGAGTAAAAGTTATCAAATAAATGTTGTTTCATTTTCAACTAAAGAGAATACAGCCTCTACAAAATTAATAAATATGTCTCAATATATACAAAATTAATAAATATGTCTCAATATACACAAAATTACATCGTGTTCGATGTATTGCAATTACATCTGCAATTATATGCTATTGGATCTCCAGTTAAAAACAAATGTGATTAATAGACTGCAGATTTCATGAATTTGTGACAAATTGAGTAGATGCTATTTAGAACAATGGAAAGATCATTATATTAAATTATTTTCAACTTGCTAAGAATATTAAAGAAACAAAGAAATTGTTGGTTCTTCTGTCTTGCAGTGAATGAAGAATTAATAAACAGCGGATTTTATACGTTTATTACAAACATGAATAAGTCTTATAGAATACGGTGAAAACATTTTAAAAATTTGGCAGTACCATCGTATGATTTCCAACTAATGAAAATGATTAATTTAATTTTTAATTTTGCATCTTATAACTAGACAGCGGATATTTATGCAAAATAAAAATTTTGTACATAAATTGCAACAGACTAGAGTAAAATTGAAATTTATTTTCTTTTTTAATATGTTTAATAGATTGAAAATAATATAATAGTATTTCTAAATTCTTCTATTTTGTCTTAAATTGATCCTATTCATTTTTGTCATAAATGCAGAAAATCCGCTGTTTACTTATAGCTAATGAAACAACTTTTATTCCACATAAAACTCTATAGCCTAACAAGTAGAAATGGTATTGCCAATCAAATATGTTAATTATTAATAATTAGACAGCGGGTTTTATGCATTTATGACAAAAATGGGTAGGTGTAATTTAAAACATTAAAGACATTAGACGAATTTAAAAATACTTTTATATTATTTTCAACCTATTGAACATATTAAGAGAGAAAATAAATTTCTATGTCACTCTGGTTTGTTGTAAGTCAGGTGGAAAACTTTTATTTTGTACAAAGATCGGCTGTCTAATAATAATAAAATATGTTGAGAGAAGGTATGAAGAAACTGTACAAGAGTACACTAACAAAGAGATCTATTATACTTGTATATTAGTGATTCGATATTTATAGAAAATTACTAACCAGGATGTATTCGACCAGATTCGGATGCAGGCCCACGGTGCAGGAGATCTTTAACAAAAATACCCTCCCTCATGTTGCCGCAAATATTAAATCCAAGTCCTGTGAAGTCTCGGCTCTTCAGGCTGACTACACTGACCTTGGTGGCTTTAGGCTACGCAAAAAGATCACATTCCGTCAAAATCATATTTTCTTCTAGTTTATTTTCTGCAATATTTGTACAAATAAATAGAACCGTATGTTTTCTTCAATACTAACCGTACCACGACCGGTTTCACATTTTGTTATTCTATAATTATTCTAATTATAAAGATGTGCTTCCATTAGAAATGATTAAATAAACCCCTTAGTTCAAACACGTGTAATAAAAATGGCAAGAAATCGAAATAAATTCAGCCTTGTAATTTTTATAAAACAACATTTACTAGCCATATTTGTGCACGGTACGGTTAATGTTAATGAAATGTTTAACAATCGATATCCTTTAAAACCAAAAAGCTTGAATATTATTGTTTTTTCATTGAACTTTTTAATTGTGTATTGGAGGATTTTAGTTTAATGGCGATTGTCACCCACGTGACTGCTGCAGAGTTAAAAATTTTCTAAAAATTCGTAAGGAACGAGATAAATATTGACAAAGAATTGTTCCTTTGTAAAAAATTGATTTCGTTTATATGACAAATAGAAATAACAATTTACAGTACTAATGCAATCTTATTGTTCTTATGTTTAACCCCTAGCGCTCGAGTGGTGACTCTCTCTCTCTCCGAGTCACCATTAAAAATTGCTATACCATTATTCAAAATATTATTTACATTATATATGTTGGGATCTAACCAATTACTAAACATTTAGGTATTGTATGAGGTATCATATCAATTTCATATTCAAATGAAAAAAATCATTGGGAATGGAATTATTCTAAGTCGCTAGAAATGTTTAATTTTCGAGTAAAAATAGCTCCGAGTGCAAAGGGTTAAGATTATGACTTTTCCATACGTAGAGTGATTGAAACCGAAGTCACAGTTGAAGATAATGGAAGCTGACATTGTAATTCAACTTATACGCAACGGACTTCCTCCTCGTCAAGAAACGCAGAGGCACGCATCGAACATGGCTAGATTAACTGTACGCACATCCAAATTTGGACATGCCAAATACTTGTCAGCGCGTTTGGAATATCGAAATTACATTTTCCTTCGCGTTAGTTTCTTTTAACCCTTTGCACTCCTTTGTCGACATCGGAGAACGAAAAATATAAATAAAATGGGTTTGTAAATGTATTTGGTTCTTCCATATTCATTTAATTGTCTTATTTTTTAGTTAAAAACCACGACAAAGCTTGAGAACTATTTAATATAATTAGTAAACAAAATTGTTTAAAATAAGTAGCAGTCAAAAGGAACTGTCCTTTGAAGTAAATTTCAAATAAAACACTTAAAATAGTAGGGAGTTGTTGGCAAAAAAATTGAAAAGTAATTCGGAGTGCAAAGGGTTAAGCAATACCTTTGCATTGCCTGTTTCGGATTTAGAATAATTTCGCGAATTCCCACTTTGGCGAACTATTCGAATCGGTCTCGAAGAAAATTTATTTGAATAGTTAAGAAGCACATTAAATTAAAGATGAAATCCTCTTCGATTACTGTTAGAGGAAAAGTTCTTGTTTTAGCGTGTCTTGTCTTGACTGTGTCTTTTACAGTTTTCTTTGGTTAAGAAATAGAGCTATTTTTCACACGAGATCTAAAAAGATTTTATTTTATTATTCATGATTAAATGAGAAAGAACATGTCATAATTGTATAATAATTTTATGTATTCTGTAAATAGCCTTATTTAACATTCTTAACGGTAGGTTCGCGTGTTCTTTTGACAAGCAAGGACAATAACCGTCGAATAAATTTTATGTACTTCTACACCGGTTTGTTGTACAGAGAATCAACTCGGAATATTTATCTCATTGCTTACAGTAAGTAGAAACTGTGAGTAATGAACAGACGCATTAATAGATTGTTATTCAGTACATCGCACGTATGCATCGCATACGACGAACACGTGCATTCAGTATCTGCACATCCAATGCGTCGTGTGAATAAATTTTCTTTTACAATTTCGATATAGTTTTCCTTTATTTTCTACGTGTTTATCATCTCATATAAGCCGGACAAAGAGGTCGAAAGTGTCCCTAAATCAAATTGCAATATCGATATAACCTTCAAGGTCAACCCGATTTCTGCCAGAGGACCCTCGAAAATTATTGGTTTTCTTTTTTTTTAACTATGTGCCCCCACTTTGAAAAATCTGACGAAATTATATGTTAGCACTTTACCGACCGGTGATTATTGCATAATTTCGAAAAATCTATGGTACATGGCTAAACAATTTTCAATGGAACCTTCAATAGCAACAGCAATTTTCATTGTGAACTAACAAGTCTTCCTCGATAACGTCATCTAATAGTTTCATTTAAGATTGCAATGTAAAAGAAAAGTTCTACTCTTTCATTTGGTACAGCACAATTATTGAAAATCCTATTAATAGGTTTCCGGTAGGTAAAGTGTTAACAACTATAACGAGATGCTAAAACTGTAAAAATATAAACTTAGTATTCCATAACTTCTACAAGAAATCGGCATTTCAAAACTGTTTTTATTTCTCGAAAATCAGTTTCGAAACTAAAAATTCTAAAAAAAATTCATAGATGTGTAGCTCTAATAGCTAATAAAACATGCCTGATTTTTCTCAGAATTTTCAACTCAACAGGACAAGAGAAATAACGGAAAACCATGTCGAAATACAGGGTTGAAAATTGGCACAAAGTATTTTCTTTGGATAAGCTATCGAATGGCCTATTATCCGGCTACAACCCTTGTAACGTAAAGTTTATTATAAAATCCATTGACTTTATATTTAGAATATTGAGATTTGAAACAATAGATGCGTTAATGTTAATAAAGCATCATTAGATTCAAAATATTGTATCGATCGGTTGAAAATTGTTGCATTCGTCAGACGATTTACACGTTACGTCGACGTACGACTTATTCGCTCGAACAACATTTTTAAATATGTTTCTGCTACAGCTTGTTCTTGTTCTCTACGGGCGTTCAAATATTGAAATAACTTGTTTCGCGAGTTTAGGGAAGCTGTGAAAAATATGATCAACAGGTTATATAAATTTCTCTGCTGTAGACGGCGCAGCGTGTGTACGAAAACCAGAAATACGTTTCGATAAGTTTATCGGGAAACTGGAAAGAAGAATGGGAGAGAAGAAAAATACTTACTCCGACGTAAGAATCGTCGAGAGCTTTTCGCTTATCGTTGCGATTAGTCGATCCTAGACCCAAGGACGTCCAAGATGTAGACCATCGTACAGAATCTTTACCTGGAGTGTCGCCGGATGCCATAGATACCACACCTTCTCGAGTTCGATTAACCGTCGACACGGTGACATCCTTGAAACACGGATTGTCAAAGGCGTAAGCTTCTTCTACTGTTTCTGGGTCCGTTACCAGTACCAAATGCTTTCCTGAAAAGATATTCATTTCCCATTAGAATTTATCGAAACTTGCTCCTTAATTTTTTATCGAGATTTGTATATTGAAATATATAATCATTAGACTGCGGATGTTTATGCAATTTTTCATTTTTCCAGGCGAACAGGAAAGTGGGAACAAATAAAATCTTATTTTCAATGATAGAAGCCTTTACAGATCTGAGATAAATAAAAATCTTATTCGATTCTTTGGAATTTGATATTCGAGCATTTTTTGAAAATTTTTAGAAGCCGTAAATGCATAAAGATCCGCAGTCTAGTAACGATTCATTACAGAGATATTCATTTCCCATTAGGATTTATCGAAACTTGTTCTTTAATTTATTAACAAGTAATATCAAGAAATATAATAATTACAGAAATATTATAAGGAATTATATTTTACATCGTGTCATTAAAAACGAATAAAAATGGACTGGACTCATTGAAATTGTCTGCATTCATTGCAAAATACTAATTTATCAGTCAAAAATAACACAAGACTTTCAAATTCTTAGAATATTTTCGCCGTTTTGTATTTCATCTACCCAGTTTTGTCATAAATACATAGAATCCGCTAATCATGATTACACTGGAGTAGATTACCGTGCTACAAGAAAACAAAAAATGTTCAGAAAATCAAAATAAAAATTGCAATAAAGCATTCCTATTGTAATTAACGAGGCAAACAAACATACGCACATTTAATATTTATTCTTGAATAAGTTCTAACCAAACGCTGCATTACAAGCTGACAACGTGATATTTTTTTATGATAAATTATTTAGAGAGTTCTCGTTTGTCAATAATAAGTCCAGTGAAATTTAAAAGCCAGGAGGTAAGAATATTACATTGCGAGAATTTCACAAGGCCTCAGTATTTTTCAGATATTGAAAAATTCCTTAAAATCTTATTTTTAAATAAAAAGCATTCCGTACCATTTTTCATCAAAATACGCGGAAATTGATCCGACATAATGTGTGGTTGTTTGAAAAACTTATTTATGCACATGTAGGGCAAGATTTTTATGTAGGCTAACAGGTCATCGTGTTTAGAGTACGTATTTGCCGATGAAACAAGTACATAGTGCTGAAGCGCAATGGTCTTATGTGATCATTATAGTAGACATCTTGTGAAACGATGCATATGCAAATTCAAAACAATGTACACTTTACGCATTGAAAATAAATTTTTCCATGAGCCACTGACCCATCTATTTATATTTGCAGACACCACCAGTGAGTTACACTTTAACATACTCATATAAAATGATGACATGGTTGCCTAATAATTGATTCAAGACTATGTTCCCTTATAAAAATGACAAGATTGATTTTATTTAGACTTTGTGCGGCTCCTACTGTAATACCTGCACTACTAAAGATATCTCTACAATCGTTTCTTATGAAATCACATTTATTATTTTTCTAATTGTAAAATAAAAAAATCTGAAACCGGTCATTTTGACCATTGCTGGTAGGTTCAGTGTTAAATCTTTGATATTTAACGATATTTTCGTCTATTCTACGCATGTTCGTAACTGTTTTTGGTTCCCCGATGTCAACCAGCGATCGAAGTATTCGATTACGCTCACTTGAGCTTATTTATGGCCATTTTTCATATGCAGATGAGCCTTAATAAGCGGCAAGAAAGTGGAGTTCCACGAGACTATGGTAGGAGAACTGCTGGGAGTTAGGTGTGTCTCGAGTGAATGATATCGAGATACACGATTGCCACTACACTTTCGGTTTACTTATGTGCGATTTCTAGATACCATATTCTTAGAAAATGTGAGTATAATCAGCATAGAAAACTTACATAATGCCATTTAGGAAAGTTTCGAGGACTTGAAAAATGCTTGCGAGAACGTTGCCTGAGGCTCATCGGTTTCGTTATTATGTAGTTTATGTCATCGTAAACGGTGATATCATCGAGCAGATTTATACTTATTTAGTATGTTTAGCAAGGTGATGCATGCAGCATACACGCGTGTATGTATCAGGAATTATACATTCCACTCTGGCGCTTCCAAACCGCATATTCTAACCGTACTTCTGTTCGATTCTCCGAGTGCATTTTACTATCGAAACCTGTTGTGCCAGCATGCAAAGAGATTGTTTTCCTTTTTTCCTATTCCAAGAGTAATATGAAAATTCGACGGATTCAAAGAAATATATATTTCGACATGTGTCGCGAATAACTGTCGTCATGAAATAATTAACTGCAATAGAAATATTTAAAATATATAAAGTGATTATGTTTAACCGTACCGATTGCAACATGTCACTGGTATACCTTAGTTTGTAAAAATTACGAGAAGTTATCTAGATTTATCGCAATTTTATAACTAGACAGCGCATTTGTGAGTAGGTGTAATTTAAAACAGCGATAACATTAAAAGAATTTAAAAATACTGTTATATTATTTTTACAACCTTTCACATACGTATATTAAGTAAAAAAGTAAATATCTATTTCACTCCGGTTCGTTGGAATTCGGATAGAAAATTTCTATTTTGCATAAAAATAGGAATTGAAGCAGCCTTGTAATCTCAATAATTAGACAGAAAGAAATATTATAAAGTAAAATAATGTGTTACCCAATACTACATATATTTCAGAAATACTTCGGCGATTCGTGTGGTGCAATTTCAAAACGGTAGAACAAGAGATATTTATCAGTATCAATTAATATACATTTAAAGAGTTCGATAAGGCAGCTGTTCAGGGCATTTCGAAAAAGCACTAGACTTGAACTAATTGATGTTAAAAAATGCGTTCGTTTCGAAGGTGCGTGCGTGAGATTGTAACCTTATATTTCGGTAGAGTAAATGTTCGCACGATATTTTGCAATTCGAATAAATTAGAAATTGAAAAGAATGTAACAAAAACTTCGTAGCTAATTTTCATTTAATAACAAAAAACATTATCTTTCTCTCGTATTTTACGATGCCAATTCTCATTTGGATTTCTCGGACTATTTTCGCAATCTCTAACATCTATTAACTATTGTTTTTTTTTTTTTTAGAGTACTACAGATTGGTATCCATCAGAGGTCAATATCATCGGATCTATGAATCATCGCACAATCTTTTCAGTCGAGTACGCAATTGTTTCAACTGTTGCGGTATAATCTATCGCTCGTGTAAACTAATAATGCTTAAGTACTTTCGTCACAAGTGATAACAACGCGTGACCCAGAGAACTGAATTTTCTGTGGAAAATACACAAACAACCTTGTGGCTGTTAGTATATTATATTCAATAGCTAGACTCGGCGTCGTTATAAAAGATTATTACGATGTCTAATATTGACTAAATATTAAGTCTCTCGCTATTTATCAATTATCTATTAAGATAGATCGAAAAATTTGCATTCTCAACATGTCTTGCACACATTTTATATCTCACGTGTGCATGTACGAAGTATGTCAGTCGTCGCGTCGTTGCTGAACATTACTAGACAAAATTGAAAAAATAGAATTACAGAAAAGCTGAGACGTTCGACATGTATCAAATATTTTTCGTGTACAAATGTCTTTCTTGACACCAACCGTACCGATTACAAAATGTGTTGTATATACATTCTTTTATAAAAATTACAAGACTGAACTTATTTAGATTTTTCACAATTTTTATAATATTGAATCATTTATAATTCTCGAATAAAGAGAAATTTATTGTGTAATATCTAATGCAAGCACCTTTGTAATTTCAATAATTGAAAAATAAAACATTTAATCGGCCGTGGTTTGATCGATGTTAAAACACAAATAATTTCGAGAAATACAGGTGGCAAGGGTATCTATTGTTGGATTGTTTTCTGCTTGAATGAAATGTTTTTAATTGTAATCAAATCTCTATTATCCGAGTCTTTGATTATCTTAAGAGTCATTTATCCGGAGTACAGTAACTCGATATGCCGGGTGACATCGTTTGCAACGGATATAATTACACGATGTTATTGTTTTCAGTGTTTCGCTGCTTATTTACGACCATGTTTAATCCAATCACAGTTAATATAATTATAACAAATATTTTTTTAGAAAGTTTAAACTTTTCTTCGATTTAAGTGCAAATAATTTCGTAAAACTGAACGACGAAGGTTGTTGTGACCTGGTTGTCATCCTCAACGTGTATTGACATTAAGATGTAAGAACAATTAAGATATACATATGAATATGTACTCAGGAATTGTTACCGTAAAGACGTCCGATTATAATTGGTCTTTCCACTGAAAGCGCTGTCTCGAATAAATTTTTATTCTTTCTAAATAATAACAGACATTAACAATCACCGTAACACGACCGGTTTAACATTCTTTATTGTACAGTTATTGAAATGATAAAGAAGCTGCCTTCAAGAATCGTCATTCGAGTACACGTTGTTATTAAAAATTGTGAGAGATTTATATAAATTCAGCCTTGTACTTTTTATAGAACAAGTTAGCGTTAACTATCGATATTCACTAAATTCACCGATTACGTGTAACCGCCTATATTTTATTTTCGAGGTGGCCTTGTCCTAAGAGCGATTCTTCTGAAATTGATAGCGTTACAAGGATTCCTGAAAGCATTCTAAAGTTATTCTATTTAGAAGAAACTCGTTTGGTTTTCTGCCGACGATCAAAAATAAAGCATCTTATGGTCGAAGCTGTTAATGATTGGACAGTGAAAGACGTGGTTTCGCCAACGGTCTAAACGTTCGCCATGACATTCTCCGTGACACGGTTCCTTGAGAGTAGAAAATTGAATGTGTAACCCCCCGAAAATCGTTTTGAAGGATTTGCATATACGAAGGAAATGGGCCGAGACGATGATCTCGGGGTCGAAACGATTCCGCAGGTTTGTCTGGTCGCATATATCGGAGGAAACGCGTCACCGTATGTATGTATTCGGCGTTCTACGCGTGTCACATTCCATTGAAACAACGCCACGATAACTGGTATCACTCGTCGAGCGATCCAAGACACGGAATGCATTTTCCGTGAAGAAACGTTTTACCGTCCGTAGACCGGTAAACATCGCTCAACTATAGAATAGAGATTCCGATGTAGGTATACACCGAACGCTGGGGACTTTCGTGTAGCATCGTATCTCTTCGGTGGCACTCCAAGGTCCTGCCTTTTGCGTGGACACGAGCATCAATTGCGTCGCAACGGCGAAAACGATGATCGTGCGTGCACCATAACGAACGTCGTCGTCTTCACGGCGGTGATACGCGTTGATTCTGCGCGCACCTGAACGATTTCGAATTCGACCGGCGCCATTCGCCGACGAGAGAATCGGATCCGAAAGATCTACGGATCGTTCGGACTCGAGGCTCGTTCCATACCGCGCGCATTCCCGACGGTGCGTCCCATCATGATCTACAGGATGTTATGCGCAAGCGAATTCTTTGCATAATTATACCCGCCGATGCCTACGCAGTGTACCGCCCCGTAACGAACCGGACCGAAATGTTGTTCGAAAGAATTACTGGGGGGAAAAAAAGGCTCGGAGGTGCGCGCGAGCTCGAAAGGTATCTCGCATGTACATTGTACATTCGTACGTTCGGCGGAGTATCCGTGGCTCCAGGGAACGGGTGGCAATAAATTCCACTTTGTTGCGCAAGAAATTCCATCGGACCTTGTATACGCCTCTTCCCGTCGACGCGCATAGGCAAGTATAGGTGAGCATGGCGAATCACGTTGTCCTCTATGATAAAATAGCATTTATTCCACGAATGAGCCGACCGAACCAGTCGAGCAACGTTGCCGCGATAATTTCCACCGGGCAAATAGAGCGCGCTCGAGCGGACACGCAGGACCCCGAACGCTGCTAGCCGCGCCTGAGAGATCTGTCAGCGAGAGGAGGACCCCGTGTGTGCCTACGAGGCCAAGAGCTGCTTTGCTTTGCCAGTTTCGAATTACGGATCGAGAAGATTTCGAAATTTTTGTGTAACCGAGAGCGCGAACACGGGAAAATTAGGTGGCCCGGACTGGACTCACCTTTGTGCCTGCGCCACTGTCTGTAAAGAAACGCGGCGACGACCAACAGCAGTATCGTCGTCAGAAATGTACCGATCACAGCCCCTGCCACGCTTCCTGCCCCGAAACAGGTATCCCGTGGCTCGTCCTCCATTGCTCCTTTCTTCGTTCAAACTCTTGCCCGATGCATTTCCAAGTTGGCGGTCGGTGCGCGTCGCTTGTCGCGCGTCTCCCGTCTCTCGGCGGCCGTTACTCGCGTTTCCCCGCGCGCCGTCAGGAATTTCCCCGTGGTGAACCCGCCGCGGAGGCTACGGGCCGCAACTGTTTACCGTGGCTCCGCGCGATGTGCATAAGGAGACATTTATTTTCACCTGACGAGTCGTTGCCCTTTTACCCGAAGAATCACCACCGCGATTGGAGACCGTCCTACTGCCGTGACACCGTGCACGATACTGAGAGACAGAGAGAAAAAGAAAGAGAACGAGAGACAGAGAGAAACCCGGTGAGACGGAGACCGATAGAATCCGAGGGAGAGACAGACCGGCCGGAGAGGCCGAGTGAGATAGGTTCGTTGGAGAACGGCGAGAGAGAAGGAGAAAGAGAGCGAGAGGAAGAGAGAGAGAGAGAGAGAACGGACCCATGGATCGAGTAAAACAGGTAGCTGCGCAACAGGTGCTTCTGCCTATGAGGTGGGGATTCCACCTCCACGCGATTTACGGAGGGCCGGGGGGCAAGAGTGGAACCAGCATTTCAAAGGAGAAGGGGAATCCCGGCATTCCTTCACCATTTCAGAGCTGACCGTATTTTCTGGTACCTAGCCTAGAAGCGCTGCGTGAATGCAAACCGTAGGCGTGTAAGGAAACGGTTCGTGTATTGATTAAGATCGTCCTTTTTTCCCTTCTGTTCTCTGGCTCCTTTCTTTTTTCGGTTTCATTAAACGAGAACGCGAAACTTCGCGTCAGTCATTCATCTAATGAAACATTTCGCAGCGTATTTTTGGTCAGGCTGGTCTAGAACGCACGGGGTATAGATGCTTACGCGATTTCGACGCAATTTCGTCGATCGTGGGGAACATTTTTTTGTCAACTACGAACATGAATTTATATAATAGTTTTGTTGTTGTTCAGCGACATTTATGGTATAGGCGGTTTTTGGTATATAAAATTCGTGGAATGTGTGAAACAGGTTTCAAATGCTACAGAAATGTGCAGATTGTTAGACTTGGTGTATCACTTCTCGCGATTTCGTAGTTTTTTCACGGGAAATAGAAATTGTAACAGCCAATTGTTTTCAAATAGAAGGCACTTAAAATGAAATTAAAAAGTCGTCAATTTCCGAGTCGAAGTAATAACAGTTATCGTTTATTAGTACACATTTACGAATATCAAGGTTTCTATTTCATCATTCAATATTATTTGTATTTTTTTTTTGTAGCGCACGCGTAAATGGAAATACTTTTAAGTTCGTGTTGATAAACTGCTCATTTATTTTATATATCCATTATCTTTCGGTATTGTTTATATCCATTATTTATACAGATTGAGATCAGATTTGACGGATCAATATGGTACAAATAAGTTTTCTATATAAATAAATTGTAATTTGGACTCTGTCTTCTTCTTTAACATAAAATGGCAATAATGGATTACAAATAATAATAATAATATTCGATATCGACAATTTAAAAATAAGAAGACACACTACTATAAAAGCTATAGAGACTTAGTTTTCTTTATGGAAACTTGGACAAGAAGTATATAGAACAAATGCAAAAGATATCTTTTATAAAATAGTTTGATTTTTTATATAGAATTATAGATGGCTGTGTGAACAATTTCTATATGATTTAACTAAGCATGTACTTAATATATAATTGATAAACATACACGCAATAAATAGACCTATTCAATTTGTTCTCTAAATTTAAAAACTTTTAATTTAATTTGTTTTTCCATAAAGAAAACTAAGTTTCTATAGTTTTTATACTAGTGTGTCTCCTTATTTTTAAATTTTTTGTGTTATCTCTATCGAATATTATTATTATAATTTGTAATCCATTATTGCCATTTTTATGTTAAAGAAAAAATTCAAAGTGATCAAATATCATCCGATAAATAAGTACAATATATGCAGTACAACTGATATATACTATTCTACAAATTATGATGAAATGACATTTTGCAAAAGTCGAAATTCAATGTTACAATAGTCGTTGTTAATTGCGATCATCAATATCAGGTGCGCTTTAGCAAACCCGATTACGTCGAGCGTATCGTAACGTACCGTTTTCTACACGATCCTACCTAATTTATATACGGTAGATCTCGGTCTAATTTCTATACGCCAGAAATCCTAAAGCGTGAAATCGAAAATAACTATCTGTAAAGCGAATACCAGGAGTTCTTACAGATTCAATTTACGTTATCGTGATCGAAAGACATTAAACATTCTTAAAACGAATTAGACATTACAAATATATGTAAAAATAATAAAACACAACGCGTTGATTGAATATAATTAGATGTTTGTACAAATCCTCTTATCTAAAATATACTGCTTCGTAGTAAATAATAATTGCAACTAATAGATTTGTATTAAAAAATCTATACAACAGAATAGCGCCATTTTATAGACAAATCAAAAGTTACAGATTTTTATTAGAACATTACGAAACAATATACAATATAAAAACTGTTTTCTCCATGGGATAGTATATAACAGATTGAAAAGAAACTCATTTTGCGGTAAAAGACGTCTAAAAGACGTCTTTATGACGCCTGCCGCAAGGAACGTCGCTGGAAGATCTCCTGAATGTCTAGTGTTACGAAACGGTACGTCTTTAAGGCGTCTGTTCAGACGTTTAAGGCGTCTTTTAGACGTCTAAAAGACGTCTTTTTGGTACGTAAGCCGTTCAGACCTCAAAACAGACGTAAAAATGACGTCTCAAAGACGACGTGTGCTATCTGGATGGTTATCAGACATTAGTGTGACGAGGAAACAATTCTATAAGATACACATAATCTTTTAAGATAAATAATAATTAAATGGCAAAGTAGGTTGTGACATTTAAATTCTGACTTTTATACGATATTATACCTCATGCACATTCCGATTCAATGTAAATATTTGTGTAAGTACATAGTGTAATGATCAAATAATAATATAACGTGAGTGCATGAGTATTTGGGTATGAGTATGCAGTTATATTAATTATAATCGTATAGATAAATATTTGCAATACAATTTACGTAAATTTAAACTGATTAGTTGTGTACATACTGCAGCAGATGGCGTACAATGGCGCGCGCAATACATTATTGACAAGACGGACACGTGTGTCTGGCGCTGTAGTCTGCACCATAGAACTTCGTATCATAGATGAGAAACCCGATATTTGAGATCTTAGACCATATATACTTATAGACCCGGCATAGGCAGAGAGTATACGAGAGTGTTCACCCTCGGGTTTTGGTTGTGCCACTTTTAGCCTGGAACAGCTCTTACATCATTTTTAGTCCGGACAAGATCCTACATCTTTTTTAATCCGGATCAGAACCTACATCTTTGGCCTTGATCAGAACGAAAAGTTTATAATTCTTAATTCTTGATTTCTAAAAGTATCCGAATATTAGTGGGAGTCACACTGTATGTATATAAAATATAAAACAATATGTATAAACTTTTCGTTCTGATAAAGGCCAAAGATGATATAGGTTCTGATCCAGACTAAAGTAGGATGTTGTCCAAGCTAAAAAAAGATGATGTAGGAGCTGTTCCAGGCTAAGCACTCGAGTAGGGGGCAACACTATAATGGGCACGGCCAAAACCCGAGCGTGAGCAGTTTAATTTACTCTGTGGCATAGGTATAGGATATGCATACGACGCAGTGTTCCAAGATAACGGATTATCTGGTGCCCACATATCACGTCACAAGATAATTAAAAATGATGGATAGCGATATAAAATCGAGGTATACAAGTTTATTTATGCATTATTTTGTAAAAGTTTGGGAAAATGGTGCAAACTTGTTACATAAAGAATTATAAGGAACGAGAACACCGTAATACAAATACATCTTTTCACAAGTAAGTATTGTTCTTACTATTCTTTTTTTAAATAAAATAAGTTGTAAGGAAATAAATACAGATTTCCTATTATCAACATCTATATTAAAATTTAGCTTTTTCTATATTATAATTGACAAAATGAGTTAGCCATATTTAAAATGATAAGAGTAAAGTAAAAATGAACGAGTAATAAAATAAAATATATATCACAGTTAGTTTCCATAAATATTTATACAGAATGAGATACGGTGACGATTCCCATTTCTCCTCTAGATGATACACTTTAGCTTCGTGGTACAGCGACTTTTCAACAGACTATAGCACTTTGTCCACATCCGTCATCTGGTAGATGAAGTAATCTTAGACACCGACGAAATACTAGACTGCCAGCCCCTATGCTATTCAGTGACATAGGCAAGTAGGCACAGGTGGACACGGGGATAACGTAGAACTTACAGCGATCTGAAATACCACATCGCTATAAGCACAGACAAGTCTGTGGTAAGTTACCACTGGTAACACGAAACAGTGGTCTTCTGCATCGACGGAATGCCGTCGGTGGCCTTCTATTTCTCACTTCAGCCAGAATATATCATAGAGGGCGTAAGAGAACACCGAATTCTTCGAGTGACACGAACTCTCGTAAGGCTGCCAGTCTCTAGTCGGTGATCAAAGTTCAACTATCAACTATCGACAGTTATCGATAATTATCGATAGTGATGGTCTGCAATATATTTTGCATAATACAAGGAATATTTAAAAGTAATGAAAAAAATATGCTCTTTAACTATATAAAAAACTTTATTTAGAATAATTGGCGATATACCGTTACAAATTAATTTTCAGATGTTGCATTTAATGCTATTTTTATTTTTGTAAAGACCTCAAAAAATATATGTTAAGATTAACATTGTCTCTTCTTCAATCTCATCAAATTTGGTAAGTGTATTACAGTATAAAACAATGTGGTGTTTTGAATTTTAAACATTTACAATGAAAATTGAATTTGAATTGGAGACGGCAACGATATATCGATGTTTTTATCATCTATATTTGAAGATCGATATGTATAAAAAGACATTGATGCTTATCTACTGAATTTTGATATTGTTGGTTAGTCTAGAAAAACATTTTTCAAGTTTGATCTTTTGTCAGTTCTATCTGATTTTGTAAATCATCGATAGTTTTCGATAGTAAAAGTAAAACATCGATAGTTTTCGATAGTAAAAGTAAATCATCGATTAGTTTTCGATAGTGAGAACTATCGATAGTTCTTCGCCATTACTTCAAATGTACCTAAAAGAATGTTGACAAACTTTAAAATTGTATTATTATAGGATAGGGACTAAGTTATAATAATAATAATTTCCTTATAAGGGAAAAATTGTTCAAATAATATTGGTTATATCAAGTGAACAGTTATACACTAAAATTCAATTATGTTGGTAGGAGATATTAACAATTAACAATTTGTATTATAGTTTCGGGGGGTTTTTTGTTTTGAAACATCTCTACATATCATTAATAGACATTAAAAGAATAAAATGTTGATAATGATTTGTTTCAGACGTTCTAATTTCAGAATTATACCATGAGGATTTTTAACATGCCAAGTGGGTAAGTAATTGTGTTTTTAAATATAGAAACATTTCATCTAGAAGAATTTGTCTTTTATATTAATTTTAGTAATTCTTCTATGGAAATACCTTCTGTAAATATAACATTATACTGTTCTCATTCTTATTTACTATTATTATGAAGTTATTTAGAGACATGATTTTGTTTCCCTGGTGTTCATTCCTATATGCTTTAAGTGACTACATACAAACATACTATACATATTAATAATGTAATCAATTTTATGATAGAACCAGCATCCACCTGGACACGTAATATGTCTTCAAACACCTTAAAGAGAGATAAACAGTTAACTATGTTTAAGAATGAATTGCAATGTGAAAAAAGAACTTTTGTCATATGTATGATAATTGTTTGAATAAGTCTTTTATAGACATTGTTGAAGTTTGAATATTAACGCTAAACCTACCGAGCCTTAAACGTAACTGGTACATGTTCCCTTATAGAAATGACACGATTAATTCTATTTAGACTTTGTGTGCGGTTCCTATTGTAATACGTACTCTACTAAATATATCATCTATACAATCATTTCTTATAAAATCATTTTCTGGAACCAGTTATTTTCACTGGTGGTGGTAGGTCTAGTGTTAAACAAGAAAAACATTCTACAATTTTACAGTTTTTAACTCCAGAAACACTTTTCTAGTATTAGGTTGTCGCAAAAGTTTCTTTCGGAATGTGTTCCTTTAATGTTGCTAAATAAATACAAATAATGCGATAAT
Source organism: Lasioglossum figueresi (assembly GCA_028455805.1). Lineage (NCBI taxonomy): Eukaryota > Metazoa > Arthropoda > Insecta > Hymenoptera > Halictidae > Lasioglossum > Lasioglossum figueresi. Next base: position 2,227,683 of record CM052201.1, read on the forward strand.
CTTTATATTAATATTTTAGTACTTCCTAACATGAATTTGCATTATAGGCATGAATCGGAAACCAACTTTTGGGACAACCTAATATATATTTAGGAATATTAAAGGAACACATTTCGAAAGAAACTTGTGGGACAACCTAATACATGAATATGTGTATATTATCTCTGGAATTGGTGACATTAAAATTAGATTTGAAATATGGACTGGAGAATGTAACAGTTTTCTGAATCTACATTGATGTAATAGCAAATTTGTGAATTGTTGGGTAGTGTCGGATGTGACATTGAAATGGTATGAGACTTCACAGATAGAAATCTGTATTACGTGAGATATCTGTACGGATCTTGAATCTATGTGTGTATTAGCAGCTAGTATTATAATAGAATAACGACAAAAGACGGATTAGAAAAATTTGAAAATGTGTTCAGAACAGCTCAGAAGATTTTACTTTAAAAAGTGTACTGTCACAACGTAACACAAGTTGTAGATGTATTATATACAGAATGCAAACATGTATGTAAACATAGCCATTTATTAGTCAGTTTATGAAAATTGAGTATTTATAAAATTTGCAATGTAGATTAATATATAATAGATCCACGATTTCCTGGACAAATTTTCCTCCGACAAGATCTGGTTACGTAAAACGAAATAACAGAGATCTACGCTTATGACCTGACGTCGATTTATCTACCATGATTACTTCAATTTTCTATGCGTCTTACACATGAGCATCTATAGTAAAAGAATCCTAAAATAAACCTAATTGAACGTTCTCGTTTTAAACGATTAGACAATGTACGTAGCAACTTTACCAGTTTCTGCACACGCTGAGTATGCGCGCGTGTGTGTGTGCGCGCCGATTATGCGCCACGTGGAGACATTGCAAACGACCCTGATTGGTTGCAGGTCATCGTGATCTTTGTTGGAGGGGGGACGTTGTGGCGGTCGAAAAAGGTCGGAGGACCAGAAGGGTTGGGAGGATTGGTGAAGGACGCTCCTTTCAGCCAAGAAATTAGCCAGGAGTGGGGAAGTCGGCTACACGTGCGACTTCCTTCCCCTTCTCTACCTCTGACCTCTTCTCTTCTCCTTCGCGATTGTAACGTCAATGTTTCTTTATCGTTCCTGGTTTGCTTTTCTGCACGTAGCACAGTGGTCCCAAACGAAGAATTAGCTGTTCACAACGATTTAACATTGTTTCAAGACTGAAAGACGACTTTATATATGTAGATTGTAGATCGTTGAATTCGTCTTGACGTCAGCTATAACATCACCAAGTTAAAAATATATAGTGACGATTAAATAATCGAGACGACTTTAATTTTTTATTTAAAAAAGACATTTTTTACAGTTTTTATACTGAAGTTTATAGAAGCGAGTATTGATTAATTTTTGTTGGAACCACTTTTTTGTCGGACCACCGGAAATGCCTGAATAATTGCGATAACATGTGAATAATAAATGGTATACGGAATATATTATTTAAACAAATGGTGATATTTGAAATCTGTCTTCGCAGATGTATTCCTTATAAGTAGACTGAGAATCTTTATGCATTTATGACTTATAAAAATTTTGAAAAAATGCTGGAGCAACAAATACTGTTACTAATGAAAATAGAATTTTATTTGGTACGACTTTATTCAATTTCTCTACAAAAATTGGAAATTGCATAAACATTCGCAGTCTACTTATAACGAATGAGGACGAATGGGGAAGCGATATTGGTATGATTATACCGGCAAAAGTATGTTGAAAACATTCCACTTAGCAAAAAAGTTGGGGCTTGAAAGATATTCACTATAATTATATAAAACATTGACGTCAATTGAATATTAATTTTTTTAATAAAATATAAGCAATATTTCCTATAAACAACAACATCCTTACGTACGAGAAATGTACTATTTGTAAAAAAGTAGACCAATATTATTAAATAGGTTCTCCAAGGTATGAATAAAAAGACAAATCATTTTCACAGTGAAAAATGGTACTTATTAATTGTTCATATGTAATTCATATGTATATTGTTAAACGCGTTTTCTAATTAGAATTTGTAAAAAATTAAATCGTTTTCATCGTTTTCAAACGTGATGAACAATTATAAAGTGACATACATTTGATAAAAGTTGGTTTTTTAGCAAATGAATAGCTAATTCCTCGATTAGGACTACTCTGTGCGTAGCTCAAAATAATTATACGATTCTTCTATTTTTACTTCGTAGAAGACACTGAATGCATTTGAACCGTCTTGATTTTCCGTGATATAACTACCGTAGAAAACGATTCTCGAGGCATTCCTATTAATCGATTGCCAACAGTCATGTTAATTCGCGTTTCGTTGAGGAGTAATGTAAAAAGACTGAATTGAGTAGCTCGACACCGGAAAAGTCTCATTTGGTTAACATAAAAAATTCAAAGTTGATCATACTATTTTAAAATCGTTATTACATAATCGCATAACAGAATATGCAATGCAATAATTAATAATCAAATTCAAAAAATGGAGATATTGAGACATGAACGACTCGCATACGTCTGACACAGCTGAAAATTGAGTACGTGTCGTATAATTAAAACTAAATTGGCTTGACGAAGGGCTTCCGCACATCCTCTTCTCGTATATCCCTGCAGACATTGTCTCCAGTCACATAAATAACATGTTGCAATATCTTCTTGTGCAACATCGGTGTTTTTAAATGATTTCCTCTAAAATAGGAGGGGAGCAGTTCTATTTTACTTTTCGCGACATACAAGATCTCTCGCCTGAACTATCAACAGTGTCAGTCACAGAGGAAAATTTTCAACTCTATTGCAAGAATAATAGAACGTCCAACGTCATTTCTCAGAATAGCTAACATGTATATGTATAAACACATACAATGTGTCAGGAAAAAATATCCAGAAAGATGTATTTTACATCGTTATTACTTGTTCACTTGAAGACATATTGAAATACGATATATTTGATAAGTCTTTTGATAAGTTCTATTGACGTTCAAGTTTGTACGTACGAGGGTCTATAACCTGCGTGTAATAGCGGCATGTACAGTATGGTCTTGATCTAATTGTAAGTCGGTCAGAGCTGTACGATCTTAGTATTTATAATTACAGTAAAGTCGATATTACTGTCCAACAGCCGTATTTATGGTGGACAGTAAGGTTGGTGTGTATGATCGTATTTTTGTTACTTCAAAGGAGAGTCCGAACATAGAGAAGGACAATGAAATTCAAAGGAGAGTCCGAACATAGAGAAGGACAGAATGAAATTCAAAAGAGAGTCCAAACATAGAGAAGGACAGAATGAAATTCAAAGGACAAGCCGAACATAGAGAAGGACGGAATGAAATTCAAAGGACAAGCCGAACATAGAGAAGGACAGAATGAAATTCAAAGGACAAGCCGAACATAGAGAAGGACAGAAGGAGTGTCTCTTTCCTTCCCATACGACGTCCTTCCTTGCGACCGATACTTGAATCGTCGATTTAACCACTAAATACAATTGGAATTATATCGTGTTTGGTCTTATATTAATCAGAAAAATGCCAGAAATACGATAGTGAAATTTCGTTAAAAAAATAATGAAAATTAAGAAAGTTGAACGTTTCGATTCATTCGAGTCAATGTGGAGTGAGTAGGCACTGGACATAGAGCCTGGTGTAAACAGAGGACAGTAATATCGACTTTACTGTAGTCAGTTCGCCTACCCCTCCACTGGCGAGCATATCCCGCGAAGGGCGAAGAAGCTCGAGCTGCCTCGGTGTTCGAGCAGTGTCGCCAGATCGAGAAAATCGAGGGGAATACAAGTACCCCCTCTCTGATGACCAGAGCAATATGTGATACGTTGCGCGACTGCGCGACTAGTCTACGTCTTAGTGGAGGATGCTGGAGTGTGCTCATGATGGTGGAACAGGATAGTGGAAGGGGAAAAGGAGGAGAGGGAATGATGTTCGTTTGGTCATCTTCTGGCGACACTGTGTTCGAGCAGTGTAAAATTTAAACATGTCGCGTAATCCGATATAGGGTTGGGTATGTCGATGTGAACGACTACTAATCTAATCTTCAAAACTTCGCTAACTTATTTGTGGCATATTTCTTATTGAAATGAAACATTTCTTCCGACCTAGAATATTTTCATTTCCTATCATTTTCTAAATTTTATGGATATGAAGTTGGTATAATACCTTATGCCTTGTACGATACCTAAATGTTTAGTAATTGATTAGTAGACGACGGATCTCTATGCGGAATAAAAATTTTGCAGCTGATTTGCAACAAACTGGAGTGAAATAGAAATTTATTTTCTTTCTGGATATGTTTAACACTAAACCTACTTAGTTACCTTCTACTATGTTACCTTACAAAAACGACAAGATTGATTTTATTTAGACTTTGTGCGGCTCCTGTTATAATACGTGCTCTATTAAAGATATCTATACAATCGTCACGTGGCGCAAGCTTTGCTGGCTTCCAGTGAGGGAGTAGACTCCTTTTTCCAGGATTGCAAAGATGCGGGATTAGCGTTCTCATTTCTCGATAATACAAAAATGGGTTCTTTCAGCAGTCAAAAACGGAAAATGAAAGATCGATTAGGACGCTGTCGCCCTCAAAAGTCCTATTTTTTCGTTTACGAGGCGTAATTTGCATTATTCGGAAGCATACAACTGCGCATGTACCTATTTTCATAGCTTCATGCTGTCGAATAATGCAAATTACGCTTCGTAAACGAAAGAATAGGACTTTTAAGGGCGATATCGCCCTAGATCGACCTTTAATCTAGCGTTTTTGACTACTGAAAAACCCCATTTTTGTATTATCGAGAAATGAGAATGCGAATCCCGCACCCTTGCAATTCTGGAAACGAGTCTACCTCCTTAATAGGTTCAAAATAATATACATAACAGTATTTTGAAATTCTAATATTTTCACTGTTTTAAATTTCACTTATTCATATTTGTCCTAAATGCATAAAATCCGCTGTCTATTGATTAGATACCGACATATTTAATAATGTAAACAATAGTTTGAATACTGCTACAGCAATTTTTAGTGGCGCCTCTCAGAATCACCATTCGAGTGCTATGGGTTAAATAGGCAGCTGGCCTATCCGGCGGAGTCAGGTGTAAAACGGTGATCAGCTCGGAAATAACAGGGAAACGTGCCGACAGCTGATCACTGACTTACATTTCGAAAGACGACCTGCACTGTACCGAATCTATGTGGCTTGAGCGTCGCGGCGATTTCTGTGTGCGTCACTGAAATCAGTAAATCTCTTCGATGATATCGCTATGACGTCTGTAACCGACAGCACGTGTCTGCGGTGAAACTTTATTCCTCTGCTGGCTTTGACATAGTTTTCGCATCTGATTTAGAAATCATCTGGTGGCATTTATAGCGATTTGTGAGATCAACCGACCACGATTTCTGCTGTATGCTGGAAGCGTACAAGTTCCTGCCGCTTCTGTTATCTTTGAACCTTATTGTGTTTCGTTGTATATTCGTGAACTTTGTTTCGTACAGAATTATTTTCTGTCGATTTTGTATATGGAATATTTTATTCAAATATAAAGTTTAATATTTATTATATTCAACTTCGCTAATAGCGCATCAGAATGTTTATAAATAATAGGATTTTGATTAAGGAATGGTGTAGTTTTGTTTTATTTAATTCTCGTAGCAGTGGAAATCAAGTTTTATTTCATTCTTGTTTCATTCGGTTTTTTTAGACAAATGTCAATTTTTAGACTAGGAATTTTTTATATTCATCTGATGGAGTCCTTAATAAGGTATTAGGTTGTTCCAAAAATTCGTTTCATTTGCAATAGCATTTACCAGTCGAAGCCATTGTTAATGACCAAAAAGTCGTTGCGACGAAAAGCGCGCACATAAATAAATTAAAAACATTAATAAAAACATAATCGCGCTGTTTGTATATGTTTATGTTATCTAAGAGCCTACAGCGCACGTGTTACGAAAAAAAACCTTCGGACAGTCTAATATATTTTCTGCCTGATTTTAGATTATGCTAAATATTCAATAAAAACCTTCTGAATATTATCTATCTAATTAGTCATAAATTGACTGAGGATGCTTATTGACAAATTATTTTATGATAATCTTACATTATATATGCATCTGCTAAACCTAATCGAAGGTACAATTCGTCGGTAATACAAACTACACTTCAATAAATAACTTCAACAAACAATAGATTATTGTCCTATAGTTAAGAACTATGCAGATATACTTACGATTTAAACGAAATTATTTGGAAATGGTTATTCTACGATTTTGTTCAAAGAAAATATTTTAAGAATTCGGTATGAATTAAATTCTTGCGTTATTGCAGAAGCCATATTTTCCAAATAACGGAGTCCCATATGAATTTATCGCAACGGTTCGTTGTTGTAGGTCAGAGCACTATAATCTCATTATATCTTCTGCACGTGTACGTATTACAAATGATAAGTTACACGCAATTACAATGTTTAAATTTTAAATGCATGATCTCAGTCATATAGTTCATCAATATATCCTTTGTTAAATACTCAATGAGTTGATCTAATGAAAATATTAAGTGAACATAGTCTATTTCGAATATAATCTGTAGACTATAAACATAGTCTGTCTCGAAAATAATAAAAGTTGTTGTTTACAAATTTTGTGTGTGTGTGTGTGTATGTTGGCCAATATTGAAAATTCAAAAAATACGTTTTGTAAATTTATGTCAATCCGTGAAATCGTGAAAAACTGAAATTTTCATCATCTTTAAACGTTTGTAGCTTATTGGAACGTTGACCGATTTTTATGAAATTTTCGGAATGTGCATAATGGACACAGATCTACAAAATGTATTTTTTAAATTTTCCGTATAGGACCTCATAAAAAAGTTGTGAACAACAATTTCTAGTATTTGGTCTGTAATTCCGACCAATTGCAATTTATTCCAAAATTTTCTTGTGGTAAACTAAGTGTTAAACTTTTCAAAAAATATCCAAGTCGTATGATCTGATATTAAAAAAGTTATCGTCCTTTTGATAGGGTCTGCGTATTATACATATGTACATATTTATTATATTGTGGTTCACTGTACATATAGTAATACCTCCATACCTGTGATCATATTTGAAATATCATTTCAAATAACATGTTATTTTATTGTACAATTATTTGAAATTATTATTTCAGATAATCGTGAAATTGTACTTTAAAGTTACATTAACTGATTTGATCATCAAATTTGAGTCCAATTTATACTCCGTTACATATTACTTTAAGGATTATTTCGTTGAACAAATTTGAAAAACACAAATACATCGAATAATATATTATTTGAAATCGCTATTTAATATTATAAATGGATCAATATTACTTTTACATTTCAAATAACTGTATTAACACTTTACCTACCGGAAGCCTATTAATAGGATTTTCAATAATTGTGCTGTACCAAAAGAAAGCATAGAAATTTTCTTTTACATTGCAATTTTAACCTTCGCGAGATAATGTGTGGTCTCGGAGACCCCAGCTTCAAGTTTTTGAAAAGAATTTTTATATGAAAAAAATTAAATCTGTGTTTACTTATTATCCTGCGTTATTCTTTATAACAAATTTATTAAAAACGAGGCTATTTATGAAATTCATTTGTCGGGGTCTAAGAGTCCCCACTTTACTATTATGTTATATTATTAATATCTTTTCAATAGGCAAAAATGGGCAAACAGGGTTTGTTTCATAACTTTAAGGATACTTTAAGAAAAAGATTTATCCTAGTCTCGTTCAGGCACACCGAGGCACACATATTAAATTTTGAATCGGAAACATACTTTTTGTATTCAAAATCGAGTTAATACGGTGGTCAATTAATAAACTTGAAAATACAATAATTATTAAACATTATAAAAAAAATATTAAAAAATTTTTATCGATACAAAGCTACATAAGCAAATTTTTTTAATAATTTTACATGCAACTCCGGCTGTGTACGAGGAGTTCGTACAGACAATAATATTATGAAATTAAAGGGATGAGCGTTAACGACAATACTTAAATACAAATATCAACGTATAGTTAATAATTTTTAACTCATTTTACTTGTTTTTCATAAACTTTAGGGAATTGTTATTCAGATAGCACCATACGTCCTACGTCCTACGTCCATTCTGCACATTCGAAGGATGTCCTTAGGTCTTAAATTTTGGACGTTCCCGGAACGTCCGTCTTTTAGGTTTTACGAATGTCCTTAGGACTTTAATTTTGGACGTTCTAGGAACGTCCGTCTTTTAGGTTTTGCGAATGTCCTTAGGACTCCAATTTTGGAAGTTCTAGGAACGTCCGTTCCTTATGTTTTACGAATGTTCATAGGACTCCAATTTTGGATGTTCTAGGAACGTCCGTTCCTTAGGTTTTACGAATGTCCTTAGGAATTAAATTTTGGATGTTCTAGGATCGTCCGTTCCTTAGTTTTACGAATGTCCATACGCCTTCAATTTTGGACGTTCTCGGAACATCCGATTTTTAGGTTTTATGAATATCCTTAGGACCTAAAGTTTGGACGTTCTAGGAACGTTCGTCTTTTAGGTTTTACAAATGTCCTTCGGACTTAAATTTTGGATGTTCTAGGAACGTCCGTTCCTTAGGTTTTACGAATGTCCTTAGGAATTAAATTTTGGATGTTCTAGGATCGTCCGTTCCTTAGTTTTACGAATGTCGTTAGGACTCCAATTTTGGACGTTCTCGGAACATCCGATTTTTAGGTTTTATGAATATCCTTAGGACTTTAATTTTGGACGTTCTAGAAACTTCCGTTCCTTAGGTTTTACGAATGTCCTTAGGACTCAAATTTTTGATGTTCCAGGAACGTCCGTTCCTTAGGTTTTACGAATGTCCATAGGACTCCAATTTTGGACGTTCTCGAAACATCCGATTTGTAGGTTTTATGAATATCCTTAGGACCTAAATTTTGGACGTTCTAGGAACGTCCGTCTTTTAGGTTTTACGAATGTCCATAGGACTCCAATTTTGGACGTTCTCGGAACATCCGATTTTTAGGTTCTATGAATGTCCTTAGAACTCCAATTTTGGATGTTCTAGGAACGTCCGTTCCTTAGGTTTTACGAATGTCCATAGGACTCCAATTTTGGACGTTCTCGAAACATCCGATTTTTAGGTTTTTGAATATCCTTAGGACTTAAATTTTGGACGTTCTAGGAACGTCCGTCTTTTAGGTTTTACGAACGTCCTTAGGACTCCAATTTTGGATGTTCTGGAACGTCCGTTCCTTAGGTTTTACGAATGACCTTAGGAATTAAATTTTGGATGTTTTAGGGATGACTGTTTCTTAAGTATTACAGAATATATATTGTTAGAACTTATAAAGGCTATTCCCGCGGGTTTGGTAGTGAAATTCGCCCTCAGCGGGAATTTAATCGTGCTTGGACCATTCGATATATAGCCTACCCAAAAAGGTCCTTCTTTGCCAAGTTTCAGCCACATATCTCATCATCTGTAAGGGTAGTTTATAATTGAGAAACATCGAGAAACCAGTTTTCAGCCGAATTTCCCTATTTATTGACAATTAAAAATTCTGAAAAAAATCTGACACATTTCGGATACTAAGCCACATATTAGATATCAGTTCCAGAATTTTTCTGTTGCAAACTCTAGTTGTAAAATATGAAAAACCCGAAAAAGAATCCGGAAAAATGCATACATACATCCGAAAAACGTTATGAGGATGTCCACACGGTACATCCTCGGGATGTCCTACTTTGTAACTGGAATGTTCCTACGACATTCAGAGGACATAGCGAGGACTAAAAAGGGATATATGGACATTGCCGGGACGTCCTCGGAATATACGGAATATCCAAAACGGACATTCTTTGGACGTACATAGGATATCTGTGTGCTGTCTGTGTAAAGACGTGAAATAATTCAGTTCGGTCATTTAAACAAAAGTTAAAATTCGATTTCTGTCCTGGTACGCGCCACTGCGGCGTCTCCGGGATCGGGTGAGAAGAGACAAGAAAGAAATTCCACAAAAGCATGTTCCGCCTCGCTTTCCCGCGGAATCTTTTACAATATCCTATTCGGGGTGGGGATGCACGTGCCGCCACTTTTGTTATCGAGATTGTCGTAATACATATCGGAGCTCGACGCGCGTGCACGAGAGCCGTGCATCTACGCACGCGTGACCGTGTTGCGCGGATCCACGAGGGGGGATAACATGGCGGTACTCGATCGCCGTTAGTTGATGTACAGACGCCGGCGGATTTGGATCGTCCTTCGAAATCGTCGCGATGAACAGTGGTCGTGACTGAACTAGTATCACCGTTCGCTTCTCTTCGTCGTTTTCTGCGCTGCCACGCTTCGGTACTTGTGCACTTCCATCGATAAAAGACATTTTTCACGGAACACCGTGCGATCGGTTTCAATTCACGTGCGTACTACACGCGTGCAGTGACATTTACAAAGATTTCCCTGATACCGATTTTTTTTTTCGGCCGTCGATACTCGATCGGCGACGAAGTTCAAACAGTTCGTTTGCGAAGTTGCGCGTTCCTAATCGACTACCCAACGTCCGTTAAAGTGATTGACAGCAAATACACACGCAGAAGATAGCGGTGCGCCTGTGAACATTTATTTTGAGAGTCCTGCGGTTATTAGCAGAGTGTCTGTGATCCTGTAAGCCGGTAAGTAATATTCCAACTTGTAATTCCGATGCTAAATACTTATATTTATCATTCGATTTATGGATCGTAGAATCGTTAATTGAATATTCCTTGTCGTGTCGACGAAGTCGTTCTTCACCGGTAATTGAATTTAGTCAATAAGTAGATTCCGGATGTTTATGTAATTTACAATTTTTGTCGACGAATTTTAAGAAAGTGGAATCAAATAAAATCGTATTTTCGGTAGCATTAGCCTTCGCAGGTCGGGAGTAAATAAAAATCATATCCAATTCTGTCAAATTTGAGACTCCAACGTTTTTAAAATAGTTATAACCGAGTACAAAATGTATCGGATTTATATTGTTTTATAAAAATTTCAAGACTGAATTTAGTTAGAAAAGATCGAAACCGTAGCGCCGAGAAATTATTAAGTTTAATAATATATAAGTTTATTGAATTTATTTAGATTTGTCACAATTTTTATAATAATACCTGCTCGAATAAAGAAATTTATTGAATAATTTCTAATGGAAGCATCTTTATAATGTCAATAATGAAAAAATAAACAATGTGAAAGCGGTCATTTGACCGGTCGCGGTACGGTGAGCGTTAAGGACAACCTTAACGATAAAAAAATTAATGACCTGCTTTTCATCAAAGAAACGAAACTCGTTAAACAAATAATGTTGTATATTCTCACTTATTTTATGATGTCGCTAATAACCTAGCAATTGATGCGACGTAAAACCATAAATGAAAGAAAGACACAACTTAGAAATATTGTTTACACAATTACTCGGATCACTTGTGAAACACATTTCAGTATTCATAACCTTTCGTTCAATAATTTTGATGAGTAAATTCGTTATAGTGATTTAATTAGATTAAGGTGTAAAAAGAAATCACGTTGTGCGATCTACTGCCATTTGTAATACGAGACGGAAACACATATGTGACACGTGCTTTTTTATCACCTGAACGTAGTATTAGAATCATGTTTACAGTGTTTACACGTTGTTGCAAAATTAATGCAGTTTTTAAGTAGACCCAGAATTTACATACAATTGCATGAATTGCATTCTTTTCGATTCGACCACGTGCAATCCATTAACGTCAGTTGCTTGTTGCAAATAATGTTTCTCAATGTTGTAACCGTTTATCAGTGTATTACAACATGTAGAGTAATAATTTTTTGCAGTACATATTTGTACATCGTTAAGTACGATTATAGATATTTTAATTATTATAACATTTTCATGTGGAATCGAACATAGAGTTTTGTCAAATTGAAAAACAAAATAACTACAATAACGATTGTTAACGATAAATCTTAAAATATTTCAATTTTCTGAAATTTAAAATTGCTTTAATTAGATTACAAGATTTTGTACTAAAAATCATCTAATTACGTATACATACGTATGTGTACATACATATAACACTGTACACAACTGTATGCCTTCAAGCTGCGTGAATATGATCATTAAATAATCAAGTATTGTATTTATTTATTAAATCAAACTCGATTATTTTCACGTCTTTCTTTAATCGTTATCTTCGAAATTAGAAAAATAAAACAGTGAATCTGTTATAATATAAAATCCATGTTTCAAATTTTAATTCGACGCAAGAAGTGTGGATATAAAATTCTTATAAAAGTTAGAAGGGGCGCTGAGCCAGTTTGACTTCAACAAAGCTTTTTCCACTTTAAATAATTGGTAACAGTGCATTCAAATTAGATAGATTTCTGTATGTTAGATAAGTTGAGCAAATCTTTAAACGTGTATTTAATCCAACGCATACACTATCAAAGTCTACTTTTCTTACATTAAAGTTATAATTTTTTAAAACTTAGCAATTGTTTGCCGATTAGCCACCCGACTATGTATTTATTTCTGAAACGTATCCTAATTGTGAATATTATAACAAAAATTTGATGAATCGTAATTAACAAAGCTTACGGTTGCAACATCTTTATAAATAAATAATGTTCGTCTAGTCTTTCTTTCGAGGTATTATTAGCATGATCTTGGGATTGCAATATATTAAAAAATATCTTGGGATTAAGAAATATCTATTTCGTGAATCGTAATTATATAATGTAGATAAATAATGTTCGTCTAGAGTTTTGTTCGAGGTAGTATTAGCATGCTCTTCGGATTGCAATGTATTAAAAAATATCTTGGGATTAATACTAACCGTATCGGTCGTTCAAATAACCGGTTTCACATTGTTTATTTTCTAAATATTGAAATTAGAAAGATGCTTCCATTAGAAATTATTTAATAAATTTCTTTATTCGAGCACGTATTGTTATAAAAATTGTGACAAATCTAAATAAATTCAATATATAAAATAAAAACCCTCATTAGTTATGTAGAAAGATTATTTAAGATTACTATGTAATAATATAAACTTTCTTGAAGCAAGCGAAACGTTATTAAATGATTATATTTAAAAATTTTCTCTCTTGGCCAAACTTCAGTGAGCGGTAGTGTATATTCGATACATTTCGTATCCGATACGGTTAGCGTTAAGAAATATCTACATGGTGAATCGTAATTATGATAGCTCACGGTTGCAATTTTCAATCGTGTTTATAAATAAATAATCTCCGTCTAGTGTTTCGTTCGAGGTATCATTAGCTTGCCCTTGGGATCGCAGTTCGTTTCAGATACATTTAAAGAAACGTTGAGCATTGAACTTTATTGAACTATCGTGTATCTTTATCGGAATAGCAGGCTACGGCAATTGTGCAATTGATCAGTAAACTACGTGTACGTCCTCTGCTCCAAACTTAACACGCGTTACAGATACATCGATCCTATCGAACGGCCGAACGCCCTGAAAGGTGAAGCCCACGCTTGATTTCATCTAGGTACTTATTTTAGTCTTGACTTGTAAAACGTGTGCCAATATACGTGATCGCACGTGGACGACATTTACACGTGGAAGACAACGAGAGCTGGAATAGGTACTCGTGGGAAGGTCAACGAGATTTTCAATCCGTCGCATATGCCTATCTCTTTCTAATAGTCTGGCGAGGTGATCGCGGCAAACCGCCGCTCCGTTTCAATTGAAAAACTTTGTACAATAGTCGTTTACGCTCCGACGCAAAAAGATAGCGCACATTCAGATTCACATGATTTTCTTTTATCTCCACGCTGCAACTGATATTCGTTTTTCTACACTACCGCAGGAGCATTTAACATATTTGCATAAATTCTTATTTTAACAGTATAAATGAATACAAGTTTGTCAGAATACTCATTATTTATAAATAGACTGCGGATCTTTATGCAAAATAAAAATCGTCTGCATCGATTGCAAGAAATGGAAATCAATCTTGATGTTATTTCATGTCTTAATGATTTTAATAGAGGAGCAATCATATGGACCGTTTGTTTTGAAACTGGTGTAAGTCCATTTTAAAAAAAAATGAGATATCACATAATTTGTGGTTAGTTTAGTGTCAACTTTTTATTTGGCGATGACATAACTCGAACAACAACAACCATCGAGTTTCTACAATTAAAATTTAATAAATTCAAATTAAATTAACCACAAATTATGTGATATATCATTTCTTTTTAAAATGGACTTACACCACTTTCAAAATAAACGGTCCATATATCGACATCTTCAATTTGTAAAATTTTCCAATAATTTTCAATTTCATCTACTCGATAATGCTGTAAATGCATAAAGATCCGCAGTCTACTTATAAATATAATTAATATTTAATTTTATGATGTCCAAAAAATATCGTAAGAATAATAAGATATATTAATATTAATAATAATAATTTTTTTTCGTGTTTTTTCACTTTCAATTTCTTATTGTTATTTTGAGTTTTAAGTCATCCTTTCTTTATTTCTCGTTTCTTTAATAACATGTACACTGTCCCAAAAATGTTGCATTTCCTCGAAAAGGGGTAATTCAACATTTTGAACATTTTCGCAAAGTAAAAAATTATTTCTAATTGGTAGAACTGCGGATCTCTATGCAATTCTGGCGTTTGAAAATTTTCGAAAAATTCTAGAATATAAAATACGACAGAATTTAGTACTATTTTAATAGATTTCAGATCTAAAGAGAGGCTACTGCCACGGAAAATAAGATTTTATTTGATTCGAGTTTCTTAAAATTCGTCTACAAAAATTGCAAATTGCATAAACATCTGCAGCCTACTAATGAGCTTAGGACTCAACCCTTTCAACGAAATGCAACATTTTTGGAACACTCGACTAAATCATAAAACGTTAGCACACACATTAACTACATTTTTCGTTCGGCATTTGTTATTCGGTAGCTCATGTACATACAACTGAGATGATTTTGTTTGTACTATCATTTATATTGCGCGTAATTACATGACAAATTAATTTGTACCAGTTTTTATTAGAAAACTATAAAAAATGCAAGATGCGCCGCTATCATTTTATCTCGCAGTGTGCTATCAAAGCGTATCGTAACGTAGTTTCCGTTTGTTTAATAATTCACTTTAACTCGTCTTTCTCTAATCGCGAATTGAAAAAGCGTTTAAAAGTGTCCGAATATTACTGTGGTTCACTGTATGTAGCTCAATCGAAGTCGTGCAGTAATAATTGTATACGCATACAAGTAGCACAAATAAACGATTTCATAAACTGTCATCGTTGAAAAACATATCTAACAGCATATAATACAGCAATACATACTGTCGATAAAACTTGACTAACATTCGCGTTATTACCATCGACAAATATTAACTTTCACACGAACCAACAAAATTACATGTTCAAAAAGAAGTTAAGTATAAGATTCGTGTTACTATTCAATTATAAATTACAATTCGCGTGCGATTATGCATGCAGATATTTTATGCAAACGTACATCACAAGTTTCACCAAACGTTTATATGTATACGTAAGTATACCATTTTGCCTTTAAAATATGCTTACCATTTTCCAGCGATAGTATTTAAATCATACACGCGTTCAAGCGTCATCCACATTCGTACTTATCACTGTTTCAATGAATCATCGTGTGACGTTGAATCACTCAATCGAGAGACCTACGTATACATACACGTGTCTTATAAACTATGCAGACTACGCGTAACTGTTGCATCAGAAGGTAAATCGGATGTGCTTTAATCAGCTTGAACGAAACGACTATAACAGATGTTAATCAACTTTATTGTAGCATTCAGGAAAATGCACCTTGGCGTGTGAGTCAGCTACCTTGGAAATAAATTCTGATAACGAGTTTAGTTCCATTGTTAAAAGGAACGTGCATTTCCTGTTTTATAAACTGTAAATGTTCCGAACACGTGTACGATTCTTATATTTTTACTCGACCATTTTGTATCTGCCCCATACATTTTATTGCACATCACCTATTAGATTAAACTCAATTCAACTAACGTATTCGAAGCATACTCGATTGCTATAGCATTGAAAAATTGCTCGAATTCGAAATTCATGCATTTAGATACATAAAAACTGAAAAAAAATTTACCAGGCTAAAGTTGAATTATTAGACTCAATGATAGAAAAAATTAATTCTCTAGGTTTTTCCTTTTTACAAGATTTCAGGCTATTTTCACTGCCGTAACCGTGTGTTGAAGCTAATAAAAAAATAAATTGGACATAGTTTAAATTGATGTCTGTCAACATTTTTCTATATCTTTTTAGCTAGAATAGTGTGGAATTAACAAACAGCAAGGAACAGTATTAAACCGTCTTATACTCGGGACTTTCTCGGAAATAAATAATAGATTTGCATGTTGCTTTCACTGCTTTCAACATTTTTCGATGTATTTTTAGCTAAAAAAGTATGGAATTAACAAACAGCAAGGAACAATATTAACCCTTCGGACTCGAGTGGCGCCTCTGAGGCGCTATTAAAAATGGCTGTAGAATTATATAAAATATTGTTTACACTATTAGATATGTCGGTATTTAATCAATTACTAAAGATTTAAGTATTATGTGAGGTATTATATCAATTCCACATCTACAAAATTTAAAAAATCATAGAGAATGGAAATATTCTAGGTCAGAAGAATTGATTTTCGAGTTAAAATAGCTCCGAGTGCTAAGGGTTAAACCGTCTTATATTCTTGACTTTCTCGGAAATAAACACTAGATTTGGCAACGAAAATGGTGCATCAGGTATTAGAACCAGTGTCGCCAGATTAAGACTTGTGTCCCCACTCTACCTTCTCCTTCTACGACGCTATTCCCCCACGCTTCCGCCACTGCCCTATTACGTGACGCGTTTCATCTGTATCGTGCATGTGTCATAATGTGACGTGATTAGTGATGGGCATACAATACTCTGTCTTGCTAGTTTTCGAACAAATCAATCACCACAGAGTTTCGAATCAATTCGACATTTATTCGAAATCAGAAATTCTTGAATGTCTTGAAAGTCTTGAAAGTCTTGAAGTCTTGTGAAAATTTTAAAAGTCTTGATAATCTTAATAAATGTTATACTTTTTATAATATTGATACGTTCACACTGTTATTCATCCCAATGCTGACATGACATTGTAATCATTGTAATCATTGTAATCATTGTTTCGTGATAGATGTAACATTTCAAGAGTTTCAGTTCTTACAAACCTTCGAAAGTTTTAAGACTCTCAAGATTTTTAAGACGATGAAGGCTTTCAAGACGTCCAAGAGTTCTAAGCTTCGAATTATGTTGCAAGTAATTCGAATTTTTTGTCATAAATATTGAATCGATGCGATTGGAAGTGATTCAGATCCCATCACTAGACGTGACTAATTCGGTAATGACAGAGAGAGGGTACAGTAATGTCCACATAAACGCAACAAGGCCGTACCAAATAAACGCAACAAAAATATCCCCTCCACCTAGTAATCTGATCTCCGCTCGGGTATATCGGTGTGAACCAATGCGAAGAGTCACAGTCGTCGGCACAGTTCAAAAGCCCGTGCCATCACAATGTAATAGCAAAATAAAATCTCTTTTATTGTCACTTATTTTTTTATGAAACTTTCACGAATATATTTCTGGCATTTTTTTAATTAAAATAAGACCAATCACGATATAATTTCAACTGTATTTAGTGGTTTAATTGACGGTGAACGTTTCGGACGCAAGGAAGTACACAGCGTATGGGAAAAAAGAGACGCGGAAAGTCGCAGTCGCTTCGGCCTCGCGCGGTCTCTTTTTACACGCGCTGTTCTTCTCTACGTTCGGCTCAACCTTTCAAGCACAAAAAATGCTGACCCGTTATAGATAAATGCGACAGAATCCCCCGAGGCTGTTGCGTTTATGTGGACATTACTGTAACTGCATTCACCTCATTTCGAGTCAACTCCCCTCTGATCTGACCCCACTAATTAGAACATGAAATGACGTTAGCATTCTAATATAACGATCCCTAAAACTGGGTCATTCTCTAAATTTTAGAAAATCACTGCAATTGGACGTAAACTGTCTCGTGAAAACGGCTCAAAAAATCGATTTATTTTGTTACATTTTTGAAAAATATAGATCCTTAAAAACACTTTCTCTAAGTATTACGGTTAAATTCATTGAAATTACAAAGTTACTTCGATTCCAGTCATTGTCAGTATAAAACTATAAACGCGTTTCATATCAGTCGTATATAAAATCTTAATTACATGGTGGATTTACTCACTTTTTATTGGAGAAAAATGAAAGAAAAGAGTAGAGAGAAAGATAGGAAAGAGATAGCTCAAAGATAGCTCAAAGCAAAGTGTACGAGTGTGTACGAGGATGTGCGGTAGCATGTGAGTGTTAGTAGGAATTGTAAACCGAGTTCATTTTTATGGGCGGATTTTTTTTATTAAAAAATTACCGAAAAAGGAATGAAATTTTCAAGATAAATTATCTGGGGCAATAACGACAATCGGACTGATTAAGAATCATCTTACAAAATACGATTTTTAAACGTGCATTTATTGTGGGCGAGAAGTAACGAAAGTACAAGTCATTAAAACAATATCAGCAATTGTTTTGTATGACGAAAGAGTAGCTAAATCGATATCAAAAAATTAATTTGAAAAAAAATTCATGAAAATATACCAAGATTTCTTTCAATGTCGAGATGTATTTACACCAGAGATGTGCAGTAATACAATTGAATTACTTCAGGACTTATAATTACAAAATAATTGAATTGCATCGTAATTCAGTCATATTTTAATTTATAATACAGATCTTCGTCAATTAAATTACAATGTAATTCATAATTGCAATTGGGGTGCAATTATAAAATACTTTGTAATTGAATCACATTAATAACGAATTACGAGGACGAGGAATAGAAAATACGCCGCATAGACAGCAAACAGTATATGAAAGAAAAACATAAAAATATATCGCACTTGTTCAAAGTTCTGGTCTATAATTTGGAGAGTTGTATTTTGATTATATGAATTAATTGATTATAATTGATTATAATTGAATTAATTGAAAGATTTGAATTATCTAATACAGTTACGACGTAGTTGAATTACTATACAGGGTGAGGCACTAACTATTGCCATCTCCAATAACTCCGAAAGTATGACAGTAGTAGAAAAGTTTTCCAAATAAAAGTTGAATCGGACAACAGGGGCCGTATTGTATGTAGAGTTAATGTTTTGTTGCTAGGTGGAGTTGTTTTCAAAATGTGTAGGTTACCTTTGTTTTATTTAAATAGAATGCTATATTTTGCTACCTGTTTTCTAATAGTGGTGCAACATGAAGGTCTTTGATGGTCAGCAAAGGTCATTTATGACAAAAAAAGGCGAAATAAATTCGTATTTACAGAAGGTGTTCAAAGTGATTGCTATTGGTATCAATGCAATGGTGCAATCTTCTTGTCACGGATTGAGTAGTATTTCCTATTACTACTGTAACAATTTATTGTACAAACGCATTGAATTGTACGGCGTGTAGGGTGAGAACGTTGAGGATATCTTTCAGCGTATAAATCTGTAGCTCTCACTGAATTTTGCTGGCATTCTCCGTGAATGAGAAGCACATCGGTTTGTTCTTCGAAAAAATGCATCGTTTACGATCGCTTGATTCGATGATAATAATCTTACCATTCTTATTAGCGGGTTACATACCATATTAGCGGTAACATTACCAGGTTTAGTAGATACGCTGAACGAGATATCCTGAACGGTCTCACCCTACATACCGTACAATAAAATACATTTGTACAATAAATGATTAAAGCATGTGATTCGATTAGTGTCGAAGCGATAGGAAATACTACTCGATCCGTGATAAGATGATTGCAGCATTGCATCGATACAAATAGAAATCACTTTGAACACCTTCCGTAAATGCAAGTTTATTTCGCCTTTTTTATCATAAATGACCTTCGCTGACCTTCAAAGACCTTTATGTTGCGCCTCGTTGTATTCGTCTCAACAGCCACTATCAGGAAACAAGTAACAAAACGTTGCATTCTATTTAAAAAAACAGAGGTGACCTTCGCATCTCCGAAGTGACTCCATCTAGCAACAAAAGATTAACGCCACAATACGGTCCCTGTTGTCCGATGCAACTTTTATTTCAAAAACTTTTATACTACTATCATACTTTTGGAGTTATTGTAGGTGGCAGTAGTTAGTGCCTCACCCTGTATAATTGAAATACAATGTAATTCAATTGCGTAATTCAATTACAATGTGTTTGAATTAGCACAACTCTGATTTACACGGATTCATGGAAGTCGAGAAATCTAATCTACACTATACTTTGTAGTGCCTCCTCTCCTCCCCTCCTCCAACCCCCGCGTTGCACGTTCTTCCACGACCCTTTTCTTTTTCCGAGATGTTGAGAGCAATACGTAACTGTGCAGATCCACGTGACAACACGCCGTGTGATCGCAATTGTGACCAACGTGAGTCGAACGTAACCGCTCCGCCAGATATCACACGCAAAACCTAGCACGTTCTTCTCGCTTTAATTTCGTTAAGTGCTTTAAGCATGTAACCACCCAGAGCCTTCGTATCCGGATATCACGTGTACCTCCTTGTTGCCGGAAATTCGATCACGTTTCATTTTCGGACCGGTCACCGTGGTTAACCTCATTCCTGGTATTCGCGGGGAAAATTAATATTCTCGACTCGATGACGTTCTGACAACCAGAGTCGCCGGATGAGGGGAGGGAGCACGAATTAAGGGGAAAACGATGGGTTTACAGAGCACTAAAAGCAAATTACTAGACTGCGGATTTGATGCATTTATGGCAAGAATGAGCACGCACAATTTAAAGCGGCGGACATGTTAAAAATATTTAAGGGCATCAATGCATTAGTTTCAGCTTAATAATATAATTAAATGAAGAATACAATTTTTATTTGGCTCCTGTGTCTCCCACAATCAATGCAAACATTTTTTGTCTACTGATTACTTTATAAAAATTACAAGAATGTGTCTATCCAAATGTTTAGCCGTCTTTATTGTAATATACAGGGTGGGGCAGTAACTATTAGCACCTCAGATATCTTTGAAACTATAAGTTTCACAGAAATATTTGCTGAAACAAAATTGCACAGTAAGAAGGT
>CM052201.1:2249005-2261744 GCA_028455805.1 Lasioglossum figueresi
GAGGTGACCTTCAAATGTCCGAAGTACGTCCACCTGCAAAAAAACTACTATCGCCACCGGATGGCCACCTTCTTACTGTGCAATTTTGTTTCAGCAAATATTTCTGTGAAACTTATAGTTTCAAAGATATCTGAGGTGCTAATAGTTACTGCCCCACCCTGTATACTCAAAGAAATTAATTTATTTAACATTTCTCCATAAATGTATCTTCATAATCGTAGATGAACCCTTAGTACTAGCATGGTGACTCTGCGTCATCACTCAAAATGGCCATACCATTATTCAAAATATTGTTTACATTATTAAATGTATCGGTATCTAATTTCTTACTGAACATTTAGGTATTGTATGAGGTATTAAATCAATTTCATAGCCATAAAATTGATAAAATCACAGGGAATGGAAATATTATAGCTAGGAAGAAATATTTAATTTTCGAGTTAAAACAGCTCCGAGTGCAAAGGGTTAACCGTTAGCACTAGAATGGTGACTATGAGGCACCACTAAAAATTGCTGTACCATTATTCAAAGTATTGTGTACATTATTAAATATGTCGGTATGTAATCAATTACTAAACGTTTAGGTATTGTACGAGGTATTATATCAATATTTCATATCTATAAAATTTTAAAAATCATTGGGAATGGAAATATTTTAGGTCGGAAGAAATGTTTAATTTTCGAGTTAAAATAGCTCCGAGTGCGAAGGATTAAAAATACTGAAACCCTTTTATTTCGACGGTTCTGGTAAACTTAGTGTTAATACGTATACCGCACCTGTTGGTTCAGATAAATGTATTTCTTAACAGTTGTCAGCAGATTCGACAGATTATGACCTGTGTCCCCACTCTATCTTCTTTATGCTTTTAATGGGGGATGTTGGAGTATGCTTATGGTGCTGGAATGGGATAGTGGAAGGGGAAAAAGAGGTTTGGTCGATTCTGGCGACACTGTGGCAGAGAGAACACCTCCCTTTTGATACCACCTTCAATTCTTTAATAATTTATTAAATACAAACAAATCTAGTAACGTAAAGATTATTTTCATCGCATTAGAACGATAAAATACAGTAGAATGTTCGATACTTAATGAGATAGCAAAATATTTAGAAAAAATATGTTGAAGGGAAGCATTTCGTCACTGTAATGTTGCTAAACCACACATGCAGACCGCAAAACATTAAACAAGTAACGTGAATTTAGTTTCAGATTGTTACAACACCGACCGATATTGAGAAAGTTATTTTATTTCCGCGAGATCACTTATTCTTACGTTCTATTTATTTTTCGTTCGCTTTTGTTTATTTTATATACATTGTAAATTTCTTTTGCACTCTTTTTGCACAAAACAATCTCTTAAACGACGAGGTAGTGAAATCCAAGTCCACCTTTATGAAAAGTTCTGGCATATTAATTTCGTTGTGGGATTTCAACTTTGAAAATTCTAACAAATTGATTGCAAGGTTTGAGGTCATTATATTTCTCGATAAACGAGTAATTTATCTTAAAAACGATTTTAGATATGATTTTATTCTACGCGCGGTTTTGTTTATAATATAAAAATATAGTTTTACATTTTACAAGCAGCGCTTGTCTGGTAATATAGTGTAAATATTGAAAAGAAAACTAAGGGACAGTGTTTCAGTAGACATAGCATATTTCTTTAAAACAATTTACAAGTAATTAAACGTTGAAAGAAGAAACAATGAGAAGCTTCAGAATTATTGCAAGATTATTTTGAAACTTTGAAATATGTTTCTGGAAAATAAGTATACCTGCTGTAGGTATTTGTTTACCTTTGTCCTACACGGAAAGTTTGAATGTTCTAGAAACAAGTGATCGTAAAAGTAACGTTTTCAGAGAACTCGTAAATTCTATTTTATGGATCATGTAATGACACATAAATATGATTTCTACGAAGTTAACATCAAATTTATGGTGAACCACGAAGATCGAAATTGTATACAATCGCATCGGGAAGGTCAACACATTTTTAAGGTGCAGCATACGAAATAAGGAAACTCTTCGCGCAGTGGTTTTTCGTTTAAAACTTAATTCACCGGACGAGCCAACCACGCGAATTACAAACTTATTGTTTTACAATTATTAAATATTATTTATTCGGATATCTACTATAATCAAAATCGCGTAAAATTTAAATAGGTATGGTCTCCTAACAAGACGATGTAAATCAGTCATTTTTGTATTTGGTAGTTCTAGTTTTTGGGGTTACTTCAAAATGTTACAGGTAAAAGTAGGATTACATTTGAAAATATTTTTGACATACAATAAGTCATTAATTTCTGTTGATTTTTAATAAGGAAGATGTAATACTTCCTGCAACGCGTTTCATAAAATAGCGTTTACTTTTCTCACAATCTTCTTGGTTTACTTAAATGTATACAGAGTGTCCTAAAAATTCCTGAAAATCTTGGAAAGACTGGTTCTTGAGGTTATTTGAATTCATTTTTTCCATAGCGAAAAATTCCGTCTCGGATTTGTTAAGAAGTTATTAACGAAAAACACGGGTCAATCAAAGCGCGGCTATAGCGAAGAGATTCCGACTCTTTGAGCGGTCAAACTCAGCGTGGCGTTGGCGTTGATTAGTCCGTGTTTTTCGTTAATAACTCCTTAAGACGGTAGACTCGTTTCCAGAATTGCAAGGGTGCGGGATGCACGTTCTCATTTCTCAATAATACACAGATGGGATTTTTCAGTAGTCAAAAGCGCTAGATAAAAGATCAATCTAGGCCACGATCGCCCTCGAAAGTCCTATTTTTACGTTTATGAGGCGTAATTTGCATTATTCGAATAATACTAATTTCGCCTCGTAAACAAAATAAATAAGACTTTTAGGGCAATAGCGGTCTAGATCGATCTTTTATCTAGCGTTTTTGACTAGGAGAGACCTAGTTAACCAACTTTCAACATATTTAATTTTATCAATGAATCATCAGTATTTTACTGAGTTGTTGTACACTAAAAGTTTGCACATTGACTTGGGTATACAGATTTAATTTTGAGAATCGCTTTGATTGAACCTAGTTGTAGTTTTAATCAGATTAATGAGAGCAATAAGCCAACAAACCTCGGTTCGTGGGGTTGGTTGACATATTTGATGGGGTTAGTTGTCTTAACAGTTACTTTTAAGTGTTTAAGAAAAAAATAATAGTATGAACAATATTTAAATTTTTATTTTTTCATATATATCTGCTGTAGCGAATCGGATGATGATTTGTAGGCAAAATTAAGCCAAATTTGGCTTACAAATCATCATCCGATTCACAGTTACATAATACACACATCTGATGAATTTTTGTGAGCCCACACATTTGCTGCAATGTGTACACTGCACTCAGTCTTCACCACAAACGCTATCGGTGTAAGATTCGTTGCAGATCAAGCATTCTGTATCATCTTCTGATTCCGAGGACAAGGAATCTTTCCTGAATGACGTAAATCCTATGCTTAGTCAAGTAACCCCGTTGGACATTTTTATCGTTGTAAGGGTCACACGTGCATAACCTCGATGCACCGGATAACATAAAATACCTCAAATTATAGTCAATGTATAATATTTCCATCAACTAATCATGAAAAAATATCAAGCAGTAGTTGATGGACAAAAATTGATAAATAGTCGAAACAAAAATATTTAATTACCTCCGATGTATTTAGATTTTTTATTCTTATCGGTGTAACACGCAAGTTTCGGTCACGGCAACACATTACATGGTGAGCTAGTCATTCTTATGTTTCAATATCGCGGAAAGCAGCATCATCTACTTTATAGTATTACAATTAGAATGGATTAGTCAACTAACCTCATTAATCAACTAGCCCCTGTCTCCCCTACTAAAAAACTCCATTTTTGTATTATGTATCGAGAAATGAGAACGCGCATCCCGCACTCTTGCAATCCTGGAAAAGAAGGAGTCTACTCCCTTAACGCAGCCGCGGAGAACATTTTTGTAAAGGAAAAATTCATTTCAAATCACCTAAGGAATCACCCCTTTCGAGGAAACCCAACATTTTGGGACATCCTGTATATTTGCATTGTATTTATGGTTACGTTGTGTAGACTTACATACTTGCGTAGATTTTTAAATTTACTATTTCACCAGTATTGCATCAATTCGCTGCAATGAAGTGACAAGTAAAAGATAATAAAAGTGGCAACTACCACATGCTCGGACACGTGTTTGGTTTGCGTCATCGAACAGCGAAATTCTTATCTGCATGCTGGCGCACATGCATATTGCATTACTATCCCTTTCATTCATGTTACTGTATAATGCATAAACATCTAGAGATATCACCACCGTGTTGATGTTCCGATATTGTTCTTAATATAATCAGTATACTGTTTATGCAAATTTTATATGTCAAAGTATGCTAAATATGTGCAAATTTCATGCATAATTTATGTAAAATTTGTGACATGGTCGCCCTGAATAATTGTATTAGTAACGAATGAAACAGTCGAATATAGTATAATATTATATAGAATAGTTGTATAATATTTATTACTGCTTGTAATTGGCATTACAATACGTGACGATTATTTTTGCTATATTGCCAATAGTTGTTTGGTGCCTTTTTACAGACAAAATTAATTTATATGCTGAAAATGTTCTTTCAATATCACAAGATGTGATCAGGGCATGTTCATACTTTTTCCAGTATCGTTCTTTTATTTCCTTCGGACCGTCGATGTTTGAATCATTTAAGTTTAGACAATATATCAAATCTTAGATTTTTCTGAAAAACATGTTTATATTTTGCTAGATGTAGATTTTGAGCAAAATCTGTAACTAATTTAATTGAATCTTTTAATACTAACGTACGAAGTGTGATCAAAAAGTAAGGTGACTTTATTTTTATCAAGAAATATTTATTTATTCATCAATATTTATGTTGTCCCCTTCAAAGTAATCCCCCCTTAGATATAATACAGTTGCGCCAGCGCTTTGTCCAATCCTCGAAGCAATTCTGATAAGCACTTTTTGGTATAGCTTTGAGCTCTTCCAGCGATGCAGTCTTTATCTCCTCGATCGTTGCAAATCTCCGTCCTTTCATGGGTCTCTTCAGTTTTGGGAACAGGAAAAAGTCGCAGGGGGCCAAATCCGGTGAATATGGTGGCTGAGGCATCATTGTGGTGTTGTTTCTGGCCAAAAAATTACTCGCAAGCGATGCTCATGCGACGTTTCTTCTGGTCAAAATTAAATTTGAAATTTATTGAATAATTTCTAATGGAAGCATCTTTGTAATTTCAAAGTTAAAACTTTGCAGGTGCACAACCCTTTCAATTTTTCGTTTCTGACGATGTAAAGTATTATTCGGTTATTAAAGTTTGCTTGTACTTCGTAACCGAACTCAATGACTATATTGTTTATTTAACATTGGTGTATCACACGAAATAATAAAATACAGAAGAAATTAAGTGGTACCGGAAAATTACGTAATTTTGTAGAATGATGGTCTTAGGTCCCATTTCTTTAAAACGAGAAGTAATCTAAATCTGAAAGGGTTAACGTGGTTCTTATGACGATGCCTTCGCTAAGAGCTTCAAGTTCCTTAAGTACTGATATAGGTATTCATTCAAGTAATTACTTAATACAAGAGGTACTGCATGGACTTTTATGAGAGACGATAACATCTTTTGAAGAGATGAGCCCACTTTATGTGCGTATAAAGTTTCATGAAACAACCATTCCAGAAAAGTAACTTGATAACTTTGAACACACCAGTGTTCCTCGTTACGACCACGTAACGAGGAATCAATTTATGAATTTCGGTTAAAACAAATTTGCGTTCCACCTACGTTTCCATTTCAAGGTGATACTCATCACCAGACACTTGATTTTTATGCAAAGTAAAAATTGTCTACCTGAATTGCAGCAAACTACAGTGAAATAGAAATAAATTCTTTTTCTTAATATGTTCAACCTCGGACAACGGACGATTTTTATAGCTATTATTATTATTATTATTATAGATATTATAGTTATTATAATTGGCAATTCTTGGAACCGTTCAGCTCTAATGAATAATTAAAAAAAATTTACTTTTGATGATATCTCGGGTAGACACATCAGTCTTTCCGATATCCTCAATGAAACAGTTATTCAGTTAGTTTAATTGCCACAAATTGAGTACTTGAATGACAATTTGGATGATCCCGGTTAAAATAGACTCGAACACAACCGTCGGAGGGTTAATAGGTTACAAATGATATAACAGTCTTAATACTTAAGCGAAACATTAAACGTAGTTTAAATCGAACAAACGACATGTGTTGAAAATATCGAAAATATCTGAGGGACACTAAGGTCGAGCAGAATTGTTTGAAATTACGTGAGATGAATTCTCGGTATTCATACTATTTGTAGTAAACAACAACCGACAAGTACAACCTTCACAGCATCGTTCAGGATCATTCTTGTAAATAATTATCGAGCTTTTCTGACTGTTACTTGGAAAACGTGCAGCGAATATTCAGTGAGAAAAGTCTGTGACACCGAGGTAGATAAGATATAAATTTTGGCCATTTAAGAAATCAAGTTAAGAATTTATATTCACCGAATGAGTGGATTAAATCGGATGGATTTTGTAATTTCGCATCTTCAAAGGGTCTTTTAAACGCTCGGCACGATCAAAGTGCACATTATGCACCGGTGATCCTTCCTTTTTTCCGCGCTTGTTCCCCCATTGAGAATCAAAAGTAAGGTTCAAAAAGGATGGAGGAAACTGCGTGCAAAAATAGTTACGACGATAGGACCAGAGTAAGCGGACGGATGGAGGAAGGGGAAAGACAGGAGGAGAATAAGATCGTTGATTGCGGACTGCAAGGTTTTGCTTGGGCTTGAGGGTAGTAATGACGCTAAGCTAATCGAGGCGACTCTGAAAAAACGTCTTAAATACAGTGATTCGAATTTTTAAAATGACACTTCACTTTTTTAGAATTGTACGTAAATTATAGGTTCTCTTTTTCAATCAATACATTGATGTACAACACAAACACGGGACATAACACTTTAAAGACTCCAATTACTAACCTTAAATTATACAATGAATTAACCCTAAGTACCAATTAAACCTTAAATTATTGTATAGGTTATCTTTTCCAATCAATAGATTGGAGATTAAAATTCTCTATAGTAACATGACATTTGAGACATTTCAATTAATAAACCTTAAATTATAGATTAAACCTTAAATTATAGATTAAACCTTAAATTATAGATTAAACCTTAAATTATAGATTATACCTTAAATTATAGGTTCCCTTTTCCAATCAATAGATTGAAGATTAAAATTTCTATATTAAACGCATCAAATCTTTAAATTGTATTAAAAGAATTAACTAAATACATTAAAATAGAAAACATACACCAAAATCTTATATGCATTAACATAATAATAATTAGACTGCGGATTTTTATGCATTTATGGCTTATGGAAATGTTTTCAAAAAATGCTAAAACATAAAATTCGATAGAATTCAGTGCTATTTTTATTTGTTTTTGGATCTACGAAGACTGTTCTCATTAAAAATAGGATTTTATTTCATTCCACTTTCTTAAAATAAGTCTACAAAAATTGGAAAATGCATAAACATCCGCAATCTAATAATAATAATAATAATAAAATGTTTAGTCGCTTGGAACCTTCGTGGATGATCGAGTGGGGACAGAATTATCGAATGAATAATTTTATTACACGTTGATAAAACCGCGAAGATCAATAAACAATGCGATTTTATTGCATTTGAAAAGTAATCGGATATTCTTACTACAACTTGTCTATTATATTATTATCGGATTGCGGATTTTATGCACTTACGACAAAAATGAGTGTAGATCAAATGCAAAACAGTAAAAACATTTAAAGATATCAATCCTCTACGAATTTTTATTTCGCATGAAAATCCGCAGTCTAATTGTTACGTTGCTGATTATTTCTTCCAGCTTCAATACTGCGACCGTTCGATAAGTGAGAAACTCGGAGCTTTCGAGGCGGACGTCACATTTATCGAGCAGCCAATCACGGGCGCGCTCTCCCCGTTGCTCGTATGTGCGCGTGCCACTGTACGAATACATGGAAAGTCAGAAGAGCGCGTGTGTGAGTAACACGTGCGAGTATGGGGTGTTACAGGGTTCTCACTTATCGAACGGCTGTGGTATTAAAAAACGTTGTCACTACTATGGGTACATAATTCAACGTAAATCTGATGTAAAGTATTGTCAGGCGTTACCAAAATCAATAGGAATGACTAACGCCATATGAATTTTTACCAGAAACAGTGAATGCTGGCAGTAAAATATGTACAGGGTGTAAAAAAAATGTTTGGTCTTGAAAGAAAAGTTGCACAGCATGTAGCTGTCGCAGGTTTATGAAAATTGCTATATGCGCAGCTGTGTTCTTCCGAATAATGCAAATTGCAAATTGCAAATTGCAAATTTAAAAATTAAAAATAATAAATGTCGATTACAAACGAATGAAATTTTATTTGATTCAAAAAGAAAGGCGTAACATTCATATTTGTTAGATGTTGTTTAAATTCTTCATGACGAGTGTGACTCGTTAACACGTTAACACGTTGAGCGCCACGCGAATTCTTAAATAAATCCCCGTCAGGCTACGCGCCGTGTTTCAATAAAATCCATTAAAATGCCTTAATGATATAATCCTGTAATAAATAAAAAATTAAGTAAATTTTCAGTAATTACTTGAAACAATGTCAATTTTTTAGATTTTATATCATATTTTACATTGTCAGTCACCGATGGTTGACGCGGCCTAAACGGAAAGTCTAGTGTCAGCCACCGATGTCTGACGTGGCGCTCAACGCGTTAAAATGAGGTAAGTGGTTAGGAGCGTCCGCATATTAATAAGAGTCACTGTGGTTTGTAATAATGAGAAACTACGATCGTCTTTATTCTTGAAGAATTCGTCGTTCGAGAGGTTAATCGGAGAACGAGCGAAACTCTCTTCGCAAGAACGATTTGTTCGAGCACACGGAACCAAGAGGTGTCGAGTAGCCATCGCTACTCGATGGAAACGTTGCCAGACGGCAGGGTCGGTACCTTCAGCATTGGGATTGGGATTGGGAGGAAAAAGGGGGACAGAGCAGGAGAAGGAGGGTGGAGGATGAAGTATGAAGGAGGATGAGATGGAGGAGAAGGAGAAGAACAAGGGGACATCGTACGCATCCCCCACCGGTACATCACCGAAAAGCACTGCGTACTGCGTGAGGACGCACAGCTCGAGAGGTCATCGAACCCGGCAGCGGTGGCCACGTGTATCCACGGGGAATATCCCATCCTTTTACCGCGAAGGGCGTGTGTAGCGTGAGATGCGATCGGACCGCAAGGTGGGGAACAATAGACGCACATTGGCGGGCCACCAAGGCGAACAGAGGTGGTGGAGGTACGGCTACACGTGGCCGCTCCGTTTCCGATCGTACATAAATCACTGAATGTGCAATGACCTGCAATTTGACATTTTTTCCATTCGAATCTGTCCTTTCGCGAGTGTCCGTTTATTCATTTTCTTTTAACTCGTTGCGCTACGATCTATTTTACAGTTACAGTGATTCGGTTTTCCTTTGTCGTTCGTAATTTCCTAGAAGAGGAAAGTTTCTAGCTATTCCCAGGTATTCTGCATAGGATTTTCAATAATTCTGCTGTACCAGAAGAAAGCATAAAAATGTTCTTTTACATTGCAATCTTAAATGAAACTATTAGATGACGATATTGAGGATGACTTGTTGGTTCTCAATGAAAATTGCTGTTGCTATTGAAGGTTATATTGAAAAGTGTTTAGCTATGTACCATAGATTTTTCAAAATTATGCAATAATCACCGGTCGGTAATGTGTCGGTAATGTGTTGACACTAAACCTACCGGGCCCATAATGTAATACGTGTTCTACTAAAGACATCTATACAACAATTCCTTATAAAAACATTTTTATTATTTCAATAATTGTAAAATAAAAAATCTGGAATCGGTCATTTTGACCGATGGTGGTAGGTTTAGCGTTAATAATATTAAAGTGGAATTTTACTTCGGTTCAAAGAAAATAAATAACGTATTTAGAAGATTCTATTCGTCAACTTCATCACGAGTCTGATTCGCGTTGTAGTGCAAGAGGTTAACACTATTCCACAATTGTTAAATATTAAAAACACGATTGCACAGGCAATGGACTCGGTTGACTTCTTTATTATGAGAACCGTATAAAGTTTAAATATATTCAATATTCTCACTTCTTTTTATAAGGCGATTCACTTTTATATGTTTCGTGCTTGGCAGTGTTGAATATACAGTGAATCGCAGTAATATGAGAACAGTTTTTAAAGGACGATAACTTTTTCAACATCAGGCCATATGATTTGAACTTTTTTGAGAAGTTAGAGCAATTAGTCTATTACAAGAAAATTTTTGAAGTAATTGCTATTGGTCGGAATTACAGAGAAAATACTAGACGTTGTTGTTTACAACATTTTTTATGCGCAATTGCACGTACAGTATAAATACATACAGGGTGTTCATTTGAAAACTTTCCAGCCGAATATCTCGAAAAGTATGGAAGATATTAAAAATTGTGAAACACGTGTCCAAGGATTTCGAGGGCGAAAGAGGGGGACAGTATCAGTTTTTTATTTGCGTGACGAACATTTTTGAAGGTATCTGTTGGAATAGCTCTACAACAGACAACAACATAAACAAGTGATAAATATAGGACAATTTTGTTTCCAAACGGTACGTGCTAGTACAACTGGAAAACATCAACGATTTGCGTCGCAGAATTGTACAGGAATGTAGAGCTATTCCAACAGATACCTTCAAAAATGATCGTTCAGAATTTCAGAATCGTCTGTATTAATGTTTAGAAAACAACGCAGAACATTTTGAAAATTTGTTATAGTTATAAAGAATTTACAGAACTTTAAATATCTCCGAAACTAGTGCGCAGATAAAAGAAAGTATCCTACGAAAATTGCTGGTCTTTTTACGTACAATAAGATCCCATAAAAAAAAATAAAGTTGACCTTCAAATGACCTTGAAAACGCCACTCAAATAAAAACTGATACTGCCCCTCTCTTTCCCCCTTAAAATTCTTGGACACGTGTTTTACACTTTTTTTAAATATCTTTCATACTTTTCGAGATATTCGTCTGAAAAGTTTTCAAATGAACATCCTATATAACAAAAGACAAAATTAAATTATTTTATAACTCGTAGACGGTCAGCTTTTAGACTCATGTTTATCGGCGCTGGTGCGAATGAACTTCTCATATGTTCAGTGTGAGTGTCAAATGTTTGGTAAAGTAGAGAAAAGATCGAATGACTGTTTGCGATCAAGATACATATACAGTTACGACTGAAATATTATCTGGGTGGATTCCTAAATTGCACGTGGAGTTCTGGATCTATAGTGGAGCCACAAAGTATTTGAACACTAAATTTCCGATTATCGAGAAATTGTCATTACTTGAACTATGATAATTTCGTTAAAAAAAATAGTACAATAATAAATTTGGACACATTTTAGAGCTCGATCGAAGCATTTACCCTCGTAGATACTCATTCATTTAAGTCTAGGTTATTTGTGTATGATATATCATCTGAAAGACCGAAGACACGTTTTTGGTCGAAAATGTTTCAAATTGAATCGTCTGTAAAAGCATCAACAAATTTTTTTTATTAATGAATCTAGGGTAAATTGTACAATGATTGGCACCCTAAGCCAAAATCGTAATAAAAATCTTTTTGTTTTTTTGAAATGTTTAAACGAGCTGAACTTTCTATTATTATAAGCTAATAGAGATTTTTTTTATTGCTCAAAAAGCAATCAAAACTGATTTTCTAGACCAGGAATTCTTAATATTTGACGTTTAAATCAAAAGTGCCAATAACTAGTACAGTGCCAGCAATAGTTTACCCTATTACAGATTTGAAAACTTTTTTTAGTTTTATAGAACATAACTGAGGAACAAATTTTGGTCGTTTAAGACTTTCACAATGTGTGTATCTTATATTATTGCAAAGTTGGCAGTACACTTTCCATGCAAAGCTCAATAAATCGACTAGAAAAAATCGTGAATCAAATTTTCAGCATTCGTTATAAAGCTTCTGTCTTTAAGTATGCGGTAGTTTCAGTCATGAGACAATTTTTCAATGTTTTTACAGGCGTTTCAATTTGTAAAATTGCGCGTCAAAAAGGTGTTTCCGGTTTGCCAATCGCTGTGTCATGCAAAAATATTTTAGATAAAAATATACGGTGGATCAGAGTCGCCAGAAGAGGGGTGGGAGCACGAATTGAGGGGAAACAGTTACCCTCTCTGTGCCAGTACCGGACACATGGGAGAAAAGATTGTGAGAAGGGGAAGATAGAGTGAGGACACAAGTCATAATCTGACAACTCTGCAATGGAGAGTGAAAAATAGAAGTTTCAAGATTTAAAGTGTGTCCAGGTATATTGTTGTACTATTTTTGGTTAACGGATATTTGGTGTACTTTTTAGATCAACTGTAACAAAAGCATATAGTGTATAAGTTTATATCGAAGTAACAGACGTAACAGATTCAAATCCGAATCGAAACGTTTGAGTATTACAAAATAGCTATACAGGGTGGGGCAGTAACTATTAGCACCTCAGGTATCTTTGAAACTATAAGTTTCACAGAAATATTTGCTGAAACAAAATTGCACAGTAAGAAGGTGGCCAT
>CM052201.1:2264464-2298330 GCA_028455805.1 Lasioglossum figueresi
AACATTCAATTTTATGATATCCAGAAAATATTTTAATATACTTAATTTGTATTCATGAATTTCAATTATTTCGTCCTTATTACACGAAAAGATACATCATATATGTCAATAAAGTGATACTAGGAGAATACTTTTGACTCATACTCATAACTTATGAGTGATAATAATAATACATATATTTCTAGTTTATTTCTGCCTCACGGTTAAGAAATTGGACTTGGTTTACATAAACCTACTCAGTACAATTCTAGTTTAACTTTCCATACTTTCATTCACTTACTACGAGTGCCAATTCTGTATACATATACTACATGTTTGAAACATTTCGATGTAACATGAATTGGTAGCCGTTACGAATTTGCTCGATGCTCGAACAATTAATTTTTTCCTTCGGGGAAAGTTAAAAGCAGATGTTTACCGAAAGCAGTTCACCACTCCGGGAGGCATAAGGAGTCGTGTAATTTTAGAGCTTGTACCGCAACATATTACATCGGGAGCAATTGAAGGAGCACCAATTTGAAATTGTGTATCGCCACTACCGATGAACATTACTTTCGACATGATAATGATTTGAGTACTTTTAACTGCCAAAACTTGCAGCAAGTAAGAATGTATAGAGACTCTATTATATTATTATTTATTTCAAGACGAGTTCAACGGCCTAGTATACTATGACCTTGACATGAGCTTATGACAGGCTTTTATTGTGGATATTTCAACAGCTCCAGCCTGCTTTATTGTTAAGGTCATGCCAAGGTCATAGTATACTATGTAGGCCGTTGGACTCGTCTTGACACAAGCAATAATATAATGTACTAAAAACGACGTAGTGTCATTTAAAAATTAAAAGGTGACCTTCATTTTTCATGGACAAATTTCTATCTTCAATTCTTTTCTATTGCATTTTGTAGTTGACTAAAAACTAATTAAGTCTTGTTCGAAACATTTTTTTATCTAGTTACCGAAAGTGCCATTCATATATTAATTAATATTGTATATCTATTCTTCTATCTAGTAGTACTCGTATACCTTGAATCTTGTATTCTGTTAAATTGCACTTCTCCTTGGCTATCATATTCTTCTCTCTTTGAATAGAATACTGGCTTCGGTCCCTTCATATGGCACATTTTTACTACCTTTGCCTTACTGCATCCATTTCTTTTCACATGCTCCATTCTATTGGGTTGGAAAGAAAGTTCACAGCGTTTTCAAATTAAGAATCGAAGATAAAATTAAGGTATTTATTCATATGTATATACAATAACGCGAGAAGTTACCTCGAAAATGGCGAAAAGTAATAGAACAGAATCGAAAACATGTTATTGAATAAATCTATGAACGAACATCTGAATTGTAGCTTTCAGTTTTAATTTACAAACGCTACGAACTTTCGTTCCAACCCAATATCTTTGTCGTATATCCTCCCTTTAAATCATTTTCTCTAAACTCTAATGCATTGCTATTGACTAACCTTCCCTCTAGCATTTTCCCTGATTTTCTCCTGATATTTCATTGCTCTTTGCCACGCGGCGTTTAAATATCAACGTGCTATTTCACGGGCACACGTGGTGCGACAAAATCCGAGGTCAAACCGGCTGGGCGGACAGGCAGGCAACTGAGGCAACCAGTCGAGGGGAGAAGAGAAGTCGTGTCGAGGTTCTCTGTTGCCTTCCTTCGGTGCAGACACGTGCACCAACGTCCATAGTAATCAGGTCATCGCCTGCATCGATCGCGTCGCAGACCGGTACGAGGGTGCACACGTGTAATTCATAGCCAAAGACATAGGCTGCACGCTGCCCTGTCTTCGCGTTGTTTCACCAGATGCTCCGGTATCCTGTCTCCTCGGTCATGCGAAAGTTCAAGAAGTAATGGCCCCATCGACCCCATCGACGAATCAATATTCTTCCGTTTTCCTTGTTACAGTTCCCTCTATTCGATCAACTTGAAGCTTTCTTCATTAACCCCTTGTCGTATTTTAACGAGTCACACTCGTCATAAAGATTCTAAACAAAGTCTAACACCTCTTTATACGTGTTCTTATATGGTTCTTGTATGCATTCGGTTCTTACTTTATTTATTTTTTAGTTAAAAGCAAATTGTAAGTTCCACGAATATAAATTACAACAAAGTTCGAAAGCTACATCTGATACAATTAGAAAGCAAAATTGTTTAAAATAAGTAGCAGTCAAGAAACTGTTCTTTGAAGTGAATTTCAAATAAAACACTTGAAATAGTAGGGAGTTGTTGGCAAGAAAATTGTAAAGTAATTTGGATAGCAGAAGCATTAAAATCAATGTAGCTATAAAAATATATATAACTTTTATTTTCTCTCCTACATTTTTCGGGATAAAGACGGTTTCGATCACTGTAACTGTAAAGAAAATATACGGCTAGGGATTAAGGGGCCATTCTGTTTTTTCTTGGACTAAAATCAATTCTTTTTTGCATTTTTGAAAAGTATAAGTGTTGTGAAATATGTGCTCTAAATTCGTAATATCAACGAACTTGTTCCCACGATATCTCAGGGTCTAGTTGGCCAATTGATACGAAACTCTAAAAGAATTTTCAGCATATAGCCCGTTATCGCTTGAAGTAACATTTTCCAAATACGTCGGTTTTTTTTCGTTTTTTCCGTTTTTTTATCGATTTTAAAAAATCGGTAGTTTGAGCTCAAAATGCCGCTGTCTTTCATCAAAATTTTTCATTTGTTTTGGTTTAGACCATAGCCACGTTCATTAACACATTGTTGACCGGCAATTTTACACAGAGGCCATCTCGTGTTACCGGCTATTATTTCATAATTGAAAAAATGTGGCAGTAAAACGATCTAAATGAACTTCAATAAACTTTATTTATACATAATAAATTAAGATGAAGCTTTGAGCTTTGAACTGAAGATGTAACTTTTAATACTTTTTTTAAATACGATAAACTATATACAGCAATCACCGAATGAACAAAGATTTGAAAATATTCTACTTTGGGTTTCATCAATTGAAATTGATAATGCAAGTACAAACACGAATTAACTCGTGACCGGTCAACAATGTGTTAATGTATTTCATGGCAACATTCAACACATATTTTTCAAAACATACTACAAAAGACTATAAAAAGATATACAACTCGTGTAATTTTGTTTATTTTCCAGTTTAAAAAACTAACTTGTCTACTGAATTGCTCATGACAAAAAGAAGCAGGTTTATATAAGTTTATATACCATTTAGAATCTTTTTGGCAGGATGTGATCATGTGGTAATGTTCGAGTTTAATTTAAAAATTCCACGAAGTATAGCCACAATCATAAATGAATACAAATGGTGGTCACAAAAGTGAATGTGCTTACGAGACATATTTCCAAGAGCGAAAATAGGTCGTGCCCATTCGTTTATTAGTGCGGAAGCATCGCTTTACGTTGCCGCGAAGGAATTATTTATAAACGACGATCTCGGAGACGAGACTTTCACTTGTAAATATCTAATAATATCGCCACGAGCCAGTATTTTACACCTTGACCACGGAAGACACGTGTCTGTTCCTGCAGTCAACTACTTGATGCATGGCAGTTATTTTAACAGCGTGTTTTATACATTTGTATACGGCTTTGTGAAATTCTTCAAGTATCGTTAAAAGATAAAATACTTACGGTCGGTGTAAAAAGCATTCGTACACCCTTTAAAAACGAATCACTTTTTTTAACCCTTTTTAACCCTTTTTAATCCTTAACAGGGCCACGGAGAATATTTTGGCAAACGAAAAAGTTACTTGAAATGACCTCAGGAATCATATCTCTCAATGAAATTTTCAGAACGTATATAATTTATACGAGTTGACCAAACACATCTTTTAAATTTTGCCTGAAAAAATGCATTTTTTCAACATATTTATTAGACGTCATTCACTAAACTAATAATTCTTCTAGCCTTGCAGAGAAATTGAAATCGTTTGGTCCATTCATAAAAGAGATATTCTGTTTTAAAGTATGTGTGATCAGTTATGCTCCTAACTGTATTTTTTTATTGAAAATATATGTCGTATTTCAATGAATGTGCTTTTAATCCTCTTCACTCGGAGCTATTTTAGCACGAAAATTAATCATTTCTTTCATTCTATGTATATTAATTTTGTACTATGTATTTTAAATTGTGATATAATACCTCGTACATTACTTAAATGTTTAGTAATTGATTAGATACCAACATATTTAATAATATAAACAATATTTTGAATAATGGTACAGCAATTTTTAGTGGTGACTCTGAGTCACCACTCGAGTGCTAAGGATTAAAAATTGGGAAATGTAACGAAAATTCAATATCGATTTTATCCTAACTCATAACTAGAAATTTACTCCATTAATTTTGCCACTGTTCATAATTCGAAATGGCGTATTTTAAAAATCACAAAGAACAATTACAAGTTTGAATTACAGATCTTTGAATGTATCCACCGTATATAAACCCTGTTGAATCCAGTTTATTTGCTCTGATTGTT
This sequence comes from Lasioglossum figueresi, assembly GCA_028455805.1. Classification (NCBI taxonomy): domain Eukaryota; kingdom Metazoa; phylum Arthropoda; class Insecta; order Hymenoptera; family Halictidae; genus Lasioglossum; species Lasioglossum figueresi. The sequence continues at coordinate 2,268,959 of CM052201.1, forward strand.
GAAATGTGAAGATTTACGTAACGGTACTTTATCTTCCAAAGTATACATTATACTGTTAACACTTAGGCCTGTGTATTCGCGAGTAAACAGGGAGAACCTCAACAACTGTTTCTGTTAACATTTTGACTTAATTGATTTGATCTCCAAACAAACAGCAACCTACGTACATCCATTACTCTTTTCGCATAGACACGCCATTTTCTTTTATTTATCGCTACTGATATCTATAAATATATGTTAACTAAGCAAACACCTAGAAACTAAATTTGTGATGTCGACTTAAATTAAAATTTGTAGGGGAAATTCAATATTTTGATTACTTTCGTGACGACTAAATACCATTTTTATTAATTTAATGAATTTCTAACTCTCGTTATTTTATTGTTGCATGATAAACGTGTCCACTTGGTGTACATACAAATGTAACAAGTACATACCCAGTCAGTAAAACCTGCTTCGAGCAAATTTTGATCAATGTTTGTAATCTTGCTTTGCGAGCAAAAGGCGGTCATTTTGGTGCCAAGATTATGTTTGAAGCAGAATTTAATCCCTATTTGCTATGGATTTTCTGACCATAACTTGTCAACCGAATTGACAATGTGGTTGGAATTCAAGAGCAAAGTTTGCAGTCGGAATTCTATGCCAAATCAAGGACAAAACGAGGACAGATCCTGCCGTCGTGTAGAGGGCAGATCGATCGCTCTAAAGAGTGGACCTAATCTAGCTGTAAAGATAAATATCGGGCAAATCGGAGTAAACCTTCCTGTAGGAAGGAAAGTCGAATTTCATTTAAATTTCTAAATTATAAAATTTTAAGTTTCGTGTGTTTTTAATCATTTCAATATTTACAAATCTTCAAATAACGAGAATAACGATTTTGTCCGATATTTACACTTGAAGCAAGGTTAGATCCGCTCTTAGTGCGACCGACCTGCCCTCTGCACGAGGGGAGGGTCTTCCCTCGTTTTTCCTTCGATTTGACATGGAATTCCGTCTGCAAACTTTGCACTTAAATACTGTGGCAAATTCACAAACAAATCAAGAGCAGATTTCTTACTGGGTACATACACTGCCGCTCAAAAGTATGTGGACACTTCCTTAATTCTTATAACTACTTGAAAAAAGTTATGATATCTTTGGTAAATTTGATTACCTTCTATGTATTCCAGTTCGTACAGTGTTAGAGAAAATATTTTAATAATAATTTATTAAATATCTCTCCGATAATGATAAAAAATAATTATATCTTCTTTTCATTTACATATCCACCGCGTGCTTTTGTGACCGCGTTTTCTAGTCGTGGTATCCTGACTATTAACTTTTTCATTATTTCAGTATCAATAAGGTTCTGTTCAGATTCTTAGATGTCCCACAAATGTTTTTCAGATTTGGTACATCGTTTCCGGACTTGTCTATCTATGTGATCCCATAGTTTTTCTTATATTTACTTAAGAAAATTCAATAACTAAATTGACAATTTAGTACTATTAGAATGCATTACATACATATTCATCATAGACTTTAATAGCAACAAATATTGTTTGATAATAAAAATATACATTGTACTAGTATATCACAAATTTCATGAACACGGAAAGTGTCCACAAACTTATTAGTATTCTGCGGATCTTTATGCATTTATAGCGTATGCAAATTTGCAAAGAATATTAGAATACGAAAGACAATAGAATTCCGTCTGATTTTTATTAATTTTGTATCGATAATTGCCATTTCCACACAAAATAAGATTCTATTTCATACCACTGTCTTGAAATTCGTCTTGCAAAATTAGAAATTGCATTAACATCCGCAGTCTACTTATTAGTAATAAATTATCACACATATTACAATGTTACTACTACATATGTGAGTAATTTTGGTTAAATTTCGGAGACGTTTAATCACGTCCATATTTTTATTGTGGTAGAAATCCTATATATATACATTACTATTTAAAATTTCTTTTGTTCACCATTGTATTTTGAGATTGCTTCGTTTAGAAAATCGTGTAATCATCGATAGAACTGTTTACCCAGTACTCGTTTTGCATGACCAAGCAAACTGCAACTTTGCATATTTAGGTCATCGATTGTCCACTACTCATCAAATTTTGCGGATGACCGGTGTCGTTATAAATCGTCCACGATACAATTACTGCATTCGATGGACTCTACGCTCGAGTCATCAATGAATTTTCTGTTTTGAATGACGCTTCAGTGACTGATATCAAAACAATCAAATTAATAGATTATCTCTTCGCGGTACAATGGAAAAGATTCTGATCTACAATCAGAAGTTGATAAAAAATGTACGATAGGATTCTTCCGTGAGAAAATTTCGCGTTTGAGAAAATCAAGCGTGAAGAATTTATCTTATGCAAATGCTTTTGGATATCAATTGTTGGTACTATCTATATTATTCATAGTTTCTATTCATGAATTATTAAAGGCAGTAAAGTTCTTTTTGAAACAAAAAAAAACATAACTTGCGTTTTGTATTCAGAATATGTAAACTATGTAGTAAAATATAACTTACAGAATGTTTAAAAAATCTGGAATACATTTCAATCACCTTAACGAAACATATTCGTTACTTTTTCCTGCAATCTTCTGATTTATGCTGAATATCAAACTTTTTCATTTTTCTTAGTGTTCCGATAAGTATGGTTTAAGGGGTTAGACTCTCGTTTCCAGGATTGCAAGGCGGGGGTATACGCCTTCTCATTTTCAGTAATCAAAAGCGCTAGATAAAAGATCAATCTAGGCTGCAGTCGCCCTCAAAAGTCCAATTTTTACGTTTACGTGACCTAATTTTCATTATTCGGAAGCATAAAGCCGAGTAATAATCGTGAACACGTAAAAATAATTAAGCGTACGGATACATACTCTGAAGATGAAATAAAGTGCTCAAAGGGTTAGGAATTTATTTAGGATTATTTAATTAGGAAGGGTTAGATCAAGGCTATACCGTGTAAAAAAATTGCATAAAAATGTATATGCTTCTTTATTATTACAAAATGGTGGATTATCAATAAGTTACCAGCACAACGAACTTATTGTTCTTTGTCAAAAATGAATCGACGATCTCAGAATCGTTTCTAAACAGAGATTACGAGGTATCGATGAAGCGATCCCATTTGATACTTTGTTTCAAGAGCCAGACTGTGGGGTATAACCTAAACAGTCTGGAGATAGAAGGGAACTCTGGTTTCCTTTCGGGGTTCCAACGGTTTCCCTCGGTTTCCCTCTCAGCGTCAGTCGAAGCTATAAGATTTCGTTTAGAATTGTTTTATTTAAAAAGTACCAGTATGCATTCATTAACACCCATATCCAATACAAACCCTTCACAATCATACTATTTTATTTTACTTATTGATCTTCATTGCCTGTCTTAGGTCAAGGCTTTACTGTATAAGGAGATTGCGTAAAAATGGATATCCATCGTTATTGTTTCAAACCTTCAGAATCATACTCAATCATTTCTATTTTGTTTTACTTGTAGATCTTAATTACCTATCTTAGATCAAGGTATAAGGAAATTGCATAAAAATGGATATATATGCTTGGTTATTATTTCATACCCTTCACAATCGTACTCAATCATTTCTATTTTGTTTTACTTATAGAACTTCATTGCCTGTCTTAGGTCAAGGCTTTACTGTATAAGGAGATTGCGTAAAAATGGATATGCTTCGTTGTTTCAAACCTTCAGAATCATACTCAATCATTTCTATTTTGTTTTACTTGTAGATCTTAAATGCTTCTCTTAGATCAAAGTATAAAGAAATTGCATAAAAATGGATATATATGCTTGGTTATTATTTCAAACCCTTCACAATCGTACTCAATCATTTCTATTTTGTTTTACTTATAGAACTTCATTGCCTGTCTTAGGTCAAGGCTTTACTGTATAAGGAGATTGCGTAAAAATGGATATGCTTCGTTACTGTTACAAACCTTCAGAATCATACTCAATCATTTCTATTTTGTTTTACTTGTAGATCTTCATTGCGAAATGGCCCCGACCATTTGCCTATCGGAGCTTCCAGTGGCGAGAAGACCGACGATTCCGTGTTCGCGTAGGCGGCAAAGAGTTTCTTCGACCGGAGCCATTGGGAAACATCATAGGTTGGAATTCAGGAGAATAGGAACGAGCTCGGTGACCCGCGGAGAATCGCGCTTAACACCACGAGAGAGTTCAATTTGGGAACCAGAATGTCTCAATGATTCCCGCACCCCGATGATTGTCAGCTCTTCCTCGCCGAACGTTTCTGCTCGAGTTCCGGCGGACGCAGAAGAACATTGGAAGGTGTTCCTCGCCCGGCGGAAAGGTGCGGTTTCCGTGGTATTTATTCACTAGCGGAACCACAATCCCTGTTCATTGAATTGCGACACTCTCTGTCGCAAATAGCACCTTATTATTGGCTATCTACGATTTTCTCTAACGCTCTACATAGATCCTCTCGTTTTCCTTTGCTACACCTTCAATTTTGGAGAAAATTAGTTTAAGGGGTATTTTGGTTTTCGAGGCCGTTCGTTCACCAATATTCCGGAATTTTTTCAAGAAGAACTATTGAACCTTTCGCGTTAGTATTTTGAACACTTATTTATAGATATTTGGAGAACATCGTTCTCCAAATAGTAGTAGAAGTTTCGTGTGTTTTCAATAATCTAAATATTTACAAATCAAAGAAGAGATTTCTTACTGGGTACATATCTATATTACATAAACTTATTAGTAGACTGCGGATTTTTATGCATTTATAGCGTATGCAAATTTACAAAAAATATTAGAATACGAAAGACAGTAGAATTCCGTACGGTTTTTATTAATTTTGTATTGTTAAAGGCCATTGCCACTGAAAATAAGATTCTATTTCATATCACTTTCTTTCGTCTGCAAAAATTAGAAATCGCATAAACATCTGCAGTCTACTTATTAGTAATAAATTATTACACATGTTACGATGTTACTACTACACATGTGAATAATTTTGCTAAAATTTCGTAGACATTTAATCACGTCCATATTTTTATTATGGCAGATATCCTACACATTACTATTTAAAATTTCTTTTGCTCGCCGTTGTACTTTGAGATTGCTTCGTTTATAAAGTCGCATAATTCTCGATAAAATTGTTATCCCAGACTCGTTTGCATGGCAAAGCAAACTGCAACTGTGCATATTTAGCTTATCAATTGTCCGCTGCTCGTCGAAACACACACTACCTTTGACTAATCACAATTTTTTCTTATAATTCCGCAGGTCTTCTCGACATCGTCGTACGAACAATGGCTTTGGTCAGAAGGAACAATATTCTTCAAGAAAGAGTAAACGCACTCAGCGCAGAAACGCGGGATTTCATCCATTCGGTGCTGAACAATCCCGAAAACAAATGCGCGCAACGCAGACTAGATGTTCAGAATTCCAAGAACGAAAACATTTCATCGACAACGAAGGAAACATATTCCATACCATCGTCTCTACCATCGAGTCCAGGCTCTACATACGTTTCCTTAGATGACGTCACGTCTAGTTGCAGTTGTAGTGAACAGGACGAACAATCCTCCGATGATTTTTCGTCGTCCGAAAACGACGAATAGTAAACCAGATTTTCGTATGTCCGCGAAAGGTAATTCCGAAGTGATACGTAAGAGCAGTTTCAACTTTGAACACACGAACTCTTAGATGTTCGATGTAAGAGTACGAAATGATTTCAAAATATCAATGAAAATTCTCGTTCTGACAAACCGATTGATATCATTTTTCATTCGTTAATCAGATGAGATCATCTTTAAAAATAAGGAACTTTTTCATATATTTGGCAAATATGATGTACCGAATTTGTCAAATTAGCCCTTTGAGAAAACGCGTTCATATACGCCCAGTCAGCCAGGCCGGCCTCGAGCAGATATCGAGCATTAGTAGAACGCTGCTCGAAGCACAGGATGCTCGGATCAGAGGATGCTCGGATCAGAGGATGCTCGGATCAGAGGATGCTCGGATCAGAGGATGCTCGGAATCTGCTCGATTCTGGACAACGCACCCTGCCGATATTTATTGTGACGCAGATGTATGGCATTCTGCTGGCAGGGTCTGCCCGGCACAGTGTCGCCAGATCGGGGAAATCGAGGGGAATACAGTTTACCCCCTCTCTGATACCCAGATTAATACGTGACCAGTCTATGGTCTTATTGTTAGTGGGGGATGTTGGAGTATGCTCATGGGGCTGGAATGGGGTAGTGGAAGGGGAGAAGGCGGAGTGTGGCGACACTGGCCCAGATTCTGCCGTCAGCTTCTGCACGGCACACCCTGCTAGCAGATGTCGGCTCTTTCTGGACACAGATGCCCATTCAAAATCGAGCATTTTGATTACTGGGATAATAACACCAAAGAGGATCTCATAGTGAGAATAAGTAGAACTCAGGAATACGCACGGTACACCACTTCAGAGAAACCAATTTTTAAGTTCAATTTGTATTTAGATACTTTCCGAAACTCTAGAAGAGTATCATATAGCCGTCTTCGAAATTTCTATAGTGCTAGTGATTTAGGGCTTTGTCACTTAAAATAATTTACAAGTTCATTACATCTCATCCACTGCCTGTAATTTGAAGAAAAGTTGCAATCTAGATAACATCAATTCTTATTGGACTTAGATATCTGCAACAATTACTATTATACCTGTAAATAACTCTTCTTATGACGAATCGGAAGATGTAATTTTTAATCTGTTTTGTAGGCACTATAATAGATTAACTATAGAAGTCCATTACTTAGAAATTGCTGATAAGGTAAGATAATTCAGTATCAATTTTGTATTAATGTATAGGAATTGTTGCATATTATTAGGACCAATGATAATACTTATTACTATCTTTTACTTTGCTTATCCATTAGATATCGAACAACGATACAACCCCTTCTTGACTGTGCAAATTAGGTTTTAGGACTGAAACTAGAATGCACCTATTGTGATCTTAATACACTTCATCTTTCAAATTTGAAGAATACAAAATCAATCTTTAACCCTTTGCACTCGAAACTATTTTAACTCGAAAATTAGACATTTTTTTGATCCTAGAATATTTCTGTTCCTAGAATATTTCTGTTCCCAATGATTTTTTAAATTTTATGGATATGAAATTGGTATAATACCTCATACAATACCTAAATGTTTAGTAATAAATTAATAATCTAAACAATATTTTGTATAATGGTATAGCAATATTTAGTGGTGACTCGAGTGCTAAGGGTCAAGTTTTAAGTAACTAATTATAAAAGTAAGAATATACAATCTTTATCATCACTGTCTTATGCTTCCTTTACTTTATAAAGTGTGTCCCACGAACTCTGTCCACTTGAATGCCTCCACTTGGAGGCGTACAGAAGATATAGAGGTCACTTTTGTTTTTTCAAATGAAATGCCCAATTTTTTATGCTCGATTTCGATAGATTGGCGTGTCCTGAGTATAAAAGTAGTATAAGAAGTGTATTTGTCCTAAAACTTATCGTTGCTGAGATATTTGACTGTTTTCATTCTATTACTTTCATTATGGAATGTATTCAATGATATTCTCACTACGTCAAATATAAATCGAATACGTTCCATAATGAAAGTACATAATAGGATAAAAACAATCAAACATCTCAGCAACGGTAAGCTTTAGTACTTTTATACTCAATTATTATTTTATTATGTAGGAGAAAAAACTTTGAGAAGGGGAGATTGTAAAACTGCTTTATTCGCAATAACGACGCGTGCTCGACGGCGAGATTCAGATCTTATATATCCGTTGTACGCCACCGAAATCGGCAAATCACCAAAGAACGTCTTTGGCCGCCGCGTGCGGTTGTGCGCCGCACACAGGCGCTTCATCGAAGGGGCGCCGAAACATGAGCAGGCAAGGGCGCCCGTCGCTGCCAGTGGGCACAAAGCCTAATAGCAGAAGTAACAAATATTACAGCGTAACAGCCCTGGCTACCGTAAACAGATATTTTTGCTAAAAAAACAAAAAAAAGGGTCATTAAAAAAAACAATGGGGACCTCTATATCTTCTGTACGCCTCCACTTGCAAGAATATCATTTATACCATATTGTGTAGTTTCTTAAAACCTGCAACTTCTGTGAGTAACATTCTCTCGTATTGTTTGAAATAACCAAGATATTCGAGTGAACAGAGTTCGTGGGACACACGGTATTGGCTATCACTAGGCTGAGTTTAAACTGAAAAGATTCGTACAAGTAAGACCTATACAAATCAGTTGCTCATAAAGTGGAAGGACTAAATTAAAATGTGATTTATATGTAGAAATATTTTAATGAAAGATAGAAAGACATTGTAATAAGAAACATTTCTTTTAGTATTCCGTACTTTTACATGTAATATTTATCCATCTACCGACCACATTTAATTTTATTTATATATTTACTGTACTACTTAATAGTCGGAAAGTTTCATTTTCAGTAAGAAATCTAAAAACTGTTTGTAGTAAGAAAACCTTAAAAAATTGAACAAAATAGTGAATAACGTTTATTAGAAAATATTCGTCGATTTCATTAAAAATTGACGCTACTTTTTTCTAAGAAACCAATTTACACTTATAGATTATAAGATATTGTCATTAGTAGTATGTTATTTTTGTTGACATAGTTTGCTATGTTCAAACAATATATAATATCGAATATATGTAGAATTCAAGGAACTTATACACACATCCAGTGAAATAGTTAGTTAGAAGAATAGAACAAATATCATTACATTAGAACAATGGAATTTGTAATATATGTATATATTGTGAGAAAATAGAATTATTCAAATTATTTGATGAAATATTAATATCAATATTTTTATTAAAGAAGTCATTGGAAGCAGAGCACTACGAAAAGATTAAACATTATCATCTTGATTTTGTTGCGCATGCAAATTTTTAATTTAAAAATTTCTACTCGTAAGCGTTTGTGGTGTCGTGTCTATCCCGGATTTGGGCTTCGTATCACGACTAGGTAAACGGCGAATGAATATAGAGTCAAACTCCGGAGAACACTTTCTTTATTTGATATTTCACAAGACTCGGCTTGCTGTCTCCAAGTTAGACCCGGCTTTACTTGGGTTGTTGGTGGGTTGGTAGGGTAGAGGCTCGAAGGTAGAGGTGGTCTTCGGAAAATAGATATGATTGGCTGGAGGGAGGGTGTGTTTTAAACGGTGGTGAAAGTAGTGGAAAATTGGGAAGAGTAAGAGTGGAGTTGCATTCGGTTACGGGCGGCTTACGGTTATAAAATTATGATCTCGGTACGCTAGAGGTAAAAACGGTTCCGCATGTGTTCGTCGACTGCGAGTCCTAACGGTTTCTTGAAGATATAAAATTACGGTAGACACGCTATTTTGTTATGTCCTTTATGGCGGTCCCGTTCGTTATGACGTCAGTAGAGGTAGGCGCTTCACGATCGCGCGCTTGTCCCTTCGCAGAGGGTTTTCTCGACGGAACAGCGTTTTTAAGCGGAGTGCCCTACAAATTCATGGCTGTGAAATTTTGTATATGCAAGTGATGTGATTTTATTTCCTGTCTCGCTTGGTCAAAAATATATTTACAAGGCCATTGTACATGAATTTATTTTTAATTTATTTATATATAGTATGCCCAGTAAACACGCGTGCTCGATTATGGACAGGCCGTCGCGCGCGCCTTGGTCGCGCATTCTGCTGGCAGTTTCTAGGATTGCGGGATTCGCGTTCTCATTACTTGACAATACAAACACGGGGTTGTTCAGTAGTCAAAAACGCTAGATAAAAGATCGATCTAGGGCGCTATCTCCCTCAAAAGTCCTATTTTTTCGTTTACGAGGCGAAATTTGCTTTATTCGGCAGCATGTATAGTTATGAAAATAGATACATGCGCATGTTTACGCCGTTTACGCCGTTTACGCCGTTTACGCCGTTTACGCCGTTTACGCGTAATGCGACCGTGCTGCCCTCTTAAAAACAAGCAGTTCGGTCCTGAATTCTGCCTGTTTTCAGCCCGGGCAGCTTCGAGCGTCGCGCTGCCAGCCTAATGCACGTCACGGGCTCGACAAGCTGGGCCAGCTGGCAGGCTTGGTTTACTCGGTGGATAGATGACATACAATTATATTATAGATTGATGTACAATTGAAACAAATTGCATATAATACTCGCTTGCAAACATTTATTGCAATCTGTAGATGCCAATGTTAGAATCACTATATTCAATCATTTTGATTTAACCATTTAAGTGCATTTATCTTGGTAAATGTTGTACTTATAGAGCGTAGAAGTTAGTACAACTCTGAGAAAGGTTTAATACACACATTTTTCAATTAAAAAATTGTATTTATTAATGATCATGAGTGATATTTACTACAGGCATACATATTCACCTATAATTACCAAGCCTAGAAGCAATATTAATCCTGCATCCCTAATGTAATTTGTGATTGTGCGATAATCATAATGTTTCAGAAATTAGTTTACAAATGACAAATTAAACTATACATATATAATGTAATATATACATATAATACATCAAGTCCACCTGATTTATCATATACCAATATCACTGTTTCCGTTATAAGTCGCCAATATATTTCATCTTGTTCCCCTAAAAATTAGTGGTATCACCGACACAATAAAAATAAAAAGACTATTTGCTAGCAATTAAGATATTATTCTATTCTCAGAATCTTCCAAATGTGCATATTATTAAATTAAAGCTCATTGAATTTACTAAAACTGAATTATTGAGGTATGAAACACATTTGGTACTAATTAAATTTTTTCAAAAATTGTGTGTGACATTTTAACATCTTACGATAAACTCTACAGGCATTGATATATTTGACAAGACTCCAAGAATAGAATAATACATATAATACATATTTCATACGAAAGTAATGTATCAACTTATACTTAGTATTTTAATTACCAGAAAATAAATTTATGCTTTCCACGTGATTACCTTTATCTCTAATATTGAAACTATATAGTTGAAAACAAACATTACTCGTCTTTCAGTAATCTAATGAATGAAACTGGTGCCTAAAGAGCGTACACATATGTCCTAATTACTAGAGCAATATCTAGAGTTGGAATTTAACACTAATTAGGCATTACTTAAATTATTACGTGTAATAATACGTGCATAAGACAAATTGACCACAATATATTCCTAAAATAACATTTATAAATGTTATAGCTATAGCTTCTATAGACTTTAAATTAACCCTTTCGGTCACGAATTATTTATTACTGGAAAAAAATCATGGCTCTGCTAAGCAGTTCTTTGAATTACATTATGATTTTTTTATGTCTTCATATGAGGACTCCATGACCGAAAGGGTTAATAAATTAATATTCTTAACACTCTTAACAGAGGTGTGATATTAAATTGGAGATCATAATTGATTCGTTCTTTTCTTTGGTTCAGTTAGTCCTATTACGAAAAACGAAACGTATCCTATTTGAACGCTGGTCAAATACTCATAAAAAAAACATAAGCAGTAATGTAATAGTTTTATTTGCACACCTCTAACCTTACTGTACAAGAATCAATTCCTTTATTAATATAATATAAAGCAATCGTAGTAAAACTGCAACATTGCACAATCATAGTAAATTATAAAGTAACGCGTAATACAGTATACTTTAGTACACTGTTAATTATTTGGCTTAAGAATCATGTTATAAAAATAGAAATTTGAATCGATATGTATATGTGTTAAAATAATCTTCATTTCTATAAGTTTCTGGTAATTATTCTTTCGACATTTTCGACGTCTATAGCATTATGTTGAATTTCCTAATCTGTATTAATTTATTGAAAATATTTATAACATTTATTTATTATTTTTTGAATACTCTTACTCATTACAGTATCTTTATAAATTATTTACAGCTGTTGCCAAATCCTGATAGTATGTAAATATAATGCCACTTATGTCATAAAATTAAGAATAAATAGTGTTTACATCTCTTTAAATATTTAATGCAGGAAAACTGCAACGCAATAATGTATTCATTTATTTATTTCTCTTAGAATAAACTTTACTACGTACATTACGATCATCACCAGTATAGTATTATGCTATATATTTTTCTGTATACTGCAAAAAAATAAATGATAATTTAAATAAATAAAAATATTTTACCTATTAACCACAAATACAGTTCCTGTACTATAATAGTACATATACATTCATAATAAACTTTTTACTGTCAACAACCAAAATGATCCTGCAAATGTTATTTTTAAAAATATAGTGTGCGAATGTATTTAAAAATATTAGCTTACACATCTAAAAACTTTTTAATATTCTACATATAATACACTGTTTAATTGTTTAAAGAGGCTGTTTTAAAAAATTAACAATTATATAACAGTAGTATATGCACGTCGTCGCAATATTATATTTACAAAAATTTGATGTATGTATATATATATATTGATATTTTTATTAAACTATATTTTCTTGTATTATATCGTAAGTTTCAGATGCTAATGTGCTTCTGGTGATTGTGATAGAAGGACTACCAACACCCAAAATTGTAGTAATGCCTGAAAAAATTTTTAAGCAAATATAAATTGAATTTCCGTTAATAATTATCGATCCTTTGAACGTATACAGGTTGATTCTTATAGAGTGACCGACTCAGTTATCTCTAAAACGGAAAGAGATAAGAATATCGATTGAACAACGGTAAATGTTCTGTTTCAGGGGAGAAATCTTTTGATGTATAACAGGACAAATTAGTAAGTAAAGGCATGTATGATTTCGACGATTGGAAGTTCATTCAAGTTGCATGGAGTTAAAACATTTAACTGTTACGCTTTAAAATAATAACGTATTTATCAATGCATTATTGTATAAAGTGTTTAAGTTCATGGTCTATTTGTAGCATTACCAGTTACAAGTAAGCAATGAACGGTTCTTGGTAAGCATGACCTTGGATGAACTTGTGTCGTGGTCACAGAGAGCACTATTAATCCTTAGCACTCGAATGGTGACTCTGAGGTGCCACTAAAAATTGCTGTACCATTACTTAAAATATTGTTTACATTATTCGTAGACAGCGGATCTTTATACAAAATAAAAATTATTTACATTAATTGTGGGAAGCAGGAATAACATAAAAATTGATTTCATCCCATAACGACTTTGTTACATTAAAAGCATCATTACAATATTCTTAAATTTTTTAACTCTTCTACTGTTTTATATTTTACCCAACCAATTTCTTCATAAATGCATAAAGATCCGCAATCTAATTATAATTATTAGATATGTTGGTATCTAATCAATTACTAAACACATTTAGGTATTGTATGAGGTATTATATCAATCTCATATCCACCAAATTTAAACAATCATAGAGAATGGAAATATTCCGAGTGCAAAGGGTTAAGTTAAACGATAGGGGGAAAAATACAGAGTATTATTTAGATGAAACGATTTGATCTAGATCACTTAAGGGGAACGATCTCGATGTGGCATATCCAGGTCTTAATGAAACAATGCGAAGACGTAGTTTCTTGCAAAAATATTAGACACATGTTTTTCACGATCATCGTTCATATTGAGTGAAAACAGCCCTCAAAGTTTGGATTATGAACTATTGTATTTGGCCGAATATCTCTGAAACTATTAGAGCTAGAGAGATAGCTTACATGGAAAAATTGTGTATTTTTTAGTAAAGAATCCAATCGCACAACTTAGTTTTAAATATCTTGGTTTTTCTATTTAAATTCTAATCTATTTTCTCGAATATTTGTGATATGAATATACGGATAGATCAAAATTCTAATTTTTGAATTTTGATACAAGTTATAATTCAAATTTTTTTATCATTTCCTTTGAAACGGAAGCCTGAGATGCGGACAATTAATTATAATAAAAAATGATACCGAACCAGAATCGATCTAAATATGTAAAACGTCGAGTCTAGGGTGTTCTGTGGTCACAAAAACATAGTTTAAAAAAGATGAAACGTTCTGCGTCTACGACTGAGCAGGAGTCCTTTCGGCAGTCTTTTTTTAATAAACGTCTTATGGTTGCGGATGACTAAGTTTTTTGCAAAATTCACACCTTCCCAAAGTTTCATTAAAATCTGAAGCTCATTTCGGGGTTATCCCTTGTTAGTCTGTTGAAACACGTATTATACAGGTGTATTTCAAATTCAGTAGATGGAACACTAGTGTACAGCTGTTGATATATAATGATGAAATATCTACATGAAATTGTTTTGAAAGACAAGATTTTGATAATTCCCCAAATCTCTCATAATTTCATTTAAGATAATAAAGCCCTTTAACATGTGTTGAAACCAAATGATAGATAATCAATATGTCGAGTAATAATAAACATATGTTAAAGAAAATATATGCAGAGGTACTTGTTCACTTGTTTATGAAACTATCTTTTTGAACATTATTTCATTCTTCCGCAAACGCTGAGAAAATGTTATTTATGCACAAGAAAATATATATTTCCATTTAAAAAATTATGCTGTTGTTAACTATATACATATGTATACATTATTGCACTTGTAAAAATACGCATTGTTAAAAATGTAGTTTCTTTCGAGTCTACCATATTTTTCAGACAATATTCTTTTCTAATTGCATTGAGAAGAAAAGCAATGTCTTGAAAACAGTTGCATAGACTATTTTTTAAACTTCCTGTGCATTGAAAGTAAGGAACATCTTTAATATTATTCATTAATTCATAATTTGTTGTTTTCATATTTCAACATAGTTGCACATCATGAATTAAATTCGTTATATATATATAGTCTCAAAAGATTAGTTAGATTATTTAAAAATTATAATAAATGTGATAATAAATTGATTAACACTTACCATATAAATTAATACTAGAATTCTTGCAAGAGGATATCTTCTTAAAAATACTCCCGTACGAATGCTAATTGCATCTAAAGAAGAATAAGCTCGTTTCACTCTTCTAGTAACACCAGTGTCAAAGGGAGTCTCCATTAAAAATGTGGGTACTTGAGCTTTTGTATCATCTATATCGTTTGTATTGTAGGAAATGTTACGTCGACTATTTCTGAATTCGTGCTAAAGTAATAAATGTATGGTACATATTTGTTAGTAGCAAAATTACTTATTAAATTATATGTATATGAATATTAACATACTTCAATCTTTTCCAGTTGTAATCTTAAAGCATTTCTTTCAGTCGTTAAACTTTCCAATGCTTGCTGCTTTGAAACCAATGTTTGGGTGAGAGATGCCAATCTTGATTCTATCTCACTATTTGGCGTCGATGTCGCAGAAAATTGCAATCTTAATTTAGCAATTTCAGCTTCACTTTTTTGCAATTGTGAAGAGTAGCCGTTACGTTGTCGGATTAAGTCATCTTTTAAAGTCCTTATTTCCTGCATCATTATTCAGCTCGATTAAATTAGGAATAGAGATTAAAAATATACACAGTATATTATTACATTGCTTATATGATTCTTGCATTCAATTGTAGTGAAAAAAAATCATATGAACTACATACTGTAAATTACACTGTACAACAAATATCAGAACTTTTAATTAGAAGTGCTGAATAAGAATTTGTAGTTTTGTTTCATTTCTCCTGTGTAGTTCTCAAAAACGTAAACTTTGAAAAAATGTAAAATTTTTCATTTTAAACATGTATCGTCACACAATTGTTTTTATGTAATATTATTTTGTAGACCAAAGAGAAAAGGATACCTAGAGTGCATTAATTTTTGCAAATATATTAAACATATTTCTTGCAAATATTAATATAATATTAAGCAGAATATATATATATAGAAAATTTTATATAAGAAATAATTGCATCGTGAGAAACAAAGAAACTATATTTAGTGTATTAAAGATCTGTAAGAAACGCCTAGTCAAGATTAGAAGTCCAAAGAAAAATTCAAATTTTTTGTATATTAATGTACCTCTGAATGTAATCTTGCATCTTCTTCTGCATCTAACCGTCGACGTCTTTCTGTGGCGAGAATTTCTTGAGTTTGTATATTTGCTTCAGTGATTTTTTGTCGGGTTTGTTCCAATTTGACATCAGCATTCATCAATTCTTCTCGGACTATTCTCAGTTGCTCAGAAACTTGTTGATTTTCTTCTCTATATGTATCACGTTCTTGTCTGTGATTTAAAAAGACAATTAATTCAGCATTTATTTTTTATATGTACATTAATATATATTCACCTTAGTTGATTCAGTTCCATAAACATTGTATCATCCACACCTGTAGATTCATTACTCCTTAATTCTGCTATCAATTTCTCTTTTTCTTGCAATGTTTTTAAAGCTCTAGCTTTGTGTTGTTCTAAATCAGATCTAGTGGAATTTAATTCTAATCTACTTCTTTCTAAAGCAGATTGCAGTTCTGCTATTTGCTTAAACAACTGCATTCTTTCTGTGTACAAAGATTGTAACTTTTCATTTAACACAATCATTTCTTTTTGATGGTCTGTCTCCTGTTTTCCAAGTAGTTCATTTTTCTCCTCCAAGTTTTTCTCTACTTCTTTTAAATATGTTCTTATGTGCTTGTCGTGAGACAAATTTGGTTTATTTACATGCTCCATTTCTGTCTTAGATTCGTATTCATATTCTGATTGCGATGTAATATCATATTGACTCTCGAGAGTATTATGCTCTAAAAAAAAGAATGTTACAAACTTTGAAAGCTATTTAATTCACACAAATCAATTGAGGAAGTATTGCTGTTTGAATGTCTATTTTCAACGTGATTTTTTGGAATTTATTCGGTGTTATGCATACGTGTTTTATTGAATATATATTTCTTTAAATCAAATTAATTTTGTCGAGTACAAATATAGTATTTGCACACACAATTATATAACTTGACAGCGGATTTTATGCATTTATGACAAAAATGAGTAGATGCCACAGAAAAATCATTAGAAGAATTTAAAAATGCGATTATATTATTTTCAACGTATTAAACATAGTAAAAGACAAAATAAATTTATGTTGCATTCCAGTTTGTTGCAATTCAGGTAAAAAATTTTTATTTTGCATAAAGATCCACTGTCTGTATCAAAGTGAGTTAAGTCATTCTTAGTAGTGTGGCTATGGTTGTTGGCTCAATCATCCCAAAAAATGAGAAATTACCAAAGTGACAGCATATTAAACAGAAACGATTGATTTTTGTAATGAAATTTTGATTGCAAAAATAATTTGTTTTCACTACCAACCATTTACACCACATCATAATTGATTCTATTTAAATAATTGTTAAGAAGTTTTCCAAATGGTCAAGCCACTTAAACCTCTGTACCTCTAACAACCTTATGAATTTCACCATAGCATATTGCAAATACATTTTTGAAATCAGAAGCTTTAAGAAAGTGGAAAAATGTGGAACTTTCTTGATCCAACAAATAGAAATACCTCCTGAACACAACAATTATTAATACCATGATTTAACATAATTCCTGAGATTTGTTCTGGTACTGCGCCATTATTTAGCTTATGTATTACATCGTTTCTATAAAAACTTCCATTCCTTGTATTTACATCATTGTGATTGAAATTCTCTGGCACATCTACGGATGTATGCATAAGGCTAGGACTCGAGTGACCACTATGAATGGATAATTCTGACACCGAATCTGTAGTATCAGTTGGATGTTCCACCATAAGGGACGAAGGTGTTGGCGGTGATACTGATACTTCTGCCGCAGTTTTCATTGGACTTGAATCTACTGTATTTAGAAAGGTAACAAGCTCCTCATCTTTAGGTCCAATAGAATTTGTGGCTAACGAAGAAAGACTTGGTATTGAACGAACATGAGGAAATTGCTTTGGTGATTCCAAGGGAGATTTCAAAGTTGTTCCTTCCTGTGTGTTAAAACTGAAATATGTTTTAAAATATGTTTTAGTATTGCAATGAAATGATCAGTACAAATATTTTAATTCTTTGCATTCTAAATTATAGCATTCTTTCTCGTGAATAGACTGTGGATCTTTATGCATTTATGGCTTATTTTTTCTAAGCAGGGTCTATACTGCTGGACGTAATTTACATTGTGTTACAGAATACAGTTTGGATGACATTATTGTTTGGCATATCTAGTTATATACACAGGTTGCATTCTTTCAAGAAAGTAAAAATACGCAAACACGTCCAAATATTGGATCTGGCAAAAAGCATATCAGTCCTGAGGGGCAGAAAGAACCCCATCTTACACAAATCATCAGATAGTCTAGTTCTATGTGCGTCAAATAAGCAGCATCGCCACAAGACATGATCTAGGTCCTCCATTTCATAGCCATGCTTGCTGTTGGTATGATCAACAATGCCTACACGGAACAATGAGGCGGCCAAATTGCCTTTTAACACTTTACCTACCGGAAGCCTATTAATAGGATTTTCAATAATTGTGCTGTACCAAAAAGAAGCATAGAAATTTTATTTTTCATTGCAATCTTAAATGAAGCTATTAGATGATGTTATTGAGGATGACTTGTTAGTTCACAATGAAAATTGCTGTTGCTATTGAAGGTTCCATTAAAAAGTGTTTAGCCATGAACCATACATTTTTCAAAATTATGCAATAATCACCAGTCGGTAATGTATTAAGACTTTCAAAATTATTATTGGCAAACCAAGGGATTGGATTAGAACCAAAAAAGTGCTCAAAGAAGATTTTGCCCTTAGATAAGCCCTGATCAATGATTGTAGCCTTGGTTCGGTGGAATGCCTCTATTTTGAACAGATAAGATGTATTGGAAAAGGGAACATACAACACGTCGAAGGAGTTGGAAGCAGTGGCAGATTTGACAAGATTATCAAAATCCTCATTTCCTTGCACCCTTATGTGAGAAGGAATCTACAAAAATTTTATGAAGCAGGAGTTATTTTGATTGAATTATACAAAGCTTTTCTTGATGTCGAAGATATGATGTTGGTTTTCACTTGAAAGCTAACCGATTCCAAATATTGAAGAGCACTTAACACTAAACCTACCATGGCCGGTCAAAATGACCGTTTCCAGATTTTTAATTTCACAATTATTGAAATAATAAAAATTATTTCATAAGGCACGTATTGCGAAAGGAGCTGTACAAAGTCTAAATAAAATCAAAGCTGTCATTTATATAAGGGAACATCTACCAGTTACTTTTAAGGCTCAGTAGGTTTAGTGTTAAAGAATCAGAAAAGATGATAAAATTTCGGTTTTTATATTTAATTGTTAAAAAAAAAGGCTAAAATATAAAATTCAAAAGAATTTTGTACAAATTTCATTCGTTTTGGATCTACAGAGGCTATTCCTATTAAAAATAGGACTTTATTTCGTTCCACTTTCTTCAAATTTGTCGACAAAAATTGGAAAATGCATAAACATCCGCAGTACACTCATTACTATCATCTTTATCCTAAATGTTTTGTGGTTATTTAAATAACACATATTTTAAGTATAAATATTCTTCTTAATCGTTAAAACATAAATATGCACATTGACAATCAAAATCAAATTAAATTAAATTGTACTACATGAAAACGTTTAAAACTTAATAACAAAGGTTAAAACAACCAGCATTTTTCTATTCTAATTACTTTTTAAAAGGCACAGAGTGTTTTCATCTGCAGCTTAAATAACATTTAATTAATTTTCGTAATAAACGCATACAAATAGTAAATTAATAATTTTAATAATTTTCCGTTTACCGTAACTCAGGCGGAGTCCATGTAACTTCTGTCAGTTGAGACTGTGATACTTCATATTTATCTTTATTTAAAACCGCTGCGGTATTTTTATCTATTTTATTTAACAGATTTTCTGCCTTATCTGCGAGTCCTGACAACCAGGCCATCTTCATGAAAAATCAAGACAAACACTTGTTACAAATATAATGACGTTTGACAGTGGCAAAATTCATGTATCCTCGATCACAATCTTAACCTAAAATAGTGTATAAATAACATTTATGTACAAGAATTGTTATTATTATTTGTCTAATCGAACTTTTACCGAGATCGTTGCAATATTAATGTTTCTCTTATTGCAACATCTTAAAACAACGAATATATGCGGTTATTGATACTTTTTAAACGTAAATATATATGTTACATACATGCATATATATAGCAATTAAGTATACGCATATACTATGTATACTATATTATACTGTACTGTGTATACTAATTTAACATTACGACTTACGACTTACGACTTACGACACGAATGGTTTTTAGCGAGAGTAAGTACAGGATAACGGATTTGATCGCACACGAGTTACTATTTAATTTCTAATTTTTGACTTGTAGATCTTGTCAAACTTCTTTTAAAAATTTTTATAAATATAAAATCGATGACTTGAGTCAAATATTGATAATACATTTTTAATTTTAGATGACTATATTAAAATTAGTGTATATCTTAAAATTTTGATGAGGAGAAATGATATAGCAAGTTTTTTTAATTTTTGAAATCAGTTTAAACAAATTGTGTTGGAGTTATAATTTTAAATTTCGACTTACACATATAAATGTGTATTTTATATAAAATCAGTATACAGTTGCAAAACTCAATATACTACTGTGCAAAAGGAAGAAGCACCCAGCCATATTTAATAGAAAAGCATAAAGAATCAAATAAGAACACAGTAAGTTTTGAAAAAGGATTCTGCTGTTTAATTGAATAGTTCTGAGAATATGTGTCATTGCGGATTATCTAATACTTTAAATGCAATAAATCAATCATTGTACAATACAATGTGTACATAAAGATATTGTTTGTCATTATATCTTATAATTATACTGGGTGCTTCTTTCTTTTGCACAGTAGTGTGCATGTATAGTGTCATAATTACACGTTTGAACTACACTATGTATGTATATCAATACATTACATAGTTGCATGTAAGTTTATTAATTTATTCATACTTTATACACTGAAGACTAATACAGCGCGAGTGCAGTAGTATAATTAATACATAAAACTAGTATTACTGTAATGATTAGATTGGAAAAGATAAGAACTGGGATAGTTAAATTCATAACATCTTCAAATGGATTTTATTTGTCTTGAAGAATTATGGTTACATAATATACAATGTACATAAATAACCATTTCATGTTAATGATTATCCAATGTTTTCGAGTATGCTGTAAATTGTACAGTGTCCTCGTTTCCTTTTACAATGAACTAATTCAAATATAATAATATTATTTCTATTTTGTCTTGTTTAATAGTTCTTACGCTTTCACAGCAAGAGCCTCAAGATCCTTGATACATTGTTGTAAATTAGCTTTTTCTTGTTCTGGTGTGATAGCTTTCAACACATTGTTAAGAATCCATTGTACCATATGTCTCTGAGCAATTCTGCGTTCCACTATATCTATCTGAGCATTGTAGTCAAGCCGTTTTTTAACCTGTAAATAATACGAATATTCTAAACATACAAGTTAGAAAATTCCATCTAATGATAATTCATGTAAAATAGAATTACGCCCGACACATTTTCGATAATTTGACATTTTCTTAATAGTTCTAAAATTTATATTTTTAATCCTTTCAAATTTTATGGATACGAAATTGGTATGATACTTCGTACAATACCTAAATGTTTAGTAATTGATTAGTAGACAGTAGTAATTTATTGGTTAGTTAGTTTAATTAATTTAAAACAGTAAAATCGTTAGAAGAATTTAAAAGTACTTATATTATTTTCAACCTATTAAACATACTAAGAAAGAAAACAAATTTCTATTTCACTCTAGTTTGTTGCAATTCCAGTAGAAAATGTTTATTTTGCATAAAGATCTGCTGTCTAATGATTAGATAACGACACATTAAATAATGTAAACAATAATTTGAATAATGGTACAGCAAATTTTAGTGGTGCCTCAGTCACCATTTGAGTACTAAGGGTTAAAATCATTATATTAAAATCAGCACTTTTTATAACTTATGCAAGCTTGTTACCTCAACATAAACTTTCATCAAGCGCTCTCTGTAAATAGCTTCCAATGACATAGCAATGTTTTGTTTTCGAACATCACTAATTAAAGCTTGCGCATCTGCACGCCACTTTTCTTTTTCAAGGTCCTTAATTGCCTCCTCCGTACTCTCCAATTCATTTCGTCTTCCAGCATTGAATGCCTCTATATATTCTTCACTTTGCTTGTCTAAATATGCTCCTATCTTAGGACCGAATTTATAGTTGGCATAAATGATAATTGAAAATAAGGAGATCGAATTGTAAAATTCGTGATCCAGAATATATAACTCCTTGGATAATATATATGTTGAAACACTAGCTAGGAATATGTATGGACCTAAATAGAATTATAAATTATTATTTGGAAATTCGCATGTTGACACGTTCCGTGCCGAGCCGATTTTGCTCGATTTTTCATTCAGGTAATTGCTTTGTTCTGTACTGCATTTTTTATAATACCTCATTCTTTTGGTGGGAATATATTCTATAGTCTTAAACGTGTTATAAAATATATTTTGTTAGCGCATTAACACGTGGCTTGAATGGATATTTTAATATGTACCATCAGCGATACACATGACACGGAACATGTTTTTTTTTTAATTGTCAGAAACTAAATATATTCTTATATTAAACAGTTTTCTACTTATTGAAATTTAAAGATTTTATCCAATAAAAACATAAAAGTGAAAAATTATTAGACTACCTGTTACACCAGTTTTAGGGTAGAAAATTGTGAACCATTCTTCTGGAATAAAGCCGTGTCTAACTGGAGATGGATGTATAGGACGTTTTTGACGTGGTATATCGGATAGCGCTGGTGCTGAAGATTGAATTCCTCGAACAGCCGCGGAAAGTGCTTGAGCTTTAAAATATAATAGGAACCAACACAAATTACTTGAAATGACCATAATATGTATTATGTCGTAGCCAACAGAAAGACACAATTATGTTTAATTATTATCGGCGACTATTTAAAGTTAATAATTTCCAAACTTTTTATTTTCTTTAAGTGAAATAAATTACTTGCATAAGACTCTCATGATCTAAATTTTTAGAACAAAATATCATGAGAGTAACATATTATTACATAATGGAAAGAAAGTAACCGACATAACTTTAGCAATGACAGTTACAATATTGTTCAACCTTAAACATTTCGCGGCTATTAGCATACACATTTTGTCAATAATAAATTTTGTATTACGGTCACATTAAATTCCAACTTACTATTCCGAAAAGCTAATCGTGACAACATTTTGCTCTTGGTAGCACTTTGCCACTCGGTTTTATTAAAGAACGCGAGAGTGCGTGAAGTTGGTTGCGAAGTGGTTCTCCTATAGTTACTCAATACACAGAGTTGTGTGATATTCTACTTAGTTCAGTAACCGCGGAACTTGCCACCAGATGGCACAAGCTGATATAGTACTGTGGCGGATGTCGATAATGTAGACAGACGTCGATAATGTAAATTTCTATTGAAGTATTGATTTATTTATCAACGTTCATTGTATTTGTTAACGTTCATTCGTTTTGGTTCCCTACCAACGAATTTCCTTTGTAAATGATTATTCTGGAATAAACCTTCGAGCCAGATAAACGCTTATTTATTAAGAACGTTCCCACAGTACTGATATTTTCGCGGCAGGGATTCAACTGGGATAGGAAACGGGGTAAAGAATAAATATGAAACAGGGACTGGTGGTTGAAAAAGACTTTCTCTGTATTTCAAACGTGAGCTTTTTTGAAGATGATTAGTCAAAAATCAATCAGAGAGTGTTTTCCTGTTTTTTCTGCTTCGCTTCTTCCATCAGGCCTCTTCTGGTTACAAGATGCATCTTTGGTGGGGCGTCGTGAGGTCCAATCAGAAGGGTCCTCCCCTAAATCGATGTCGCGTAGTAGTCTTGCGGGGGAAGATGACGTGGGCACCTTCCTACTTCCTCACGCTCGGTGCGTAAGGCCTCGCAGGGGTGGCCCAAAGGGAAAGTGTCCAGGGATGTGCACGTGTACTCAATGTACCACGTACTTGATCGTCGTCGTTCGATTCCTCCTAAGAAGGCCCTTTGTTTGGAACGGTAAAATGACTCCAAGTCCTTGAAGAGAGTTGTTTTCGGGTCCGCTTTCCCTCGCTGTCCTTTGTTTAAGAGATCCTGGTTCCGTGTGTCGAAGTGTTTCCGCTCCTTTATTGGTTCCAGATGGCCTTCCTTTCCTTTTATTTTTTCTACTCCAGAGACCTTCTAATTTTAGTCGCAAATTATTTAACTACGTACCTACCAGATTACTACTAAACAGGTTTTTACTTACTCCGACATTCAAATACTGTGATAATACCAGAGTATATATACTCTCTGATAATACTTAGGATAGGGCTGATTTCGATTAGGGCGACATCACAGTTGAGAGCTCTAGCGTTTCTCGTAAACCATATATTACACCATATCGAAGAGTGTCCTCTCTGACCACATCACGGACCTAGGTCCGAGGACCATATATACCAGAGAAGATATGAGAGTGCTCACGCCCGGGTTTTGGATGCCTCCGGTATAGTGCTGCTCCCACACAAAATGCTAGCCTGGATCAAATCCCACATCGGCAGTAGAGTGGACTTTCCCCACCCAATTATAGCCTGGATCAGATCCCACACCGACAGTAGAGCGGACGCTTAGCCTGGATATTTATGGATATCGTGTGCAAAAACCATTATAATCAAGTACAATCAAATACAATCAAATAGTACAATCAAATACAAACAAATACAATCAAATGCAATCAAGTGCAATCAAATAATACAATCAAATGCAATCAAATGCAATCAAATACAATTAAATGCAATCAAATACAATCAAATACAATAAAATACAATAAAATACAATAAAATTCAATCAAATACAATCAAATGCAATCAAATACAATCAAATGCAATCAAATGTAATCAAATACAATCAAATGCAATGCAGTACAATACAATACAATACAATACAATACAATACAAACACAGCATAGCTGATGCCATTTTGGCAAATGAAAATGTTGCTTCAGATCATGCCAGGAAGAAACAAAGACGAGAATAAAGCATCCCGACCTAGATGGTCAGCTCCGCGCCCGGATGCCATCGTTATCAAGACTACTGAGGTTAACCCCTTCCACTACTTTCACGAGTCTGACTCGTGATGAAAATTTTGTGCCAAAATTGAATATCACGAGTTTGACTCGTTGCTACAATTCCATGCCAACCATGAATATCACGAGTTTAACTCGTTGCTACAATTCCTTGCCAAACATGAATATCACGAGTTTGCTCAGCTCCTTCCGCGACCATCCCGGCGGACAAGTTTGGCACGGCTTTTTCAGAGTTTCGGCGTAGTGCAAGGGGTTAATAGATTTCAACACCACGGCCCTGGCTAGATCACCAGTGGATGGGGAGGTGAACACCAACGTGACGCTCGCTGCGCGCTCGTTGGAGCTCGCTGGAGCTCGCTGGAGCTCGCGGAGGGTAGGAGTGAAATAAAATAGCTCCCGCGGACCGAACGCTAGGGGATAGAGCCTCGTCTGTGTGTAAGTGTGTGTGGATGGGACCGTGCTTGTGTAGTGTAAGTGGGCTGCGGCCGATGCGCTCTGGATATTCCCTCCAGACTAGCCAAGGGAGGAGTGATGTTAGTACCTGTCCTCTGTGTGAGTGAAAACACATGTTAAACGTGGAAGAATCGCTCACGCCCCTTCTGGTCGGAGCCAATGCAGGGGTTGAAGCCGTGCTATAGGGCGCAGGTATGGATGATTACCTGGCCAGTATTTCCTCATACCCCGAGCTTTGGGGGCAAACCACAGCATCGTCTAGCCTGAAGCTGGGGCAATATTCGTGTCGGATACCGATGCGCCACTCCAATCGAGGTGACGTTAAACATTTTCACATTAATTATGGCGCGGGCCTATCCCGTAACATTTTTATGTAGAGCCATTCGCATCGATAGGGCTAACCATCCGATAACCCCGTTCTCGGCTTCGATGTGCTTAATTAGGCTCCTTAAACGGCGGGGAAGTACTCCTACCGCGGTAGAGGTCCCGTGATGGCCGAATCGTCGATATAAATTACATCGGTATAGATATAGATAAAAGCACAAATAACCAAAACATAGATTGAGTGCGGGAATTGCAGGCGTTCGCGCGGAGCTCGGTGATCCAAAGGTCTCCGCCATCAAACCCGAGCCTGGGGGGAGTGCGACAGCCTCTCTCAGGGCGGGACACGCCTGGTAAAGTTGGAGGGAAGTTTGACGTAGGGACCCTGGTGGTGGGAACGCCGACGGGGCTAGAATCCTTTGTACAGGATTCCGCGGTAACAAAGGTGGACTTCGCCTCTCCTTTAAGTGAGGGTCAGGGGACAGGTAGACATTTGCGAGGCTGAGCCAACCGACAGCTTTACTGCCGTCTGGCAAGTAATCGCCCAGGCGGAGGAGAAAGCGGAGCAGAGGCACGACGAGATGATGAGTCTAATACGGGAGATGACGGGAGCGCTTACAAAGCAGCCCAACATCTCAAGGACCATTAAGGACGGACTCCCAAAGCTGTTCGAAGTACTCGACAGCTGCCGCTTATTTAGGAAGGAGAGTCTTTCTGCCAGCAAACGCTTAGTACAACTAGACCAGGCAGCAGCAAGAGCCCCATTAGCAACACCAATCCAGGCGCGACCCGCTCCTCCTGTCAAAACACCACAGGGTAGGACGGGGAAAAAGAGAGGTGCAACTTCTCCCCCTCCACACTACCCCTTGAGTCCCTCAAGAACAAGAAAGAGGGACCCAGTCCAAAGGAGTGGATTGAAGTAGCAAGGAAGTGAAAGAAATCTCGAGCGCGGTACACACTATGAAGCCGAGGAAGGCTCCAAGGCCGAACGGCCTTCCAACCGAGGTGCTGAAGGCAGTAGCTGAAAGCAACCCTTGTCTCTTGCTGGAAATGTGTAACTCCTGTCTGAAGGCGGGGAAGTCTCCTTTCCGCTGAAAGACAGCGAGACTAGTACTGATCAGCAACCGCAAGGGTCCAGTGGACTCCCTGTCGTCCTACAGACCTCTTGGTATGTTGGACACGGCAGGGAAGCTTCTGGAGAGGCTGGTGCATCCTCGACTCCAGGCAGCAGTGCAAGCCGCCGGAGATCTCTCCGAAAAGTAATACAGCTTTAGGAGAGGGAAGTCCACCATCCACGTCATTCAGGAGGTGGTAGATGTCGCCAGGAGCACGGGACGGGGAAACCACTATTCCCGCCCTGTGTGTCTGCTGGTCACGCTTGACGTGAAAAATGCTTTCAACTCGGTGAGGTGGAGCGATGTCCTCACTGCGATAGAACAGAATTTCAAGGTACCCAAGTACCTCCTCGGGTTGTTGGATGACTACGTGAGGGTCCGCTCCATCAGAAGGAGCTCACTTCAGGAGCGGTCCAGGGCTCGATCTTTGGACCCGACATATGGAATATCACTTACGACGGGCTCCTGAGGATTCAAATGCCCGATGGGTCTCACCTGGTCGGGTACGCGGACGACGTTGCCATTGTTATCATCGCTCGAGATGTCGAGCGGGTACAATGTCGGCTGAACCAGGTAATGCGTCGTGTACGCTCTTGGATGAACGACCATGGGTTGCAGCGGCGCTAGCCAAGACCGAGTTCGTACTGCTTACCAAGAAGCACATCCCCGTGATCAGGAATATGCAGATGGAGCATGTGGACGAAGAGTACGGTCTGGTACCTGGGGGTAATGCTCAATCCTCGGCTCACCTTCTGAGAGGAAATCCGGTGTAGGGCGAACAAGGCGGCGATAGTTGTTGCAACTCTGAGTAGGTTAATGGCCAACGTCGGTGGGCCGATACCAACTAGGAGGCGTCTTCTACTTAGAACCGCCGAGTCCATTATGCTCTACGGCGCAGAGGTCTGGGCCGATGCTCTGCGGTACGAGAAGTACCGCAAGCGCATGGCCGCGGTGCAACGGAGAAGTGCGCTCCGTATCGCGTGCTTCTATTGCACGGTCTCGGAGACTGCAGCGCTGGTCGTCGCGGGGGGCATTCCCATCGATCTCCTCGCCCAAGAGCGGAAGTTCGTTTACACTAATAAGACTGTTCAGAGCAAAGATGTAACAGCAAAGAACGCCCGTATAGTCACCATCAAATCTTGGCAAACCCGATGGGAGGCGACAACAAGTGCCAGGTGGACCAGGAGGGTGATCCTCCGACTGGACGTCTGGCTTCAACGAGAGCATGGTGAAGTGGGATACCACCTCGCCAAGCTCCTGACGAGACACGCGTTGTTCCGGGCCTTCCTACACACCATCGGGAAGGTACCGGACTCCGACTGTAGTTATGGTGACTCTCTTCGCGACAACGTCCTCCACACGTTCTTCGAGTGTCGAAAGTGGAGGGCGGAGCAGGAGAGGGTCACGGAGCTTGTGGGGTGCGACATCACTCCCGACAAAATTGTGGAGGTGATGCTACGCAATTCGAAGAATTGGGCAGGGGTGGCCTATTATACAGAGACCATTCTCCGCCAAAAACAAAGGGAAGTGGAAGGAAGAGCGCCCGCTCCGGCATTGGACGACGTTGGACGACGTTGTTTAGCGCGAAATGGGCTTCAGGAAAGGCGCCCATCTTCCCCCGAAGTAATGCCGAAAGGCGGTCCCGGGGGGTTGCATGCACCTGCTCGACGAAGGTATGGGCTTTAGTGGATAGTGTGGCAAGCCGCCGCGGCGACAAGACGACACTCGAATGCGGGAAATGAATAGTCGTCGATATGCAGCGCCAAGAAATAAACTAGGGGTAGAATTTCGACGCATGGCCGGTGATGAGACGATTCTCAACAAATGACACAGACAAGGCGGGCAATTAAACAAGGGGCACTCTCTCTATTCACATGAAAACGTTTACATATATCTAAACAAAGAGTAATCCATAATTTTTGAATGAATGAAGTTTATTACATTTAATGAAATAACAAAAATGTGTTATTATTGTCTTATTTAAAGAATTACAAATATTCAAACAAGATTAAGTATTATATTTGACAAAGTTACTGAGTTATAAATAATCTATTTTATTATTTATAGTATTTATCTATTAGTTTTAGTATTTATCTATTAATAAACAAAAATCTATACTATAATTCCTCTTAACAAAGGTAAAATACAGGTTTTCAATATGGAAAAACTGCTGTGACGCTATACTGCGATGCTGTTACTATGATCTCTCAAATACAAATGATTCAACTAAGCTAGCAAGAAGTTCGAATGTCTATCAATGGTCGCATAATCTAAAAAATTTATAAGGTAAGTTCGGGTTAGGCCTGTTTTGAGAGTCCGAACATAGAGAAGGACAGAATGAAATTCAAAGGAGAAGCCGAACATAGAGAAGGACA
>CM052201.1:2298430-2314920 GCA_028455805.1 Lasioglossum figueresi
AAGGAGTGTCTCTTTCTTTCCCATACGCTGTCCTTCCTTGCGACCGAAACTTGAATCGTCGATTTAACCACTAAATACAATTGGAATTATATCGTGTTCGGTCTTATATTAATCAGAAAAATGCCAGAAATACGATAGTGAAATTTCATAAAAAAAATAATGAAAATTAAGAAAGTTGAACATTTCGATTCATTCGAGTCAATGTGTGGTGTTTACACCGATATACCCGAGCCGAGATCAATCATCTGTATAACTGTTACTACATAAATAGAATATCGATTTTGGCTTATATCTGGGTTATTTCGAATCTACAACTATTATCTTTCGGTTCTGGATTTCGATTCCGTCATTCTGTATGTGTTCAGCCTTATATATTTATAATTTAAGTAGTCATTTATTGTTATTTATAGTTTAAACAATTTTTTATAATTTATTTCTAAATTCATTACTTGAATTATTACGTCAATAATAATTTATCGTAGAAATAATTATTTAAACAAATAATTTTGTATAATTTGTTCCTATATTTATTAGTTGAATTATTATTTCAATAATAATTTATTGTTAAAATAATTGTTTAGTGGTAGAGATATCGATAATTGCTCGATTATGCCGTACAATTTTTGTGTTTTGTCATATACGTGTTAATTTACGGTCACCCCGTGATATAGTTTCTTGCATACATTGTATGTTTTTCGGCCGAACAGAATACAGAATGACAGGACTGAATCATAACCGAAATTCATCTCGGGTAGTAATAATTCTACTATTCTAGTGGCCAGTTCAGAGACCTCATGAGATGCTTGGGCACCCGGGTACCCGGATACTCGGTTATCTCATGAGATACCCGGGTATTTTTGCTCTACCCTGGTGTCTCATATACCCGGGTAAAGGTACTAGCTCTAATATGTATGCATATGTCAGGCCTGGGAATTAACAGCTCGATCCGAGGCATTTTCGAAGGCTACGGATTGGATAGATAGAAAGGAGAAGATTTCATTAGCCCTGATTAGTTTGCATCAGTTTACATTATATTCCACACGTAAAATTTCGAAGAAATATTAATAACTCATCCGGAAGTTTGAAAAATAAAAAACTATAATGTATAAGTTACAATAATTTTAATACGTTGGTATACGTTTAGCAAATAGTTGTCTTGGATTTAATTTATTTCTGTAATTCTTCTAATGTTTCCACTATTAATTATTTGTAAATGGAGGTATGGGTCGATGAAATAAAATGTACCTTAATAGAGCCGGTAATTGTCATTTGATTAATCTTTATTTTATACTGTCGTGAACCTTGCACAAAAGGCCCTCTTTTGTCAGAAGACAGTCCTAGACTGAACGGCGGACATGTAAGACCTATGTCACAGCCAGAAGCGACATTTACTCTTTTCTAAAATCACACAAAATAGTTTGTATCTTTCTGTCATCAATCACCTTTGTTCCACTCTCCGTCCTTTTTTTTTTTAAATCTCTGTTGTACAAACCGGTCTTCAAGTCCGTCCGTCCACGTGTCAGAATTTTGACACATTTTAAATTTCAACGGGTATAACTATTCTTATTTCCGAAACGTTTTACTTTGGCTGCGAAAACAACCTCACCGATTAGCCAGATCGAAACAACTGTATTTGAAGATACAAATCTTAAAAATCACCGCGTAGAAACGATTGGAACCGTTGACAACCTATAAGAAATTCTAACCTCCTGGACTACTTGAAAATTCATGTGCCTTCAAGTATGTATTCTTTTTTTAGCGGGTTCGGTAACCAATTACACACGTTATCCATCATTAAAACTGATTGTACCAAGACCGGTCAAATGACCGTTGTCACATTTTTTACTTTATAACCGTTAAAGTTGCAAGGATACATAATTCCATTAGAAATTATTAAATGAGTTTCTTCATTCAAGCAGAAATTGTTATAAAAACTGCAAGAAATTTAAATGAATTCAGTGTTGTTATTTTTACAAAACAATGTACAGCAGTCGTATTTTGTGCTCGGTACGGTTAGTGTTAAATGATGCTTACGATTATTTTCGTCGATCATAATTTTAACGTTCAAGTACTTTCGTTTTTTTTCAGAGGTTCTCTAAATATGGCTTTTGTAAACATTTTTCCTAAATACTTTCAAACTTACCATTTTAACGAATCTTTAATTGTCGACACATTGGACCATACCATTAACACTATACTATCTATCTGGTATCCTACTTTATATTTATAGAATTAGAAAATTTTGCTATCTGCATTTAACTGGAAGACTCGCATATTCGTCGTTGCGTCACCTTGAAGAGATTTGCGGCTAGATTACAGCAAATTTGATATGGATGTAGACTTAAACGATAATATCATAGAAACAGACGTATGCGAAACGAACACACAGCGTTTGATTGCCGAGAGCGGTGGCCGATGTATGAGTACGCAAGCGATGCAATCGCTCTATGACTTTCGACAGAATAATCTTCTTTGCGATGCTGTTCTAAGACTAGAAGATGGAGGCGTTTTCCCTATACACAGAGCGATTTTGTCAGCATGTAGCCCCTACTTCAGGTTTTCTCACGTTGCATAATATTGAGTTCGCAGCTCGTCCCGTAATTTTACAATGACTTAACAGGGTAAACTCGTTTCCAGGATTGCAAGGCTGTGGGATGCGCCTTCCATTTCTCGATAATGCAAAGATTGGGTTTTCAGTAGTCAAAAGCGCTAGATAAGAGCTACCTAGATCAATCTAGATCGCGATGGCCCTCAAAAGTCCTATTTTTACGCTTACGAGACGTAATTTGCATTATTCGGCAGCACGTAGCTGTCGCAGCTTTATGAAAATAGCTACATACGCAGCTGTATGCTGCCAAATAATGCAAATTACGCCTCGTAATCGTAAAAATAGGACTTTTGAGGGCGATTGTTACCTTGGTTGCTCTTTTATCTTGCGCTTTTGACTACTGGAAAACCCTATCTTTGCATTATTGAGAAATGACAACGCGCATACCGCACCTTTGCAATCCTAGAAACGAGTCCTACGAACCGCTTAAGTGGCTGTTCTCCTTTTAAGGATTGCAAGGGTGCGAGATGCGCCTTCTCATTTCTCGATAATGCATGCGATGCAAAAGTCCTGTTTTTACGTTTACGAGGCGTAATTTTCATAGCTGCTGGAGCTTCATAAAAATAGCTGCATGCGCAGCTGTGTGCTTTCGAATAATGCAAATTACGCTGCCGAATAATGCAAATTTTACTAACGCATCCCGCACCCTTGCAATCCTGGAAACGCGAGACCCTTAACAAAAAATATGTACCGATTCGAAACTATACAATGTTTCTTTTTCAATGATGATATTTAAAATTTTCGAAATCTCACCACATTAAAAGACTTTATGTTTATAGGACTTTGTTCACAACTACGTTGCATTTCCGTGAAAAGACTGATGTTCTACTGCCTGGTGTCAGCAGTAATATGATGAATCTTCTTTTGGAATATGCGTATCTACGATCAATCAATGTAAATAAGGAGAATGTGTGTCAGTTGTTGGTGACTGCGGATTATTTGAACATTTTGGGCGTTCTCGAACTCTGCAGCGAGTTTCTTAAACAGAATCTAGCGCCGGAGAACTGTATCTCCGTCATGAGATTCGCACGGGAACATTTCTGTAAAGGATTGGAGAACAGCGCGTACCGTTACGTTATGAGACACTTCGTACAGGTCATTGGCGCTTTTCTGTTCCTTTTCGTGTTACACGACATCTGGCCTAGTATTTAAGTTTTCAATGTACGGGATGGAGCAAACATAAAATAGAATGACAGTTTTGTTGAACTCAGGTAGCTCAGCGAAGTGAGGAAATCCTGAATTTACCAATCGAAGAATTAACAACATTGATAGGCGCTGACGAGTTGAATGTGAAAAATGAAGACACTGTGTGGGAGCTGGTATTGAAGTGGATCGATCACGATTCGCAATCCCGAAAGGGTTACATAGCTGATTTAATGAAGAATATTCGTCTTGGTTTATTGGATACACAATTCTTTCATGAAAACGTGAAAGATCATCCTTACGTTACCGGAAATGTCGCTTGTCGGCCGATCATCATCGAGACATTAAAATTTATATACGAGCTCGAGATCATCACGCAGAAGGATAGGGAAGTGCCTACGCCGAAAATCGCGAGGCCACGGGTGCCTCACGAGATATTATTTGCCATAGGTGGATGGAGCGGCAGAACTGCTACAACTTTCATAGAGACATATGACACCAGGGCCGATCGATGGGTCAAGGTAGATGTTTCGAATATTTCTACTGACAGTAATGTCCCATTCTAAGTCAATTTTCGGTTCTGTGTTACGACTTATTGTTAGATCGGAACAGAACACTATTTCTTTGTGGCTTCGTTGACCGCACCGAACGTAGAAATCGTAGAATCGCATGTAAACACGGATCGCGTGGCCTATAGAGACTACACTTCCATACCACAAGAGTACGGACTCGCGTAAAGACCAGTTTTCGTTCGTCGCACAACCAACGACGCACTGTTTTCGCGAATTGATTTCATATCTTTGTACTTATAAATAAACTAAGGATTTATAAGTAAAAATCAACAAATGATTTAGTCAGATATTAAATAATACCGTTTTTATCAAGAGCATGTATCGTAGAATCATAAAAAGACGAAAATTCATCAGGTTGCATCAGGACGTACGCCGTACGTCCTTCGGGTCGGAAGGGTTAACCCACTAAATACAGTTGAAATTATATCGTGTTTATCGTGTAATTTTAATAAGACAAATACCACAAATAAGTTGGTCAAAGTCCCATATAAAAATAATGAAAAATAATGAAGTTTTGTAATTGGATTAGTAGTGGGTACGCCCACCAGTGGAATGGGTAGGCGAAGTGACATAGAACTGTCTCCTCCGCTGGACTTAGAATGGGACATTACTGAATTAGTAGCAAGAAATTCATAATTTATTGTTTCCATGAATGTTTCGAAAGATGGAAGAGGTAGATCCAGGCGGTCCACGATCATACCATGGAACAGCAGCAGTTGGTTTCAATATCTATGTGGTCGGTGGCTTCGACGGGACCAATTATTTTAATAGTTGTCGTTGTTTCAACGCTGTTACTAAAGTCTGGAGAGAAGTCGCCCCGATGAACGCCAGAAGGTTTACTATGTTTACACTGCCGTTCATAAGTATTCGGACACTTGGAATTTTCTTATCGTATAAACGACAAACCTTCTCAATACTTTTCGCCTGAATTTCTGTCCAATTTATTTTTAACTGTCTCCACAGCCATTTTTCTGCGATCAGAGGAAACACTAAAACAAGAGATAAAGTCATTTGAAACTGGAATTTTTCAAATTACCTTCATATATCTGTAAATATGTACAAACGTCCGGATACTTTTCAAGGGTAGTATGTACATACCAGAGCCTATAACAAGTTAGCTATTATACATATACTAATGGGGAGGCTACTCGAATTTTAGATGTTACGTCGGCGTTGCTGTTCACAATGATCTCATTTATGCGATGGGAGGATATGACGGGTATTATCGTCAAAATACCGCAGAGAGATACAATTATAAGACTAATCAATGGTCTTTAATAGCACCGATGAAGTGCCATAGGTCAGACGCGAGTGCAACTTCATTAAATGGTATGTTTCCTTATCCTCTTCCCTTTTTGTGAACCTGTAATCAGATTGAAGCATCATTGAAGCATCAGCATTGTATCAATTAGAAATAAAACAATTTTTAAATTCTTGATACTCTAAATAACTTCTTCCCCATCGTCGCTGCGCGACCCCACTATTAGTTAATTAATTAATTGTGTTTGGCGGATGTTTCGCTTAGTTATCCGCTCGCATATTATATTTCGGATTATATATTGTGGGCGAGTAACGTTTGCTCAATAAAATAGATTTCGCAGTATTCTTATTTATTTAATAAGGTTTCTGAATTCGAAGTGAGGTTCAATAACGAAATTTATCACATGGGTTAGCAATCCCATGTAGCCGACTGCGATATATATCTTATGTTTTCCTATACTATTCCTTAATTTTATCGCTCATGGTTTGATATAACAAGTTTGATAGTTTAATTATTATATTAATAATTATATATAATATTTAATAATTATTTCCCGTGCAACATTATCTGAGAAAATATAAAAAAGAAATCCAGAAAATATGTATATATATTTTAATTATTTTTACTAATGGCTGGACCATCGGACATGACACTAGACTGCGGATCGTTATGCACAATAAAAAATGTTTTCATCATTTGCAATTCGCAGTAGCTAAACAGGAATTGATTACTCTCTTTAATAGTTCCCACAAGCTACAAACAATATCTCGATATTCTCAAATTCCTTTTAACTTCCTATTGTTTGAATCGACAACCACCCATTTTGGTAATAAATGCATAAAATCCGCGATCTAGTCACTTTTGTTGCTTAGTTGCCCAGGCCTGTTCTAATTATAAACACAAGTCCGTTCACACTACTGTACAGGTTTTACACTCCAAATTCACCCTTTTGCTAGTCAAATACATCCTTTTGCCAAACAATTTCGCCATTTTGCTAATAAAATTCAACTTTTTACAGGTTTTGCCCTGCAAATTTACACTTTTGCAAGCTAAATACACCCTTTTACAAGTCAAATACACTGTTTTACAAATCAATTTCAACCTTTTATTAACCAAATCCAACCTTTTACAGGTTTTGCACTCCACATGCAACCTTTTCCAAGTCAAATACACCCTTCTGCGAATCAAATTCAAGCTTTTGCAAATAAAGTATTTGTAAGTAAGTTTTATAAAAAAATATCAAATCGAATGTAAATTAACTGTTAAGAAATTCAAAATTTTATTCATTGCAAAGATGTACACCAAATACTTATTGGAAAGTAATTACCAATTCATTAACTTTGTAATGTATGAAAACTGTGTGAAGACATGTACATTCATTGTAGCCATTTTCTGATTAATAAATTACAAAAATGAAAGTACATGTATATGTGTCTATTGAAGCATATTGCGTATTGAGTCTTATGTTTCCCTCGCAGTAATGACTTGAATTATAAATATATAATATAATCTAAATAATTAAATAATTCATTTTAAATATTCATAATCGGTGAAATTGATTTGCATAAGTTTGAATTTGACTTGCAAAAGGGTGAATTTGGAGTATAAAACCTCTAATACACTTGTCATAATACAATTGTTTTGCCGCGCAGATAAAATTTACATTACCGGTGGCTTTAATGGTAACGAATGTCTAAATTCTGCCGAAATGTACGATCCAGAATGCAATCAATGGACCCTGATAGCCACAATGAGATCGCGCAGGAGCGGAGTTTCATGTATTGCTTATCATAACTGCGTATACGCGATCGGTAAAAGTTTAAATTTATGTATAAATCAATGACTAATATGTACCAACTAATTTTATATATATTGGGTTGGAACGAAAGTTCGTAGCACTTATAATTTAAAACTCACAGATAAAATTAGGATATTTGTCCATAGATTTGTTCAATAACATATTATCCATTCTCTTCTATTACTTTTACGATATTTATACATTGATTTGTTCAATAACATATTTTCCATTCTCTTCTATTACTTT
Source organism: Lasioglossum figueresi (assembly GCA_028455805.1). NCBI lineage: Eukaryota > Metazoa > Arthropoda > Insecta > Hymenoptera > Halictidae > Lasioglossum > Lasioglossum figueresi. Next base: position 2,306,059 of record CM052201.1, read on the forward strand.
TTGCCATTTTTTAGATGACTTATCATGTTATTCAATAAACCTATGAATAAATATCTTAATTTTATCTTTGAATATTTGATTTAAAAACGCTACGAACTTTCGTTTCAACCTAATATTTTAATTGGTAACTTTCGTAGGAGGCTTTAACGGAATATCTAGAATGTCCAGTGGAGAGAAATATAATCCCACTACGAACACCTGGAGCCCGATTCCGGATATGTATCACGCGCGCAGTAATTTTGGAATCGAAGTGATCGACGACATGATTTTCTCGATAGGAGGATACAACAGTGTTACCACCATCTATCACGTCGAATGTTACGACGAAAAGACGAACGAATGGTAAAATTTCATTCTGATTTTCATGCGGTATAGAACTATGTCTACTTTTTTTCTTCACAATACGATGCCACAAACGAATAATTACATAACTTACAGAGATGTTACTCTGTATATTTAGCATGTTAAAAGTGGGTATAGGTTCTGTTCCATGCTAAACCTGGGTATGCTCTATCTGCGTCTATAGTACTGATAAGAGTGGTGGCAGAAAAGACCTCGGGCGTGAACACTCTCATTTCCTCTGACAGAACTTTCACATTTCTCGTTCGTTTTCTCGGACAGACAGCCGACTTTTAAAAAAATCGGTTTTCGAATTTTAACTTTTCCATGAAACCGGTCTAAACCGGTTTCGAATTTTTACAGATACAATACAAGACATATTTACAACTGAAAATAGAAGTTTTTAATTTCATTTATGTATAATAATTCAAAAATACAAAAAAGAAAAACATAAGGTACAGATACATTATTATACATACGTACATAAAATTATTAAAATAAAAAATTAACAAAATAATACCCTTACAAAATCACAGAAATTAATAAATGTTTTATATTTATGTAAATTATCATTTTACTTCGTTCTTTCTTTAATAAGATACGACTTCAAAAAGCAAAGAATGTCAATGGATTTATTGCTTAGTCGTGTCCTTATTTTGGACACAAAATTACCAGAAATAGAAAAAACTCGATCACTTGCTACTGAACTCGGCTTAATTGTCTTTAAAGCATTAAATAATAAATCTAAATTGTTTGTTCTTCTATATGTAGCCTTTGTAAGATCAAAAACTGCTTCTTTAATGCTAGAGGACTAGAGGAAGTCGCTTCCTCAGGTTCTTAAAGATATTTGTTTATTGCTACTTCCATAGCATTTTTCATCATAGATGTTGTAATGTTTTGTTATTGTTAATACTTGTTTATTATCAAATAAATACAAACTTAATAATGAGGGCTTACAGCAATGTGTCTTACGTGTAACGGCTGGCTCGACTGCCGCCCTCTCTCACACACACCTGCATACACACATACATACGTACATACATAGGTATGCTACTATCACAGATGTCTTGATTTTCGCCTTCGTCACTTTTTTTAACATCGCAGTTATGTTCTGTAGAATAATCATTATATGTATAATCTTGATAATATCTGTCCGGATAACTTAATAATGTCAGTTTATATAGCAAATGGAAGAATTTTACTAGAAGATATACAGGGTGAGGCACTAACTATTGCCACCTACAATAACTCCGAAAGTATGATAGTAGTAGAAAAGTTTTCGAAATAAAAGTTGCATCGGACAACAGGTATTGTAGAGTTAATCTTTTGTTGCTTCGGCGAAGTCGCTTCAGAGATGCGAAGGTCACCTTTGTTTTTTTAAAATAGAATGCAACGTTTTGTTATTTGTTTTCTAATAGTGGCTATTGAGACGAATTCAACGAAGTGCAACATGAAGGTCTCTGAAAGTCAGCAAAGGTCATTTATGATCAAAAAGGCGAAAAGGACTTGCATTTACAGAAGGTGATCAAAGTGATTTCTATTGGTATCATTGCAATGCTGCAATCTTCTTATCGCGGATTGAGTAGTATTTCCTATCACTTCGTCACTTATCGAATCACATACTGTAACAATTTATTGTACAAACGTATCGAATTGTACGGCGGTGTAAATAAATCTGTAGCTCTCACTGAATTTTGCTGGCATTCTCCGTAAATGAGTAGTATATATTAGGGCTGTAACTTTTCCGAAGCTTCGAAGCTTCGAAGTTTTCGAAGGAACGAAGGGACCTTCGAAGTTTCGAAGTCTTCGAAATTTCTAAATTTCGTAATCTTATACCGTGCCACGATTTTTGATAAATAAAAATATTAACTGTCAGTCACCGGTGACTGACATTGAAGTTTCCGTTTGAACTTTTCGTAATTAAATTATAATTATTAAATTATATTTGCGCGAAGAAACAAGCGCACATCCGAATGTAGATAGGTAAACTCTCCACCTACCACATATCTACCGTGGCCGTCATAACAATTTACTACGGAGGTTCGAAATTAAAAACTTTGATTGTCATCGCCTTCGAATTACCAGAAAGTTAACCTTCGAAATCTTCGACCTTCGAAGGAAAGTTACAGCCCTATAGCATATCGGTTTGTTCTTCGAAAAAATGCATCGTTTACGATCGCTTGATTCGATGATACTAATCTTACCATTCTTATTAGCGATGTACTGCGATATCGTCCAGAAATGTTTATTTGACATTACCAGGTTTAGTTAATACGCTGAACGAGATATCCTGAACGTTTTCACCCTACACGCCGTACAATTAAATACATTTGTACAATAAATTATTACAGCATGCGATTCGATTAGTGCCGAAGTGTTAGGAAATACTACTCAATCCGTGATAAGAAGATTGCAGCATTGCATCGATACCAATAGAAATCACTTTGAACACCTTCTGTAAATGCAAATTTTTTTCGCCTTTTTGATCATAAATGACCTTTGCTGACCTTCAGAGACCTTCATGTTGCACCTCGTTGGATTCGTCTCAATAGCCACTATTAGAGAACAGATAATAAAACGTTGCATTCTATTTTAAAAAACAAAGGTGACCTTCACATCACTGAAGCGACTCCACCTAACAACAAAAGATTTATAATTAACGCCACAATACGATCCCTGTTATCTGATGCAACTTTTATTTCGAAAACTTTTATATTACTATCATACTTTCGGAGTTATTGTAGGTGGCAATAGTTAGTGCCTCGCCCTGTATAAGTGTTATGTATAAATTTAAAAACGGTTTTTCTTATATATATATATACTGAAAAATCCGGCTTTTAAAACAAACCCTACTCTGCAAATACTCTGCAAAGAACACCCAGTGGATATCGCTAATCAAAATTTATGTTAGATTAGATTTCTGTTGATTAGTTGTGCAGTAACCAGTTCATCGTTCAATTATATGTATACAGGGTGATTTGTATAAGGTGGCCGATTGAGTTTTCTTCGAAATGGATAGACATACGAAAAAATCGATTAAACGAAAAATGTTCTGTTCCGATGGGGACATCTTCTGATGTATGGGTCGGCGTTCTAGGTGGAGGGGCTTAGAAGATCTCAAGGTTAATTTAATTTTTTTTAATGGAGCTCTATATTTTTTGCCACATACATAGTCTGATAGTGTTCTGTCTAACAACTTGACAAGTTCGTTAACCACAGCATAAGGTCTTCCAAAGTCATTCTAGGTTACGCGGACTTAAAGCTTTAACCACTACGCTTAAGGAAAATAACATGTTTATTAGTGCATTGTTAGATCAAATTCTCAAAATTATTACTCCCCTTTCCCCTGCCCCCTACGGCGCGGTCGGCGCGGTAGATGCAGTCATAAAAAAATAGTATCCCTACACCACTTTTCTCCCTGTTGGAAACTGGCGATGGGTATCAAATCGCGTCTTTACTGTACATCACAAGATGCCCCCCTCGGAACAGAACATTTTTCGTTGAATCGATTTTTTCGTATGTCTATCCATTTCGAAGAAAACTCAATCGGTCACCTTATAAAAATCATCCTGTATTTTCTGCAGGTACGAAGCAACCGACATGAACATATATCGTTCGGCAGTTTCAGCCTGCGTAATTGTGGGTCTACCAAACGTAAATGATTACATTCACAAGCACCGTGAGCGCCTAATGGAAGAAAAGCGACAGAAATTGCTGGCGTTAGAAGTGCCCCGCAGTCAACAGCAACATCAGCAGGATCAGGCGCAGCAAAATCGTGAGAATTTATTAGCCGATGATATTGTACCAGCGCCGCCACCTATGCCACGAAATAATAACTCGAACAACGAAAATCAACAAAATTAATCGAAGAATGGATAAATTCTCGAGAGATAATGTTAACAGTGGAAAGCTTTGCATTCGGGCGCCAATCAAAACAAAAAACAACAACAAAGGCTCAGAGCGACTGATCAACCAAAGCGAAATCAAGTCTTCGAAAAGTTGGAACATCTAATCTGTCATCTATTTTCAATTCATGGAAAATACTTGCTGATTCGAGAGAATTGGAAATGTTTCAACGGGTAATCGAGGGAAAAGCAATTTTCGAGGAAGAAAAGTGATGTTCAAACTACAAGCATTTGTACAATTTCAATACAACTATGGTTACCACGCGATTTAAGATCAGCAATTAGAAATTATAAAAACAGGGAAGCGTGACGACAACGACAGGTCCTCGAATAACTGAAAAAAAAAAACATTTCCCTATGCCGATCAAAAGTAATCGAAAGAATGCTTTGCAATGTATGCAGCATACAACCGAACACATAGTAACCCGTTCTTTAGAAAATAATTTCGGATTTCTAATTTACTTGAATTTGTTAAACGGACCATGTTATTCTTTTTTTGTATGAGACATGTTTATATTCGCAGTTTTGTAACACAATTTTGTACGATCTTTATTGGATTTATGACTTTACATATATGAACGAATTTTGAACACAGCTTACAATAAAAGGAAAAAAAACGAAATTACATTTTTTTAAGGCGTACTAGATAACGTTCAAAGGTATGGCGAAATAATTGTAACATATAAATTGCTTTAATCGTTTGAACAACAGTTGTAACGTTTGCGGTGCTATTGCACAACTTTGTGACTAATTTGGATGCTAGTGTTTGGGGGCTATGGAATTGTTTGAAATGGAATGGTGTTAAGGGCGATGGTGAAGTACATTTTACGCGCGGGGGGGGTAGTGTTGGGCTCCTCCATTCGAAATAAAAGCTAAGGGTAGGACATACCCACCAATACACCACCGACCAGTAGCCCGAAGGACTCTTTTGCTCCTTCTCTCTAGCCGGAGATTGCGGATGTTCGTTGACCCGCTGTTCACATACTACACGCACATCCTCTTTAGGCTTTTCATCCGCACCTGTTCTTGGCCAAAAGCGTCTTTTGAAGCCTCCCCACAGCAAAGTCCGAGCAGGGAGATAGATCGTGCAGGTTAAAAACAGTGAAAATCGTAGTTTTTCACGACTTTTGATCAGTTTCTGCTTAAAATCCACGGAATCGTACATATTTCGATGCGTGTCGTTTTTTCATGGCATGAGGGTATGCCAGCCAGGTTTGTTCGCACTGTGCGTCGCACGCAAATATACTACAAAATGTTGCAACATGTGTGGCAGAGATATGTAAAATGGCATTGAATCAGTTTCTTATTCTCGAATATTAGAAATTTTATGAGAATGGCATTATACAACTATGAAAGTTCATTGAACAAGTGGAGTGTATTATTGGGAAAATTTATTAATAATCGTTTAATTTAATAATAAACGTGTGAAAATCGCACACGTCTTTTGATATGTAAATTACTGTGCAAGGTACAACTAATTTTATTTTGCAAGATGTTTCGTGTTTTTTTTTTGTTTTTTCTTTGTTATTCGTTTCCAGCCATTTTAACTAAATCAGTATTTATCGTGTCCAGTCCGAGCGACGTACTATGAATTTGTGCTATTCCCAGAATAATTATGGAAACTGCTGCAGCGGCATATATTTATATGCATTATGCGTTAGTCAAACAAATTTATATACTCAAAGAAGTACAGATAATGTTGAAAATTTAGTGAGCCAATTGGAGTTTCAAAGTGTGAGCGGACATTATAAAAATTTTACAAGAATGACAACTTCAGATTTTAAATATTTACTAAACAAAATTGGTAAAAAAAATAGAAAGACAGAATACTGTGTCACGAAAAGCCATTACTGCTCGGGACTGGTTAGCATTAATCCTCCGTTTCCTAGCAACAGAAGATTCATACAGCAGCCTGCAATATTTATTTAGAATCTCAAAAAAATCAATAAGCATTATCATTCCAGAAGTTTGCCAGGCACTCGCAGATATTTTACATCTTTACATAGCAAGGGCCTCTTTAATAATATGAAAAGAAAATAGAAAGTAGAGATATAATTTTTTCAGATAATATAAATCACCGATGTCTTTGTTTATAAATTTCTTTCTATTTCTTGACATTGATTGTTTATGTCATGAATGTTTAGGATGTGCTACCTGTTCTGCAAACAGATTTGCAGAGATGATGGGTCGGCCGCGCGCCCGAATGCGCGCCGAAATGCAGGCCGAAATGCGCGCGACGACGTTCGTGGCGTCATTCGGCGCAATGTTCGTCGAAATGTCATAACATCTCCAAAAATTGAAGTCATTTAATCTCGAATCTGATGTCTTTGATGCTTCGTACAGACCTGAACATTTCACTTTGAAACTTTAATTCAATAAATTTCCAATATTTTCTGTATTTCTCTGTGTAGTATAAGCCGCTGCAGCTTTCGTAGTTGTTCGCAAGAAATTATAGAAATAGCACAAATCCGTTTCGTTCGCCGTTGGCAGAGGCGCGCCGTTTGGCGTGGAGGCATTAAAAAGCGCGGGATATTGGTAGGAGTATGGAGAGTGAGCGCAGATGTGATAGATTGTAATGTATAGTTATGTATAAGTATAGTAATAACCATAATGGTTATTGAGACAAGGAGTTCGTTTAATGGAACGACCCACGCAACTCCTAACACTTTCAAAGCAACCCAATATGTCGTAGATTTCTCAGTCGCTGTCGCTATCAACGCAAGCTTCCATGACCCCTTCGCTACTTTTTTCTCCAAACCAACCTCCTAACATTCCACCGCCCACTCCCCCTGCTAGTCCGCCAACTACACTACCAACAACAGCGCCCGTTGCTGTACCAGCTGGACCCAACAAAGAACCATATGTAGCGCCTACTGTTGCTCCAGTCCATGCACCCGCGGTGCCACCGGCCGCACCACCAACCCATCTACCAGCTACCGTCGAAGATGTCTTAATCAACTTCGATGGCACACCCTTTTTCATTCGCTTCGCATCTTTTATCAGACCTGCCGCAACTTCTATACGCTCTCTTATATTTTGTCTCTGCTCTGCACTCCTTCTCGTTCGAAGTTTCCTTTCCAGCCTTTCAATTTCATCTTCCAATTCTTCAATTATGTCGTCGGCATTATCTGGGGTTATTTCTAAATCCTCCCGGAGAGCTTGTATAATTGACCAAGTATCGAGAATTGCAAAGCCTACATTTGCTCCTGTACGTAGATACCTCAAAGTATTAGCGTTTAGATATCTTGTACGGAAACCTGAAATAATGATTATTAATTACTAGACTGCGGATCTTTATGCAAAATAAAAACTTTCTACCGGTATTGCAACAAGCTGGGGTTAAAAATATTTAAATATATGAATATTTAAATTTTTTCTGAATATGTTCAATAGGTTTAACATAACATATATAGTAGTACATTTAAATTCTTCAAATGTTTTTATTGTCAGAATTAGATCTACTCATTTTTGTCATAAATGCATAAAAACCAGTCTATTAATTACGTGTATGTGTTAAGACTTTCCAAATTTTCGCGTAAGACGAGTGAGGAAGTATTCCTTAAAGAGCACGGTAGGGGCCCCTCAAACACCTGCTTCCCCCGCCGTGCTACATTGTGCTCGAATATTAAAACCGTAATATCAAAATAGTGAGAATTGTCAAATAAATATTACGTTTATTTGAAAAATGTTCTTGTCATTATCTTTTTCCGACGTGTGGGCCGTTATTTAAATCCCACATTATCCCACATTATTTTGTTTTCACTGCTGAACGAGAACATCATATTAAACTTACTCCTAATTCGGCTGTGACCCGTCCCTTCGGAAGACATTTCCTGAATTTCTGCTCCTGGAAACATCAATATAATAAATACACATGAGTTACATTCCAGTGAAATATTAACAGAAGTTTGTGTTGTACAATTACATATGTAATGAGACCAAGAGGGAAGTTCAAGTGAACAGTTAATATCAGTGTTAAGACGCGAGGAACGTTTTTTGGGCTTTCATAAAGCAATAAAAAGGTTTACGGTACGGACGACTGAAATTTGGCTATTTTTGAGGAGAACATGCATCTGAAATGCCAGATGCCTTAATTGTCTTTTTCAGCGGACTTAGGATGCCGTTTTATTAGGGGTTACCCTTGTAGACACGTGCATCTCTAAGACTCCGACCTTTTTACTCAATAGCATTTGACGTACCATAAACCTCTTGATGTGACTCACCGTGGTACTAGTTAATAAGTGGACACCCTCGGCCGGTACCTAAGACGTACCGACCTAACGAACATCTGTAAACCATTTTCACCCCATCAGTACCTGGTGGGCGTGTTGTCAAAATGTTAAACATTTTTGGTGTACGCTCATTGGTGCATAATGTCTACGCCCCATCAGTGAGCGGCATTATATACAGGGTGGGGCAGTAACTATTAGCACCTCAGATATCTTTGAAACTATAAGTTTCACAGAAATATTTGCTGAAACAAAATTGCACAGTAAGAAGGTGGCCATCCGGTGGCGATAGTAGTTTTTTTGCAGGTGGACGTACTTCGGACATTTGAAGGTCACCTCCATTTTTTTTTAATGGATCGGTATGTTTTGGCTTCCGTATCACGATAGAG
>CM052201.1:2315020-2358359 GCA_028455805.1 Lasioglossum figueresi
TCGTTTGGTCAAACACGTTCAGAATGAGCGTGGTTCCATTCATCGGCTGGATCGCAATAATAAAAGAAAAAATTATTGTTGTTACGCAATCATACCTTTTGCACGCATTTTTTTTCATCGATGTAAGCTATTCCCTAAAATATAATTGTTTAGACTTCCAACTGTAATCATATATTAGAAGATTTAATCGCATATCTACATGTATCAGCTCTTCCGTACAGGCGCTGACTTCCCGTTCGCTCCCATCGCTAGCCACCGCAACTGTACTCGGTCGCTGCACCGTTACGAGCGTTCGCCGGCATACTTTATTTTTTTTTGACACTGTTCCACCAAACGGACACTTCTGAGATTTTTATGGAAAATAGTTTAGCATCGTAGCAATATTTTAGAATTTTTTGGTGGGTGTCAACAAAGGGGAAGATGGTTAAAAAAGTTCCCAAAAAATTAATTAATTGTTTTCAACTATAAATAATTAGCAAAAAATTCTGAAAAAAATCTGAAATATAGAGTGTATCCATATCTTTTGTTTGCCGTTCATCCTATGTCGATATCTCTTCTCGTTTTAGAGCAAATTGCATTTATGTGCGGGGGAAATAATCCCAATATCACCCTTATCGGTGGGGGTAGACATTTGAAATTTTACACAATGTTTTTTTAGACATAAAACGATGTTTTAAAACAGGAATCAGGAAAATCGGAGCTGGGGCCGCTGGCCCATGCTGATCCGGCTAGACCCTTTGTTGGACAGTGATAATCGAACGGGACGCTATTCAATTCCGACGTGACTCCTGGAGAAGACTTCCGATTACCGAACTGAGGGGAACCGTTCCCCGAAACTCAAAGCACCCACGAAAAGGCACGAGCTTGCTGCACAAGGCGTGAAGCGCCTCGCCAGCCACAAAATAGCCGAGGACGAGGCGAGAACGCGTCGTCCTCGCCACCAAAACATGCGAGCCACCGCGAATCAACGAAATCAAGGAATCAAGAGGTCGACTTACCGTTGGTGATTTTTGTCGTCAAATGCGATACGGCGCGGTATTCCGGCGTCGGGATCGAGATCGGCGGCGGTACTCCGGCTGTTTTTGTATCACCGTCATCACCCGCGACACGGAATTACAACTCTTATTAAATCGCGATAGTCCGGGAATGCGGGAGCAATGATCCTCCGTTCGGAAGCTAGCGCGACAGTGACTCCTTGATCCGTATCGACGAAACGCATCGATCAGTGATGCCGAAATCGTGGCATCGATCCTAGTTCCCCCCACCCTACTCGTATTGCCGAATTTCCCGATTGGCGCGCTTCGTCACGCGATGGTCCCTGTCGCAGGGTCGCTCTTTCAAAAAGGTCCTCGGGCCTCACACCTTGTCAAAAACACCAATAATTCGCCGTATCGCCTTTTGGCGATCGGGAATTTCCTCCTCAGGGTGTCCTCCACACCACCCTCGCCGAGATCCGTTGTAGGCGGGGTGAGACGACGGAAGGACCACCGAAAGTTAAGATGTTGAAACGTGGGATCTCATCGTCCCACATCGTCGCCTCCGGGCTTCTGGGCCCGTGTGTGCAAGTTCTTGGCTCTCGGTACCGGATCAGGATTTTCGGTTTCCTTGGCCATTTGTTTTCTCTCCTTGAGACGACTCTCTGCGACGGGGCGCCACACCTCTCCCCCCCCCCCCCACGGGGTCAGCACGAGCGGTGATACCTCAGGTACGTCCCTGAAAATTGCCGTACTCGGCGCGTGCGGTAGATGGCATCAGACGCGAAATTCATTAGCGGAAGATTTCCCTCCAGGAGCGCCTAACGTCTGCGGGTGGGCTTTCGAAATCGCCAGGGGTCAGTCCGGTTCCCTCGGAATACGGCTGGTTGGCCGTTTTGCCTGGGTAAGGGACGTCGCGAAACTTGCAACGTCACAATACATACCCAGATAGCAAAAATGCTTGATTCTGACCAGGGCACTTATGACCGTGTGGGCTCGTAACGTTCCCTCGGCACAAACCGGGCACAAGCTGCCCTCGGCACATCGGGCCTGGTTCCTGCCAAATTTTAAGTAGGTCCGAGATTGCAAGAGGTCATTTATTTTATCTCATGTATTTAATTTAAGTTATATTGTATACGCCGCAGGGAGTTGGTGAAGAGACAGAGACAATGGCACAAGGATTAATAAATATTATAATTTTATACCGCCACATTAGTGCGACCGTGCTGCCCTCTTACAATCTCGGACCTACTTAAAATTTGGCAGAAACCAGGCCCGATGTGCCGAGGGAAGCTTGTGCCCGGTTTGTGCCGAGGGAACTTTACGAGCCCATACGGTCATAAGTCCCTGGGTCAGATTCTAGTCAGCGTGTGCCTTGAGCCCGTTCAAGCGACGTTCGGCGTGTATAATTCCCGATACCTGACCCCGGCACGCCGGGCACGATTTCTGCTCGATAGTCGCTTGGCTTTCTGGGTATTTATGTACATATGTGTACTCGGATAACTTCGGAATCCCGAAGCGACATAGGCAACCGGATACTTTCGGGGCAGTAACGCCAGATCAGGGGGAGAATTGACTCTTCTTAAATAAGATACCTGTCATATAAGTATCTTATTTAAATAAATAATTATTTAAATACAAATTTACCCCTTTTAGTGCCGGAGGCCGATATATCGGCCCTCGCTACACTGGCGAAAAGTGCCAGAGCCGATATATCGGCCCGCATGTAGCGCTTTACTATTCGCATTGCGCGAGAGATCTCTATCTCAAAATAAATTTATAATACGTTATAAATAGTCTAATTTCATTACGAGAGAATTAAAATAAATAATTTTTCGGTTTAACTTTCCCTTATATTCTATGCCAGTTGATGTTGAGACTGCTTATTTATACGCGAGAGCGATACGGTAGAAATTCAACACGGGCGGCCGGCGCGGCGTCGTTGGACCCTTATAACTCCATGTGCCTTGGAGTTATTTTTTATGTTTCTTGTGCAGTATTACTTATTTTGTTAAAAAATATATTGGAAATTTAAAGTATATACTTTGCGATAAACGGTCTATATAAAGTTATGATAAAAAGATGACTTTTCCTATGTGCAATTACGTTTTGAAACAGAGAACTTAATTTTTCTTTTTTTTTATCACTTATACCTTTGTTATTTATGTAATTTTCAATGAATATGGAAAAATTAACCTCACTGTTTTATTCTCTATTTTGTCCTTAATACACTGCCTTTTGAATTATGTAAATATTGGTTTTTATGAGCCTTTTTCCAAATCCTAGTAAAATCGTAAAATTCGGCCGGTTATCTTCGCATAAGCACCTCTTTTTCGCCCGGCACTAAAAGGGTTAAATAACAAGTTATTTGTTATTTGGATATTCAAATAAAAAGCAAAAATAATCATTTATTATTTGAGCAAGTCTAAATAAATCATTAAAAATAATAAAGTTAATTGTTATTTACAAATACAATTTAAGTTATTATTTGCATTGTCAAGCCATTCGATTAAATATTTAGTATTAATTGAAGCGTCCAAATACCGTAGTTCGTATACCGAACTTCGCGGGGCGTAACTCCCGTTCCGCTTGCTCGCGACGATATTCGGGGCTCTGACGGGGTTATGTAAGGTAATCACGTCTAGTTGAAAGTAAAATTCGCTTTCAGGAAATAACACACTTAAGATGTATTTGAAACTTAACACGATGCAGTATTAACAATGTTCGAGGTAAAGTACTATCGTTACAAGTTAGGTTCGACCGATTTTTAGAACTCTGCTGAGTTCGAGCGATTTTTTAGAAGTCTACTGAATTCGAGCGATTTGTTAGAAGTCTACTGAATTCGAGTGATTTGTTAGAACTGACTTTCGGTGTGGCGTTACGCATAAGGTCAATTCGGGTCTATCCTTATTGGCAATCTAAAACCTGTATGGGGTAACAAAATGATTTTCTATTGGTGAGTGGGTGTGGCATGTTAGGGCATGCAGTAAATTAGGTTCGACGATACGGAAAGACGATGTGGAAAACTAAGACTATTTGTTTGCATAAGATTGCCCTATCAATGGGTTCGTTCATGAGGTCTCGTCGAGTGTTTCCAACTCTTAGAGCCGACCGTTTCTAAAAAAATATATAAATCTCACCCGTTTCTAAATAAATACCTATAAATCTCACGTTCGGTCTGATTAGAGACCGAACATTAATAGTACTAAATTATTATTTATTATTAATAGTCATTGAACAAATTTTATTTCCAACTGTCCTCAGCAACGATAGTAATATTACTGTGTCGTCTGTTGTGCATTATTTGAAAAACTTTAGAGCTTGTTCAGTTGATGCGATTTACGCACGATTCAAGTCATAGTTATTCGTATATTCAAAATACAAAAATAAGAGAACACCAAAAATTTCTTATTTGATTTCCACCTCAATCGAAGTAAGAAATAATCTTTTACTTGCAAATAAGAAATAATCTTTTACTTGCAAATAAGAAATAATAAGTAGATCGTTTTTGGCATTATATAAATACCTTTTATTTAAATAAGAAATTTGCCCAACTGTGCTAATAACGAAGTAATAGCCATTTCAAAAACACTTGGTTCCCGTGCCCCACCCTGTACTTTCGGGATCCCAAACGTTCCCAATCCGACCCGAGAGTGGAGAATCCCATGATTTCGGGTTCCCGCACATCCCAGTGAAGTAAATACATTACTAACTATAATCAAATATGAATTGGAATCTGATTGAATTAACACCGTAATAAATGACTTTTATAGAAAAGGGAAATATTTATACGCACTGTTAGGAGAGTACCGGTGTCGCTGTTGAATCACACTTCAATGATGCGAATACAGTCAACTAATCGACGCTGTCAGCAGAGTTTCCAGAATAAGCCTGATATCCTCACTCACTTTCCCCTTCTACGTCGCCTTCCAACGCTTCGTGACTCCTCGGACACGTGACCAGTGATAAGATATTCCCGCTCTTAATAAAGAACAAAGTTGAACTAAAATGGTACCTGAGTCACCCCAATAGTTTCGCAAAATTTGTTATGATTTGATTTTGAAATATAACTGTATAACTTGTGTGTGTTGTATTGAATTTTATATGTATATATATGTACATATATGTACATATAATATATAATATATGAATTTCTAAACTCTTCCGGTACTTTCCTACCAGTAGTAGTTCCCCATTACATTCCCCACAAACTTAAGACGTAACTACCGCTCAAAAGTATGTGGACAATTCCTTCTTCTCTACAAAACGTAGTTTGAGTTAGTAGAAAAAATATTTAGCACAATTTTGTCACTTGTAATTATTATTATTATTATGTATATTATGGTATCATAGCACAATAGAATTTATTTTTATGTACAAATTATATAATGAAAATGCAATAATCTAGTTTCTATTTATAAATATGAAATCTAGTGGAACAGTCTCGGTGCTTGAAAGGATATCAATAAGTTTCACTTTGTATTATTTCTTAGATGCTTAATATTAACAATAAAGATTGCCGCGATTAGAACAAGCGGTAATATCTAATCGCGGTGAATAAGTCGACGAATCTCGTATTTAATCCTACATCTAATATGTATTGGTAAGTTTCCACGTAAGTAGTTTTTAACTTGTTGAGGAAGTTAAAAGAAACATGTATGACTCAGTCGTAAGACTGCTCAACAGAATTTGATTAAACAGAAGTTCGATGAATCACAGGAAACCAACCCAGATAGCACAAAGCTTGCTAAAAGACGCCTTTTATACGCCTGCCGCAAGCTGTAAGTCCGTCTTAAAGACGTACGTAAAGACTTTTTTTCGTCTTTAACTCGTCTTTAATTGGTCTTTGACACGTCTTTGTTACAAAAGTTACGTCTTACAGACCGCTTTTATACAACTTTCTTGCGACTTTTAGACGTCTTTTTGTTTGTCTAAAAAGCTGTCTAAAAGACGTCGGTTTAAGACGTCTAAAAAGTCACCCAAAAGACGGCTAAAATAATCTTCAAATTAAAAATAAAGTTATAACAAAAATTAGAATCTATATACAATATATATAGAATACTACTTTCTATGCACTGATTGAGGGAATATCTTCCACTTTGTCTTCGAAAGTACCTTATTACAATTCAGAAATTTTTATGCCGTTGGGCGGGATTCGAACTGGAAGACTACCCGTTTACTGGATCATGTACTTCCTCGCTGAGCCATGCGAACCTATATTGTTAAATTGATTACTTTTTATTCTTATAAAGGCTCAAATCATATCGGATCATGTAATTATTAGAAGAGATAAACTTCTATTAAAAATGAAACCTGAATATTTGAAGGCTCAAATGATACACTATCATAAATTGTTATAAATAAATATATGTACTGGTGCACTACTACATGTATAATATAATACTTGTATACGATTACACTACATATACCTAATAATGTATCTATGTAATCATACATGTGTTTATAATAATTATATGATATTTTGACAAAATATTTTCAGTATCGTTCCAAGAAATAGGAAACGTAAGAACCAGTATTTTAATCATTGCACAGGAAACTTGTCACCGTCGTAACATCTTTAATAAAATAGAAGTTCCTCAGTCCCGGAAGAATCCTCTTTTATACGTCCCATTCCAGTCGTAAAAACAACGTCACCGAAAAGACGCCTTATGTAGACGTGTGTTGCGTCGTGTATTTGAGGCGACACTCACGGGTGATGCGCGGATGGATTCCACTCAAGGTTGTAAGGCTTGAGCCCGGTTTTGACCGCGGACGCGTCGACCCGCGAATGCCCTCATACGACTGTTACTATTACTACGCCAAATTAATATTGTGTAGCCGGTTCAATGGGTTAGGCGATTACATAAGACAAGATCGGTTCGAATATAATGGAATACGTTAAAGAAGCGTTTCGTCCCGGACCTGCTAGTGGACTCGTCGGTAAGGCAATTCTAGCAGGTCCTGCCTTATACGCTAGCGCACGCGAGGGGTTTTCGATGAATGTGACGCGGAATTTAGCGCGGTTGTCCCGATCGCTGGACAATGAACTACCGCAACGTAAAGTCTCGAAACTTATCCTGTATGAATGACAAGACAACGGCCGGTGCGTTGTACAGTAAAGCTCCGACTAGTGTCCAATTTGGAGGGTCCCGGTTCCTATCCAGGCCTACTCACTCCACTCCCTGTCAACGCTGTGCCGTGCCTGGCCGAGCCGCAAGACGGCGACTATTGTTGTCGGCTCGGGTATATCGGTGTGAACACCACTATACGAATACTATACTATAACGAATGTTCAAACATCTTAATTTTCATTATTTTTTCATGGGACCCTTAAAAACGTATCTCTGGAATTCCTCTGATTAAAACAAGACCAAACACGATATAATTTGAATTGTATTTAGTGGTTTAATCGACTGTGAAAGTTTCGTCATCATGCTTCACATGTAGAGTAAATATGGGCCAAATTATATCGTGTTTGGTCTTGCCTTAATCAGAACAATGCCAGAAACAAGTCAGTGAAAGTCTCATAAAAAAATAATGAAAAATAAAGCATTTTGAATTGGCATTACATTTTGAGAACACGAGAGCCTTTAAACTGTGTCAGCGACGGCCACACGCTGCGTGTACCCGTCGCCGACACCGTTGCCCTATTGTAGTCTCGCTCGGCCCGAGCGGAGTGGTAGACGCAGCCATAAATTAGAAAAGCAAAGAAGATCACGATTCCTTTCCACTCCGGTGAACCACCCCCCTGCCCAAGAATGAAGGGATTACTGTACTTGTCTAACCGAGAATTAAAAGATGTTGCTTGTCCGAAAGCCAAAATGTAACTGTCGGATCTCGATTTCCTATTCGAACGCGACGAGGAAAAAGATATACCGATTGTTTCCTGCCGAACGTTGCATTTACCAATCAGCATGCTTCGACTGTTTATCCTTCTTGCTGTTCTGAAGGAGCGTTCGGTCCGTGACGGTCGTTCAAGCCCGTGACGGTCCGGGTGGTTGTTCAAAAGAACCAATTCCATGGTACATTGTTCTTTAAGATATACGAATACGAAACATTTGCCAGATATCTCGAATGGTCGCCGAATGACCATAATTTACGTCATCTTCGAGGAAGATGTTTAGTCACGACCGTACCATAAATATTGTTCCAACGAAAATCTACGTCTCGTGTTCCTCCGCGACGGAACAACGTGTAAAAGACGTCTCTTTGGAGCCGTCGTTTTAACGACAGAAATGAGACGCAAAAAAGCTGTCTGCCTTCATCCGTAAAAACGACGGCTTCAAAAAGACGACTTTACAGATGTGTAAAAGACGCCTTTTTGAAGCCGTCTTTTTCACGGCAAAAATGAGACGCAAAAAAGACGACTTTTGAGATGTGTAAAAGACGCCTTTTTGAAGCCGTCTTTTTCGCGGCAAAAATGAGACGCAAAAAAGTCGTCTGTATGGGCCGTAAGACGTAAAGACGTAAAAAGACGAGAAAACGACGATTTAAAGACGGACTGTGCTATCTGGGTATTTTCGTTGCTTGAAGTTCTAATAGCAAGCGTTCAAATACTTTTGAGAGCTAATGTACAGAGATACGTTTCTGCGAAAGGCCGTTCTGAGCGCGCAAAAGTTACCTCTCTCTGCCAGTATCGGACAAATGCACGAAAGAGACGAGTTTCGCCAGAAACGTATCTGCATCAGTGCTTCCAGAACGGGGAAATCGACGCGACCAGTCTACGGTCTCAGTGGGGGATGCTGGAGTGAGCTTGTTAGGGTGGTCCTTATTTTTTGACTTTCGAATTTTTTTGGTCTTACTCCCCTAAAATATGAGACTTGGTGAAAAAACGATATGTGCAAAATTTCAGCTCGATCGGACAATGGGAACCCATGCCGCAGAGGGCTTGAAAATTGTTTATTTTTGTAACTTGATTTTCTCCATTATAGTACATCGTAAATGTACAAGATTTATATATATCTTATGATTTCCTATACTATTCCTTAATTTTATCGCTCATGGTTTGATATAACAAGTTTGATAGTTTAATTATTATATTAATAATTATATATAATATTTGATAATTATTTCCCGTGCAACATTATCTGTGAAAATATAAATAAGAAATCCAGAAAATATGATCCAGATTAAAGTAGGATCTTGTCCAGACTAAAAACGATGATGTAGGAGCTGTTCCAGGCTAAAAAAGATGATAGAGGAGCTGTTCCAGGCTAAAAAAGATGATGTAGGAGCTGTTCCAGGCTAAGCACTCGAGTAGGGGGCAGCACTATAATGGGCACGGCCAAAACCCGAGCGTGATCACTCTCATTTACTCTCTGGTGTTATATTCAAATTTCCCTCCCGCCGTCATTAATGAAACATTCGGTACAGTAGCGCTATCATAACTATTTACGTTCGCGTGGTCACGCTATGCTAGTGTGATAATTAGTTCGGTAATCGCGGATCTTGCCTCCAGATGGCACAAGCTGATATAGTACTGATATTTTCGCGGCAGGGATTCAAACGCCTTAAAATCTCCCGAACGCGGCTTTACTGGGATAGGAAACGGGGTAAAGAATGAATACGAAACAGGGACTGGTGGTTAAAAAAGACTTTCTCTATATTTCAAATGTGAGCTTCTGAAGATGATCAGTGTAAAATCAATCAGAGAGTGTTTCGCTGCTTTCTCTGCTTCTTCTATCAGGCCTCTGGTTACAGGGTGCATCTTTGGTAGGAAGTCGTGAGGTCGAATCACAAGGGTAGTCTCCTCCCCTAAACCGATGTTGCGTAGTAGACTGACGGGGAAAGATGACGTGGGGGCCTTCCTACTTTGTCACATTCGGTGCGTAAGGCCTCGCAGGGGTGGCCCAAAGGGAAAGTGTCCAGGGGTGTGCACGTGTACTCAACGTGCCACGTACTTGACCGTCGCCGTTCGATTCTTCCTAAGAAGGCTCTTTGTTCGGAACGGTAAAACGCGTCTCCCAATCTTTGAAGAGGGTTGGAGAGCTATCTTCGAGTCCGCTTTCCCTCGCTGTCCTTTGTTTAAGAGGTCCTGGTCCAGCCGAAGTGTTTCCGCTCCTTTATAGGTTCCAGATGGCCCTCCTTTCCTCTTATTTTTCTACTCGAGTGATCTCCTAATTTTCGTCGCAAATTCTTTAACTACGTACCTAGCAGATTACTACTAAACGGGTTCTTACTTACTCCGGCATTCAAATACGCGCGGTAATGTGACTTTAATAATACCTAGGATGGCGCTAGTTCCGATTAGGATGACATCACACTAGAAATTAGTTAACAGTATTACCACACCACTAAACGCCAGAACTTCGCATCTGTAAGAATCGTCTGCTCCATCATCTTCGATTTCGCTTCTCTTGGCAATCTTGGCATACAGACGCTATCACTCACCCCCAGTTACACCAGGCATTTCCATTTTTTCTAAGGATTAAAGTTAAATATTTAGTTTGTTTTATGTCATTGACATTATTTAAAATTTTCATTTACCATGCCAAAGAAAGGTGGATTTATTTGTGCATATCGTCCTTGTCCAAATAGTACCGGCCATGGAGTATCTCATTTTTGTTTTCCAATGGATCCGATTAGGTAGGTTCGCACAATATTTTTAAACATACAATGTTATTCTGTATGATAAGTGTAGATACTTCCCTATTTATTGCACGTTAAATAAAGGGTAAAGGGAATAAAACAGAACCAGTGAATTTTTTTCGATAGTATTACACTTGCCAACAAATTTAAATCATCAGGAAGAATTAGTTTTTGATGAGTGACACCTGAATAGACTCGTTGGATCTTTGTTTTGATTGGTAAAACGATGTATTAAAAATTTGCTTTTCTAATTATTTTGTGTCGTTCCTTAATTTTACCTTGTGTTTTTGAAAAAAATGCATTTACTTCTTCTTCTTCTTCTTCTGGTGTATATTTATATGAAATATTATGGTTTTAACCATAAGTGCAAAGGCACTTCGAATTATTTTTCAATTTTCTTGCCAATAAATCCCTACTATTTTAAACGTTTTATTTGAAATTTACTTCAAAGGACAGTTCCTTGACTGCTACCTATTTTAAACAATTTTCTTTACTAATTATATTAAATATAGCTCTCAAACTATCTTGTAATTTATATCTGTGGAACTTATATTTGTTTTTAACTAAAAAATAAGAGAATTAAATAAATAAAGGAAGAATCAAATACATATAAAAACCCGTTCTATTTGTATTTTTCTTTCTTGGATGTCGAATCACGCTTGACAAAGGAGTGCGAAGGGTTAATTCATATTTTTCTTATAAACATGAGAAAATTATTGAAATCAAAATAAACCTTTATATAAATCGTAGTATTCCGATTAAAATGTGGAGTATGCTTATTTTACTACCTATAGACTAATACAGAATTGACATGATTTTTATAAATACAATTGATGTACTAAAATTCTATTTTAAAATGATACTATATAGAGCGCACATGAAAAGTTGTTGTTTCAATATCATACCTATTAGAGTTATATTTAATTAACGCTAAACCTGACACCACCAAAGTGACCAGTTCCAGATTTTTTATTTTACAATTATTGAAATAATGAAAATGATTTCATACGAAATTATTATATAGATATCTTTAGTAGTGCACATATTACTAAATAAAATAAATAAAATCAATCTTGTCATCTTTATAAGGATACATGTAACAGGTACTTCTAAGGCTCGGTAAAATTGGAAATTAAGTTTGTGCATTCTTTTTTTAGAGCTAAAGAGTGGATAATTGCTTGCGACAGAAGAGATTTAGAGAAATACTCTACAGAGCATGTATCAAAGCACTATAGATTGTGCGAAGAGCATTTTGAAGATAAGTATTTAATGAGGGGCAAAATAAGGAAGAACTTGACAAGTAACGCAGTACCAACTATATTTTTATGTGAAGAACAAACAGAAGTCCACAAAGGAACAATTGGACAAGAATTAATCATTTCAAGTAAGTTGTTATGTTCTACAATTCAATCTTTTTGTCTTTGTGTAGTTATTATTAAGTCAATTAAGAGTTTGCATCAGAATTTTGTTGATTTATATTTACTTTTGCAAATTACACATAGATTGTAGACTATTATTGGTAAGCTACAGTACATGATAATGTACCTTGTAACTGTAAATACAGTCGAACCTCGATAACTCGAATCTTAAAGGAAAAATTAAAATCTTCGAGTTATAGAGACAGATATTTTTGAAGTACACTGTAGATCTTTTTGAAAATAAAATCCCAAAATCTTTTGTAGAACACAAACAAATTAATAATTGCAATTTTAACTGTAAAAAGTTAAAGCCTAAATATACATATTATTGGATTGATGTGAAACGGAATGTTGGAATTGCTTCATAATTACCACTTGCCTAATAAGTGAAAACAAAATTGGAAAATGTCAATATAATAATTGTAACCATTCTGTATAACAAACCTTCGTTCTAATTTAAATAATGCATTATAATTTCCGAAATAGTTAGTAAAAATTCCCATTACTTTTGCATTGACTCAATTCTAAGCTGCAAAAGACATTAATAGCAATTTATTTATAATAGTAATTTGTTTTAGGAACACCACAGATACCTAGTGTTCCCAGTACTTATACCAGGAGTATTTTCAACATGCCAGGTAATTGTGCTACGTAAAGCATCCATGTAACATTCTTTCAATACATTCTTTATATGTATAAAAATCAGAAAATAATATTTTCTATTTTATTGAAAACATTAGCTTTCAAAAACTTACATATATTTATTGGAAGAAATGTAACTTTTTCATGTGAATTTATTGAATGTCTTTATACGTGATTGAACAGTTATAAACATGAATTCTTAATTATAGTTCCTATCGCAAAGACTGAAAGTCTTAACAATGTTACTTCAACATCGACGCAAACATCATGCCGTTTAACTGGAATCACTTTGAGGAAGAGAAAATTGGAAGACTTTTTTCGTATGTGTGATAAATATTTAAGTAAACCACTTTCGAACATTGTTAAAGTTCAAGCAATGTTAAAAGACAAGCAAGCCACTGGAAGAAGGTATTCCGCAGAATATAAACAATTTGCTATGGCTCTGTATTTTCTAAGTCCGCGAGCATATTCATTTATGAATAAATTATTGTATCTTCCATCCAAACGAACATTAGAATTAATGGCATCGAAACTAGTCTTAAAACCTGGATTGGAAAATACGTCTCTTTTTAAGGCTTTAGAAACTAAGGCTAAATTTATGTCCGATTTAGATAAGCATTGTGTCTTATGTATAGATGAAATGCCGTTAAAAGCAAATTTATTTTATTGCACTAAACGTGACGAAGTTATTGGCTTCCATTGCACAAACATGAAAAGGACACTCTTAGCTCATAATGTTAATGTTTTCATGATAAGAGGTATACATTCTGATTGGAAACAGCCAATTACTTATTTTTTGGTACATTCTCAACTTTCAGCTGTGGAATTGCGAAGTAACGTACATAAATGTATAACTCTGCTACATCGGGCAGGATTATATGTACACGCTCTCATTACTAACATGAGTCCTAACTTCACACAACTGGCAAACCTTTTAGGAATAACGTCTGAGAATCAGAAATTTACAGTAGATAGTAGAAACATTTTTTACATATTTGATACTTGCGACTTAATTAAGGCTACTCGAAATAATTTATTAGAAAATATTTTATCTTATAATGAGAAGAAAACGTCATGGTCATTCATTGGACAGTTCTATCAACAAGATAAAAAGCAGTTTTATAGATGCGCACCCAAACTTACAGATGCTCACATTAACCCTTCTAACTTTGATAAAATGAAATTAAAGTTAGCAACTCAAGTTTTAAGTCATACCGTAGCAACTGGTATGAATACGTACATGAGTTTAGATGCACTTTCAGGAGATGCTTGTTTTACTATAGAAGTTATATATAAATTCAATAAACTGTTTGATGTTTTAAGTTCGAAAAAAAAAAATAATAGCTGTATATATAAAAACGTTTTTGAGGGTCTCGATTATCAACTAGAATTTTTGAATGAAATGCTCACTTTCCTTTCGGACTTACGTATCTTAGTCTCTGGTGGGCATGATTTAACTTTATTTTCAAAATTTAGAAGTTGCTGGATCATTACTATCAAAGCAATTTGTCAGCTTTGGACAGTATTAAAAGCAGCAAATTTTAAATCGCTTAAAACTAGATACATTAATCAAGACTGTCTCAAAGACTTTTTTGAATCGATTCGAGAGAGGTGTGGTTGCATAAACCCTACACCTATTCAATTTGCAAGAAGTTTTAAATTATTATTTTGTCAAAGTTATTTGTGTACAGATGGGATTGACTTTAAAGATGACTTTAATGGAATTTTTGCTACTATTAGTAATTGTTCTAATGTTATGTCTCTTCATGTACCGGAATTATCGGAAAATATAGCAGCAATTGATTTACCAGATAAAGATTATAGGTATCTAAATTTCAGCGAGCAAAATGCTTTCAGTTACATTTGTGGATATTTGTTGAAAAAAGCTTTAATTATTCATAAATGCGACATTTGCATTAAATTTCTAAGAGAATGCGAAGAACTAGATATAAATAATTTGTTAATTTATTTTAAGACGCATGACAGTAATGAGAGCGTTTATAAAGACTTAAGAGTTCCTAGCAAACAATTCGTACATTTTTTGTACACTTTAGAACAGATTTTCATGAAGATTTTTGAAGAAGTTATTATTGAACAAGGCATTTCCCATAATTATTTACAAAAAATGATACAGATTCCGTTATATCATCCTTGTTCAAATTTTTCACAGTTGTATTTAGTTAAATTATTTATTCGACTAAGAATATTTTATTCTTTGAAATATGTCAATAAAGATTCTAGAATAAATAAAAGTAACTACAAGAAATACAGAAAGATTAAAATAATATCATACATATAACGATGGTGAGAAAAATTTTCAACACTTCTTACTATTGTAAGTTGTGCTTATAATTCATAATATATGTATATGCTTATTATTTAATGTAATATAAGTCTGTAACATAGTATGTACATATAGAATGTAATGTGTATAATAGGTATGTATTATTGGATTGTGATTTCTGGATGCAAGTGGTGTTTTTTTTTAGAAATAAAACAAAAAAACATGTGATTTACTCTCACAAGCCACAATTACCAGCTACACATGGTTGTATATAATTCATCTAAGAGTAGACAATACTGTAACATATGTAATAAAACATCATTTATTTACTATTTTCATATAACACGATGAAAGGAGTCGTTCTTAAATAAAATTCTGTTGATAAAATTGTGTGTTTCTTAAAATTATCTACATATAATTCACATGCAATCCGAGTTAACTACTTTCGTTATGCAATGGTCCATATACAGTGATAACGTCCAATAACTTATAGTTTAGAATAGTTGGCAAGTCGCGAATAGAGTGTACGGCAAATTCGAAGGCGCCGCGTAAGGTAGAACATTTTAGTACAGTATCACCTCGATTAACCAACTTGATCGGGAGACAAACAACCCGGATAAATTAAGACCCGAGGAAATAATTAAAATGTACATTACATTCCAAAATAAATTTTTATTTTTGAAAATGTTTATTTCCCTTCATAATATAATCATATTTAAACGCATATTTGTTTATAATCGGGATCCGGTTAATCGAGATCAGACTATTTTAACATGATATTCTTTAAAAAGAACTTCTCCAATTTCAGTTTGTTAAAACCGATCAAAGTACTAAACCACATGGAACAAGAAGTTATAAATTTTCAGTCATGTAAATACTTCTTTAGCTCTTTCAAACCTTTGTCTTTTCAACTCATTTCACAAATCCCTACATAGCATTTTATAAATTTTTCTATCTAGGCCAGAGGGTAACAAACTACCAGTCCAAGTAAAAATAATTATCTTGTGACGTGACTTGTGGGCACTAGATACTTCGTTATCTTGGAACACTGTAGATATTTTTCGATAATTATCGGAATAATATTATTATCAGGGATACAATAGATTTATAATTTTACAAAAGCATATTTGTTTCAATTTTATATATTATACATCAGAACCATGAGTTTTTGTTGAGAAAATGAAAATTTAACATTGGCTTCTTGAATTTTATATAATTTGACAAGTGCATTACAATGTTAAACAATCTGGAGTTTTGAATTTTAAACATTTACAATGAAATTTGAATTTAAATCGGAGATGACAATGGTATATTGATGTTATCATCATCGATATTTGAAGATCGATATGTGTACAAAGCCATCGATGCTTATCTAATGAATTTTGATATTGTTGTTTAGTCTAGGATAAAAAATATTTTGATCTTTTAGTAGTTTTATCTGATTTTAGCAATATTTGTCAAGGAAAACGATTACAATTGTACGAATATTAATTCCCAAATTTCGCTACCGATAACTATCGATAGTTTTCGATAATGAGAACTATCGATAACCATCGATAGTACCTCGATAGTTCTCGATAAATATAATTCGTCTTATAGAAATGTATAAAGGACAACGTTGGACAGCAAAGTAGACAACACCGTGATTGTGATTCTATTCCGATTTATATTTGCAATATGTATACTCTGTACATTCGGCTCTAACTAACTCTAATTCTAATAGAATACAATGTAAACTCCAGTAAGCTCTAATATCTAATTGTGGTATCAATGAATTTGAATTTGCAAAGTGTATTTACGTCATAAACGTTAATTTTTTTTCTAAATAGTATTAATTTGTTATATGTCGATAGCTATGTATATACATATACTTAAAAAACTGGCATCTCGAAACAATAATGTTTGAAAATTATATCAGTTTATACGTATGGTGAAATTACAATCAGGAAATCATTCTCACCGAGTATTAAAGATCTACTCGACGGATAGATTTTATCCATTTCTAGCAATCCACATTTGTAAATAATGATAAAATCCCAAGAGTCTCACGATTTCCATCTAGCCCGTGAACTATATCATCAGGAGAATTGTTTTGGATTAACAGAAAATGCACTCATACCAAGCAATGTAAATACCTCTCCTTAAAGTAATATGTACTTTGATATGTTGCAAGAATTCAATGCTATCATAATATTGTATTATTACTAGACTGTGGATCTTTATCAGAGAACTCGACAAATTGAAGATGTCAATAGATGATTTCACCTCTATGCAAATCATTAAGGGAAAAAATAACATTTAATTTAGTTTCTATTTCTTGCGATAGATGCAGATAATTTTTATTTTGTATAAAGATCCGCAGTCTAATTATTAATATATAATATATACTTATTTATAATATCAACTTATTTTCAATTATAAAACAAACTATTTTCAGAAAGACAAAAATAATTATAAACCACGGACGTTGATTGATCAAACTTTAGAATTAATTGATCCAACTCCTAATATTTACACATTGTTTATGCAATTCAATGAGCACTTCTTCTGGAATGTCTTATTGCCTGTAGAAGTTAAATGGAGCAGTAGGATGACAAGGTCTGTAACATTTATAAACTGATATTTCTTTACGTAATCTTTGATGTAACCTGATTTAATTTAAATTTCTAAATAATTCTAATCATTTGATTAATTTATATCTTTAACTAATTTTATTATTTATTTGTAAACTATAGTTGTGCTGGAGTATGTATGTTTCATCCAAGAAGTAGACAATGCGTAATTTCACTCAGTGCACCGTTGTTAAAATTAAGACCACGAAAAGATCTTGTGGAAACTCTTTTGGTAAACTTTTATTACTATAATACACCTAACTTTTTGTTAATATTATTATTATTATTATACACGTTACTTGCCAGACGTAGATAAATATCTTAGTAATTGTTTAAAAATGTCCTCACTTTTGTATTTACAGTGACTCCCATTAATAATTAGATGCTCTCAAAAAACCGATAACTTTTTAAATATTGGACTTTACAATTTGAACTTTCTTGAGAAGTTAGAGCAATTAGTTTACTACAGGATGTGAAAAGAATTTTTTTCAAAAATTGCAATTGGTGGAAATTGTAGAGAAAATACTAAAAGTTGTATTTTACAACTTTTTTATGTGGGCCTATATTGAAAATTTAAAAAATACGTTTGTAAATCTGTGTCAATTGTATGGATTGTGAGTTTCATCAAAATTGGTTGATGCGGGGAAAAACGACAGACATTGAAAGATGTAAGAATCCTTAGATTTTTTGTAGTTAGAGGCCAAAAATCATGAAAATTGCAATTTTTACGACCGATTTTGATGAAATTTTGAGAATATGTTTAATTGGTATAGATCTACGAAACGTGTTTTCTAAATTTTCCATATAAGCCCACACAGTAAAGTTGGAAAATACAACTTTTCTCTGCAATTCCGAAAATTTGCAATTTCTTTCAGAAATTTATTTTTACATTGTGTAGCAAACCAATTGTTCTAACTTCTGAGAAGAATTCAAATCGTATGATCCAATATCAAACAAGTTATCGTCTTTTTAAGAATGTCCAAATTTAGTGGGAGTCACTGTAAATGTTTTGACAATGTTTATCATTTCTATTGTAGCACGAAATGATCCATGGATATTTATTTCTTACAAACAATAATCGTGATAGAAATGGACATGGGCCAGAGTTTTGTAAGCATATGAATAGAATTAATAATGCGGCTGGAACAAAAATAACTGTACGTATGCATTACAAATAGATTGCGGATTTTTCTACAAAATAAAAATTGTCTGCATTGATTGGAAAAAATAAAAACTAAATTGAATGTTACTTCTTCCCTTAATGATTTTAATAGAGGAGAAATCATATATTGACATCTACAATTTTTCAAATTATCCAACAATTTTAAATGTCATTTACTCAATTTTACTATAAATGCGTAAAGATCCGCAGTCTACAAATAAACAACCAACTAAATATTTTCAGAGTAACACAGAAAAACTTTTCTTACAGATATATCATAGTTTCCACGATGAAGTTAAACTCTACCAACAGCATTGGTGGAGATGCGACGGTCCTTGTCAGAAGAGGGCTCCATATTTTGGAACATTGCGTAGGGCCATGAATCGAGCACCTGGTCCAACTGATTTTTGGTGGAAGGAACACCAGCTAACTTGCGGTGGCCAGTACATTAAAATAAAAGAGCCAGAGAACTATAAAGCAAAAGGTTCCAAAAATAAAGACAAACTAAAATCTGTTCCAAAAAGTAATAGTTCACCAAACAATATACTTAACTGGCTCACGAGTCCTACTTTTACCTCACCAGTTACATCTATTCAAAAAAATGTCAAACCATCATCAAATACTCAGAATTCTCCAAATGTTTTGAAAAAAATTGGAAACAGCACAAATAATGTTCAAGATTGGGGTGTAAAGGGTAGATCTGGTTCAAATGCAACTCCCAAGGCAAATAAAATACATTCAAATAATCAAAATTCAGTAGGCGGATTAAAGAAACTTGGAAATAATACAAATAATGTTCATGGGTGGGGTACAGGGGGACCAAATAGTTCAAATGGTTCACTGAAAGTAACTTCAGTTTTTAATACGCCTAAATTTTCTTCTTCTGGGGCTGTTGGTGGTTCTAATACAGGAAAAAGTAATCTACTAGACAAATTTAGTAACACTAACAAATATCCTAAATCACGTGTAAATGTGAATACTAAGATACCAGATAAAACAATCAGTACATTTGTCAATGGAAAGCCAGAAATACCAGTTAAAAATCATACATTAAAAGAAATAAAGCTTGTAGAGTGTCCAGTGTGCAGTGACTTTATATCAAAAGGTGATATAGATAAACATGTAGAAATGTGTTTAACAACAGATAAACAACCAATTTGTAAAGCTAGTGCCACTAAAATACAAACGAAAGAAGGAAACTCTTTGTTACCACAGAAAAGGAAAATTGATACGGATACACCTTCAAATAAACAACCTAAGTTGGATAATTCAAGAATAACAAATTGCCCTGTGTGCGATCAAAGTTTTGTCCTTAATGACATTAATGACCATCTTGATAAATGTCTTTCAGAGACAAATGTAAATGATAAAAATGCAACTAAAAGTGATAATGTGATTTGTATAAATAACTCGTCTGACGACGATTTATCTGCTTCGCTTATTGAGAAATCAGACACTAACTCTGTTTCAAAATCTCAGATAAACGAGGTAACTGAAACTAATTCTTTCAAATGTTTAGTTTGTAATGTATTTATTCCTCCGGAGACATCTTTAAACGATCACTTAGAAGATTGTATCGGAAGCGTATTTAATGATGATTCAACAGTATTAATAGATAGTGATGACAATGAAACGTCGGACACAGCTTCGGAAATATCATTTGACCAAACTGATAAATACCCTTGCCCTATTTGCATGGAATTAATATTAGAGTCTTCTATGAATCAACATTTGGATGTATGTCTCACAAATACGTGAATGCAATAACATCTTTATTTTATATTTCGTTCAATAAGTTATATTAATTTGTAAACGTATAACGTTCTTTAGGAGAATATCAATCACATCAAACTTTTATTTAAGTCTTTGAATGCCCACTTTTCCACAGAATCCTGTAATAGATTACTTAAATATTTAATTAAAGATTATAATGTAATGATTAGACTATGGATCTTTATGCATTTATATAGGAAAATTTTAAAAATTAAAGATGTCAATATATGATTTCTCCTCCATTAAAATCATTAAGGGAAGAAATAACATTCAATTTGGTTTATATTTCTTGCAATCGATGCAGACAATTTTTGTTTTGTATAAAGATCTGCTATCTAGTAATGATATTTCTGTTTTGTGATTGCGTGTTACCATTTCCTTTTCATATATTTATTAAATAAACTATTCTATTTAGATATTTGATGTGGTTTTATTTTCAGTTTTATATAAACCAGTATCCAACTATAAAAAATCCCAAATACAGATACATTCTATTTACTAAGGATAAATGCTACTTTCTAAATATAAATGTTACAGTATACTTTGATCGTGTTGATGTTGAACATGCGTAATGAAAGTTTATGAAAATTAAATAATTTTCATAAATGTTGCTTTAATTCTATTAAGTACAAGCTATAAATAAAACGTGTTATAATTTCTCGTATAAATTATCGATATCGGAAGATTGTGATGTGCATAAACCACAACTAAATTCTAGCAAATATGTTGGAAAAAACAAAAGAATTTGCTCTTGAGTCCAATGCAGATATAAATACAGATTGGGAACTATCATATGAATGGTATTCTTATCCAATCTTACTCTGAAACATAATAACGATATGCTGAAACATAATTCTTTTAACACTGACCGTACCAGGTACAAAATGTATTGGATATACATTGTTTTATAAAAATTACAAGACTGAATTTATTTAGATTCTTCACAATTTTTATAATACGTGCTCGAATAAAAAAATTTATTGAATAATTTCTAATGGAAGCATCTTTATAATTTCAATAATTAAACAATAAACAATGTGAAAACGGTCATTTTACCGGTCGCGGTACGGTTACTGTTAAAATACACTAGTATTATAGATATATACAATGACTCCCATTAATATTCGGATATTGTTAAAAGGACGGTAACTTTTTTAAGATTGATCTATACGATTTGAATATTTTTGAGAAGTTAGAACCATTGATTTGGTATACAATGTAAAAAAATTGCGAGTTGTTAGAATTGCAAAGAAAATATTAAAAGTTGTTTTTTGCAATTTTTTTATGTGGGCTTATATCAAAAATTTAGAAAACACGTTTCGTAGATCTATACCAACAAACATATTCTAAATTTTTCGTCAAAGTCGGTCGACGTTGCAATTAACTACAAACATTTAAAGATGATAAAGATTGCAGGTTTTACCATCTTCTAACTGCAATAAATCTAAGGATTCTTACATCTTTCAATGCCTGTTGTTTCTTCCCGCATCAATAACCGATTTCGATAAAACTTTCACAATGCATACAATTGACACAGATTCACAAAATGTTTTTTTTAAATTCTCAATATAGGCCAAATATAGGCCCACAAGGTAGTTATAAGTTAGTGATAAGATAAAATGAAGATTAGTGTAAGAAGGATGAGAGGTGGAGATTGGAAAGAAGGGAGTGGTGTAAAAGATTGTAACCCCAAGGGGAGGCAATAAAGTTTATATATATATATATATAACAGTTATAAACTACAACTTTTAGTATTTTCTCTACAATTTCAATCAATTGCAATTTTTGAAAAAATTTCTTTTCACATCCTGTAGTAAACTAATTGCTCCAGCTTCCCAAGAAAGTTCAAAATATATAGTCCAATATTACAAAAGTTATCGATATTTTGAGTGCGCCCGAATATTAATGGGAATCACTGTATATTTAAAAGAATTATGATTAGATAGTGGATCTTTATGCAAAATAAACATTTTCTATCTGAATTGCAACAAACTGGAGTGAAATAGAAATTTATCTTCTTTCTTATAATATGTAGTAGGTTGAAAATAATATAACAGCAGCATTCGTAAATTCTTCTAATGTTTTTACTGTTTTAAATTACACCTACTCATTTTTGTAATAAATGCATAAAATCCACTGTCTAATCATGATAACCTGCTGTAAAATCAGTTATTTTATTATCTTGAAAATATTATTATAGTTAGCTCTTACTTTTTGGAACCCAAAGTGTGGAACATATAGCTTTGCGGTAATGGAATGTATATTGTGTTATTATACAGAGTTCCTCCAATTTCGTTAGGTATAATTCGTACAGTGTCCATTTCATCATAGACATTGACATTCACACCATACAGATCATTGCGCGATGTTATCGCATACATCGGATTTTCATCGTAACACTGACCGAGTAACAAAACTTCATGTTTGTTTTGAAACGAATAATTCATATTATAAATTGATCTTATAGTTTCCGGTGTTACAATACATGTGCCTAAATTTGGAAGTGATTAAGTCAGTCAGGTAATGTACTGTAACCATAAATAGAATCAATTCTGCAGGTATGAATAATTAACTATTTTTCTGTGAAGGAATGAATACTGACTTACCAAAAAATGCTTTCATGAACGACCAGTCCATGTATTTGTGAATTCTAGTTCTTGTTAAGAAGGTATCAATGAAATTGTAGTTATATTCGATAGCTACTTTATCATTGTTCAGTGATAATTCACCAATTTCAGAGTCCTTCGGAAATGTAGCAGTGACATTAAACTCTTTGGACATAGAATCTGAACTACTGTTTCCACCGATTAAATCGTAAAACGCGCGGAATCGCCAGGCCAATTTCATTATGTTTTCTGGCATCTAATTGTATATAATTTCATAGTTATTATTACAGTTCCGTTAAATAAATAAAGTCGTGAACTTACATTTTCATGTTGCGCAATAATTTGATATTTTCGCAAAGTAGATAATTCTCTTGAAGCTTCATAACATGCATCAGTGAATGGCGTGAACTCTTTATCCTTAAACTGTTCACGACACTCTTTATAAGGCCATTTTGCTTCTTTAGCTTCTTGTAGTTGATTCTCTATGACTTCACCAAGTAAATTCAGCGTTATCGAAGATCCGGTACATTTACCTTTTGCCGTATCAGCAAGTCCCCAAGCAGCATTTAATATTACTTTAGCAGATTCACTTGGTTTAATACTAATGAAGTTCCAATCCCAAGGTATCTCTTTCTCTGCTTCTAAACAGAACTAATACACAACACATACAGTGACTCCCATTAATATTCGGACACTCTTTAAAACAACCATAATATTTTTAATATTGGTCTATACGATTTGAACTTTTTTGGGAAGCTAGAGCAATTAGTTTACTATGGAGTACTAGAAAAAATACTAAAAGTTGCATTTTACAACTTTTTTATGTGTGTGGGTCTATATTGAAAATTTAAAAAATACGTTTTGTAGATCTGTGTCAATTGTATGCATTGTGAAAGTTTCATCAACATCATTATGCAAGCAATTTTTATTTTGCATAAAGATCCGCAGTCTATTAATCAACGCACTATTTGACAATCTTGTAAATGAAGCATGTGAGTCACCAAAAAATTCAATGTCTACCATAATACAATCAAGAAACGTGTAATTCTTTGATCAATAAGAAATAGTTGCGGTTGTTTAACGTTACCGTTAAAAATCGGACATTTCATATTCAAAGACCCAATGACTTATTACAACGTCGACCGATTTTGACGAAATTCTAGGAATATGTTTAATTAGTACAGATCTACGAAACGTGTTTTCTAAATTTTCCATACAAGCCCACATAATAAAGTTGCAAAATACAACTTTTAGAATTTTCTCTGCAATTCCGACAACTTGCAATTTCTTTCAAAAATTCGTCATCACGTTGTGTAGAAAATCAATTGTTCTAACTTCTCAAAAATATTCGAATCGTATAGTCCAATCTTAAAAAAGTTATCGTCTTTGTAACAGTATCCAAATATTAGTAGGAGTCATAATGACTTATACTCTACACAATATACCTTAAAAACTTTATGCCCTGGTACAATTTTAGTTGCTTTGATCTTCATTACGTCGGAAACCCAATTTGTTATTTCATACAGTGCAGCTAAATTCCATTGTTGAAGAATTTGCGATGATTCAACACTCCGCCGTGTTAAGGACAGCATATGATGGTTCGGGCCTTTAATATATTCAAATCTCACCTTACAGAAAGTATCCAATATAAAATTTATATCTTAAGCATATCAAATATATAAATAATAAATAAAAGACTAACTTGAGTTCGTTGCGTATCGATTGTACTAATGTAAGCTGCTAATCCACAACTACCTTTCGGCGGAACATACGTGTAGTAATCTAAGAAATGAAGTGCTTTTAAAGCAACCTGCAGGAATGGCCACATACTAAAATAGTTCAGAATTAAGATATAGTTAATAATACATACGACTAATTTATTGTAATGTAATAAAATGTATGAAATTTGACATACGGATAATTAGCTTGATGCGAAGAAAATACGTCACGAATTAATTTCTCTCGCGATAATGAAGTTTCACAGTCAAATAGTTTTACGCATACTTGACTCCCCAACTCTGCTAATTCGATTTGAAGCAACGGTACTTGCTGTGAAAAAATAACAGGTGTGGCATGAGAAATTATTATTGTTTCGAGCGTTGTCTTGTACTAGATTGCCGCTGGTTCAGAGACAATTAACGATCTAGTTCGTAAAACAGTAGTTCGTGTAATTTACATCCGTAAAACACACATATTGTTCGTAATGGTATAACATTCAGTACAACTTCAAGGTTCAGGGTTCAAAGTCCAAAGTTCAGGGTAAAAGTCCAGAGTAAAGGTTCAGGGTAAAAGTTCAAGTTCACAGTTCAAGTCCAAATTTAACACTGTTCTAAAACGAAGGTTTGTAGCGTTTAGTGTTCTATGGTTCAGAATGCTCTTGTAGAAGGTTCGTACTATTCTCGTCGAAGGATCTTAGAGTTCTAACTCCTACTTCTCCTGCAATTGTCTCCCAAAGCTTGGGAACAGATAATATCCTTGGTTAGGATAAACAGGAGACGAATCGCCAGTTCGGAGCGTAATCTAAAATTTGTGGAATGCCTAATGACTCCGTGATTTCATTTTCTCATGAGTCTCGTAAGCACTGGACTAAGATCCCTTGTTTCAAGGATGTTTCTCCGAAACTGGTGTCACCTTTCGACTGGGGTATGGCTGGTCTGTTCTCCTGATACGAAACAAGAACCGTACAAGAACTTTCAACCGTACCCAAGTCTGTAACGAATTTAAGGGCCAAGCATGCCAATAAATAACTCAAAAATGACAATGTTCCACTCGATCGTAGCACAGGCCCAGACACGATGTCTAGACAATTCTAGACAATTATCGATAGAAAAGGTAATATACTTACTTCTGGTTTATACGTTGGTGACTTTCGAACTATATGTAATTGGCTGCAGTTGGGACAAATTTTCAGTAACTTTGATTTAACTTTTGCTCCTCTTATACTTGTGGCCGTCCTAACATGAACTGTAAGGCCCATTTTAACATGTTCTAGGGTAGTAATTAGAAGAAAAGATTATGTTTTTCCTACAGAATATTAGAAATCCTATTTTAAAGTCAAATTCAATCAATACGCTTAGTACCTCCTGGAGTATTGTATGAAATAAAAGGACGATCTTCGAAGCCAAGCGTGATATTGACTGGCACGTACACATGGATAGAATGAGCTCTTTCCGCACTATGCCATACGTCAATTAAAGGATTATAATTTTCAATTATTTCTAATCTATGAATAGATGTACTGAAAATAATAAATTAATAAGATAGAATATTTAAGAAACATATATTTTATATGCATATTGCTCACCGTAGTATGACATGATTATTACGACCGATTGCGACGTGTGTAAAGTTTCCTCTCATTGAAAACAATGATGTAGTGGTTACTGCGAGTCTAGCATTTACCCCTAAATCTGTGACTTGTATTGATTCTATTGATACTGGTACATTAATACGTTGTTGATTAATATGAAATTCTACATTTTGATACATGTGATACATTTTACTAGGTAAAGATGACAAATCTAAAAGAATAACATAACATACATACATAATAGTAAATATAGCACATACGTCAATTTTAGCAGAAAATATCTATAAACTTACATTTAAATCCTGATATAATATTTGATTCATTTAAATGAAGGCATAGAACTGCTTTTTCTTGAATACGAGCTATTACTTCTAAATGTACAGGACCGCTTTCCCTCTGATTTATTTTGAACTGTTTTAAAATATCCTTCACTTGTGATGGACCATCGAGATATGTTGATAATGATTGCAAAAGACCTTCACCTTTTATATACAACTACAATTAAGTTAACTTAGTTTGTAGTAATTTAAAAAAAAATCCAGAGATAACAGTATGATTCTTTTAAATTCTTGAAACTATTACTTACAGATAAATGATTTACATTAATTGCACTGCCATAAGTATTGAGGGTCACGTATAATACTTCAGGTATGTTGGTCAACGGATTAGCAATAACAATACCATTTATCATTGCACCAAATTTTCTGTATGTATCTTGATAATCAAATAAATAATTACCGGTAATTAAATACTGATTTTTTTGCGATCGGTGAAGTACTCTCGTAAACTGTGCAGCTATTCCACCTCTGTAATTATTATCGTGAAAAAATTACTAGATATAAAACTACTAGTATTAGATTGTTTCAAATAGACTGCAGATCTTTGTACATTTATGAAGAAGTTGGTTGGATGAAATATAAAACAGTAAAAGATTAGAAAACTTTAAGAATACTGTAATGTTGTTCTTAATGTAACAATGTCATTAAGGAATGAAATCAATTTTCATTTCATTCCTGCTTCCCACAATAAATGCAGAACATTTTTATTTTGCATAAAGATCCGCAATCTAGTCCTAAAAGTTCATTTCATATAATAATATGCAAGCCCAATCTTGTTAAGCAACATGAGCACGTAGAATAGAGTGGTCAATTGTTTGTTAACGTGTTTTTTATTTCTTAAGCTTATTTAAACGCACCATTTTCTTATCTAAGACCTATGCTGATTTCACATTGTACGCTTTAGTTAACAACGAAACGAACTTTTGGGACCACCCAATATAATAAACCTAGAAATTCTACATCTACGTACATATGAACAAAACAAGGATACGTTGTTCGCTCCATAGACTTTAAAGTAGTATAGAAATAATTGTACAAATGTTGATTGGGTTCAGTTTGCATATACCAGTATAACGATATCAATCTGCTTGGTGTAGGGGACGATACAATTAACAACGTTAATGCAGCTACTCTCATTTCTAAATATTCAGTTCCATTTATTAATATTGGCCAGTACACTCGATAAATCTGTAAATAAGGAATCAAAATATTCAACACGTACTTACGCACATAAGAGCTAGATGCGGAAACTTTGAAGAAGAAAATCGGTACTGGCTAGAAGAGGAAAGAAGGAAATGTTGTTGTGTATGTCACAGATAGGGACAATAAGGCATCTATTAGAAGACTGCTATAAAGTAGAGGGCAGCGAACTAAGAGAGGAGGAAATAGTACAGGGTAGATCAGGAGAGGGGGTGGTAAACTAGCTGAGAATGATAAAAGCTAAGCGCAGAGAAGTCAGTAATGAGCAATAGACCAAAGGCAAACACGGAAGGATGTATAATTTAGTATAAATGAAATAAAAATGAATATATAGATAAAATTTTAAATTTAAATTTCAAGTGAAATTCTTATAAATATTTAATTTGAAAATTGAGGGAGAATTTAAATTAAAATGAAAAATTAATAGAAGTTCTTGTAATAAATTAATTTTTATATAAAATTTAAAATTGAGGGAAATTTTAAATTTAAGTTAAAAAATTTAGTGAAATTCTTATAAAAATTTAATTTTAAAGTCGAGGAAAATTTTAAATTAAAGTAAGAAATGAAGAGAAATAGGAGTATTGCGTGCAGTAACTAGACCACATAAAGAATTAAACGTGTCGTCCACATATTTTTGAGCGGGAGTGTATATCGTATACTAAATGTAAGAAAAATACTTACAACATCAGGTCTTAACGGAGCTGTTGGAAGGGACGCCCAGGCGGCGAGTACTCGAAAATGTCGTGATTCTGCATTATTACCGCTTGCAATAGGTTCTAAAAATTCAACTACTCTTCCTAATTGTATATTAGCTAATCCCTCCAACCACGTCATTTTCTTCTCATACTCCTGTGTCTCTATGAATTATTGATTAAAATAATAAAACAGAATGCATCAAACATAGAGAATTTACCAAATTATTCAGATATTGCCGATTTTATACCTGTAAACTTATCCAAGTAAAGACGCACATAGTCATCTAATATTTCATACGAACAATATAATAAACATGTTTTATAAATCAATGTTCCATATGCGAGAATTGCAGTATTTTGAACTTCAGTAGAAACCTTTTCTGACAGATTTAGAAGTGTTTGAAGATTTAATAGTAATTGGACATCAGGTTTTCGAATATGAAATGGTAATTGAGTAAGAAGTTGAATTGCAGACATGTCCGATACTTTTGCATCTCGAATTAATTCCATAATAAATAGCGCAGCTTCTTTTGTTCCAACTTGGGGAAGAGCTTCGAGGAGCATATTCCTACAATATTATAAATATCAATGAATAAAATAATGTATTAAGCAAGAGATATTGAAACCATAAAAATAATGTTAATGAATACCGGATTGTCTCTTCCTTGTAACTTGTCCCTGAGATTTTAGTGTAGGCAGTGCGTAAATCAGCAACATTCAACATCTCAAGATAATAAAGTAAAACAGAAATTGTAGTGTTATGTAAATTATCAGTTTCTGTGTCCAAACCCGGATTTTCGAGTCTCTGACTCAATCGATCTAATAAAGTCCCTATCTACAATGTACATTGATTACTGTTACATGGAATACATATATTACTTGTAATTATAAGTCTAATTAGACTGTGGATCTTTATGCATTTATGGTTTATAAAAATTTTCAAAAAATGCTGAACTATCAGATTCGACAGAATTTGGTACGATTTTTATTTATTTTGGGCCTACAAATGTTAATGAAAATGAAAATAGGATTTTATTTGATACCACTTACTTAAAATTTGTCTACAAAAATTGAAAATTGCATAAACATCCGCAGTCTACTTATAAGAATTGGGTACAATAATTATTTTGAGTATTAAATTAAATAGAACTTACAGATTTAAAAATAGTCATTTTATCAGGAGTACCTCTACCTTGAGTAAGATCAAGTTCTGGAAGTTCATGTTGTAAACCCGTGAAGTATAAGTCTAGAGTGGGTATTTTATTTACTGTATCTTCTACTGAAATTAACTTGAAAATTTGTCTACATAACAAAAAATAAATGTTTAAATACAGGCTTATAAGGTGCATGAGTTTAACGGTTGGAAAAGTAAAGAACAATATTTAAATAGTTCTTTTGGAGTAAAAAATTGTAAATAACCTTGTGAAATGAAACTGAGCTTCTCCAAAACTTTGGAAAGGTTGAACGTATATACCTCCAGACGCATTAATAAATAAGATTTCGTTAATGGTCCCATTTACCTTAACTTTGTACAACCTTTCGCTGGATTTTAATATTGGATTCTAAGATTGTGTAAAATCTATTTTATTCAATTATTTTATAAAACAATATTTAGCTTTTGTATGTCGATGAATGTATGTACATACTTGATCACTGTTAGGACATAGCATTCTAGGAACATTAGACCAGGTGCGATGAGGATGACCAACACATGTTCGAGGGTCTACAAATTTTCTTATTATCCATTCATTCTCTTCTTGAGAATTAGTAATACATTCACTGTCACATTGGCCATAATGATTTTTCTAAAATACAGACAATTATAATATTTTCAATGAACATACATTTTCTGTTTACGACACTTTCTTCTGCTTTAAAGTCTATTTATATTAACTGTAAATTACATCATTATTTTAAGGTCTCTAAGATTATACTAGTAAAAAAAAGTTTGAATATTAAGTCTGAAAAGTTTTACAAAATAGTTAGAAAAACATTTTCCGCGCAATAATGTATATTAATATAATATATCTTATTATATACACAATTCTGTTATATTGTCATCAAACCGCAGTAAAGATTAATTTCCTATAGAGTTTTACTATTAAAATGTGCCAAACTCATCAACAAACTAAGTCCTAAGTGGTTGAAAACTTTCTACCAGCAGTGTCGATATAATACTTACCTCAGTGGAATAAAAGGCTGTATTATTCTCTAAATTAAGAAGATCTAATTGAAAAATTCCAGCTACACTCCTTTTTATATTAATGGACCAGGGGGAGCTAGCCTCTGTGCTAAAATTTTTTATAAGACCATTCCCATATGTAATTTGAAATGGTTTCAGAAGTTCTGCTACGTCATCAGTAATATCTCGATCATTTTCTTTTTCTTGTGTATTACCATTTGATACAGTCATCTTCAATGATTCCAACTAATTAAAAAAATTAATATGTATTATGAAATATTATTTTAATAGAACTGACAATTATACCATAGCTGCATATTATTCGAAACAATATATGACAAATAAAAATATAGCTTTTCATTTTACATTTTTGAATAATAGCCTTATAACTAGACTGCAGATCTTTATGCATTTATGAAGAAATTAGTTGGGTGAAATATAAAACAGTAAAGGATTAGAAACATTTCAGAGTATTGCAATGTTCTTTTGGATGTAACAAAGTCACTAAGGGATGAAACCAATTTTTATTTTATTCCTGCTTCCCACAATCAATGCAACATATTTTTATATTGCATAAAGATCCACAGTCTACTTATAACTATATACCTGCATAGTAGCTATATTTTGTTCTGCTTGAATTAAAAGTTTTCCATGAAATCCCCATGAAGACGATGCTTGATTCGGCAGTAAAACACCAGAACTTGATAATGCTGTATAAGAATAGGTATACTCTTTTCCTGATTGAAACAAAGTGTATACAACATTGTTGTTGCACCATACAAGGAGAACAAATATAGCTCCCCCCAATTTATGTATTAGTATTTGTAGCATATCATTGCTATCTGTAAGAGAATTTTTCTTATTTAATAAAATATATGCATAGAATATTCCTTTATTATTCACACTATGCTTATTGTGCCATTACTAAACTGCGAATGTTTAAACAATTTGCAATTTTTGTAGACGAACTTTAAGAAACTCGAATCAAATAAACTCTTATTTTCAGTGGTAAGTCTTTTTAAATCTGAAATAAATTAAAATCATACTAAATTCTGTGATATTTTATATCCTAACATTTTTTTTTAATTTTCAGAAGCCATAATTGCATAAAGATCCGCAGTCTACTCATTACTATTATTCATCCAAACTATATTATTCACAATAAAATAATGTTATAAATTCATATTTTTATAATAGAGATCAAATATTCGTGTATAACATAATTATAAAAATTACATTGGAAATTTTAAATCATTTTTATGTATAGCTGTAAATATTTATTTTTCGTAATATCAAATATTATGTTAAAATAATAATACATTGTTAAATAATAATAGTAAGATGTATATATATATAAATATACAGTGTTATTAAATATTTCTTTGTAATTATAAATAAAAATGTTTAATCTGTACCTGTAAACTTCATGGTGTGCAGCAGTAGCTCAACAAAAGTAAACTAAGATCATAAGAGTCAAGAGATGACCCTTACGTCTCTATCTTTGTGACCCATGAACATACTTCTTCATTTGTGTGAGTAAAGCTTATCTCCTCTCTAAATTATCTTCAATCGTATAAATTAGCCTAATATGCTCTCTCTGTATATTTTTATGTAATGTATGAACCATAACTGAGATTCTTCTTTTAATATTATAATTAGACAGCGGATTTTATGCATTTACGGTAAAAATGAGTAGGTGTAATTTAAAACATCTAGACCATTAGAAAAATTTAAAAATACTGTTGTACTATTTTCAAACTATTAAACATATTAGGAATGAAAATAAATTTCGTTCCAGTTTGTTGCAATTCAGGAAGAAAATGTTTATTTTGTATAAAGATCTGCTGTCTAATTATAATATATTATGTGTAAATTCTATTTATCATCAATAAACAATTCTAGGAAAAATTATATATACATATTATTATATATAATTATATATATATAATTTTTAAATAAAAATTCTGTTTATAAAATGTAATAATATGATCTTACTCATAATAAAGAAAATATTAATAAAGTACTAAATAGGTTTAAAGTGCACCCTATAATTTTAAAATTCAAAGAAAGTAAGGCAAATAATGCTTTAAAACTTAAAATTTCCTACGTTCTTAAATACTATAAAATTTATAGTATGATTACTAGACTCCAGATCTTTATGCAAAATAAGTTTATGCCTCAATTACAAGATACAGGAGCTAAATATAAATCTATATATCTCACTAATAATTTGAATGTAGTAATAATAATATATTAATACCTTTAAAGTGTCATAATGTTTCCACTGTTTGAAATTGCACTTACTCATTTTTGTTATAAATTGCTTAAAATCCGGAGTCTAATGATTACCATATTATCAGATGACTTAGTGAAAGTAAAGATCATTGCTTGTGCAACTATCACTACTACTTACAAATATTATTTAACTTGTGTATTAGTTGTACAATACAAAGACATTTGAAGCAAAGCAATTGTTTAGATTTGAGTGGCAATGTAATGGAACCAAATTCATTACAAAATTATTAAATTTATTTTTCCAAGATATAAATAGGAACGCTAAACAGTCTGATATTTACATGTTTATTTTCCTATATTTTCTTCCTTATTTACAACTGTTGGAAAGTGTACTATTATCAGAATCTTACTTAATTTATTTCTATACAAAATTACATTTATATATATATATATATGTGTGTATATATATATGTGTATATATATATATGTATATATATATTACACAACTAATTGAACTACAATTCTCCATGTACAAGATCCTTTCAAGTGCGTACAAAACTATAGATAGGCGTATTGATGAATACCGTAAAATAAAAGTATAGTAAATTTATCCAGAAATGCATATACGATTAATAATTTACAAAGGCTTGATTATTTTCAGGATGGACTTCGAGTATTCCCAGGCTTCACTGTAAAGGTGAACAGTTAGTTTACACACTACAATATATTTTAC
Source organism: Lasioglossum figueresi (assembly GCA_028455805.1). Taxonomy (NCBI): domain Eukaryota; kingdom Metazoa; phylum Arthropoda; class Insecta; order Hymenoptera; family Halictidae; genus Lasioglossum; species Lasioglossum figueresi. The sequence goes on from CM052201.1 coordinate 2,348,773, forward strand.
TTATTAATTTTGTTTTTTGGAACTGTAAACAGTAAATAAATGTTTTGTGATTGAAATTGAGAAATTAAACTTGGAGTAAGTAATGTATTATACTTGAAGTGCCAATATTTTCTTAAAATTGTATAAAGTATAAAGTCAAATTGATAAAATTTGGATTAATAAATTATACTTACTTATGCGCTGGATTGGCTTGATCTAATTGTTCACTAAGCTGTTGAATAAGGCTAGCAAACATTCTCAGGTGTTCTATTGTTTCACCTTGCAACCATGCGCGAGGCAATGTACTCATTACCTGTTATAAAAACGAAGTACTATTATTAATTCATATCGATGGTTAGTTTAACCCTTTGCGCTCCGAATTATTTTTCAATTTTGTTGCCAACAATTCCCTACTATTTTAAGCGTTTTATTTGAAATTTACTACAAAGGGCGGTTCCTGTAATGCTACTTATTTTAAACAATTTTGATTACTAATTATTTAGTAATTTATATTTGTGGAACTGATATTTGTTTATAATTAAAAAATAAGACAATTAAATAAGTAAAGGAAGAACCAAATACATATAAAACCCGTTTTATTTATATTTTACTTTCTCTAATGTCGAGTCACACTCGACAAAGAAGTGCGAAGGGTTAATAAATGCAAAAATCAAAATTAATAATAATAATAATAATTACAGGAATTAAAGTAATAATAACTTACCATATTTGCTTTAAATAAAGCATCAGTTGGAACAGAAACCTTCAAACCAGCCAAAAGATATCTATTTAACAACGAGCCAAGCGCCAGGTTTTTTAATTGTGTGTCGCCGAGAAGACCTTGCCAACTAAGTAAATTTCTCAAAAGTTTAACAGCCATTGAAAATTGTCTTTGAAAGAATTGATGTTTAGTATCCAAAACTCTGAAACGAAAATTTATTGTTAACATTTGCGACTCATGTTTTCAAAAGAGAATACAATGTATACTCACTGTTTTGGAAAAATTGGTATAAAAACATCATTCTCCACTGCTGCTTTAATTTTTTCTAATATAGCATTAAATAATGCTTCTAATTGTTTACTTGTGTCGTTTAAATTAGGATACTCTCTGATAAGACGATTTACTGTGCCGACAAGTCGTAATGTTTGTGACGTAGACATGGGATCCCATATTTTTTCAACTATAGCTGAAGAAAAATCAATAAATTATTTCTGCACTAGTTCACTAATTACACGAGAAAAATTTGTAACAAAAAATAATACTCGAATTATACGAGTTACTGATATACTGACATATATACTGATCATAATAATCTTACACGTTAATTTAGGTAAGACAATTTTTTCCACTGTTGATGGTACTAATCTAACATCCGGATCCCTTTTAAGCGATTCTTCGGTTTCTTTATTATCTAGTGCATATAACAACAATGTGTTGTACCATTTTGTTCTTTCTATATCGGCGCTTTCCTGAAAAAAAGTATGAAGTTATTTATTATCAATTTCACTACAATATAACATAATACAAATATAATATTAATACTAGTTTTACGGAGCTCTAGAAATAACTATTTCACATTATTATATAAACATAAGAAGTATGTGTCTATCCAAATTTTTGGCCATTTTTCCAATAATATATACCCAAAGAAATAAATTTGGTAAATAATTCCTTAGGGCAGCATCTTTACAATATTAATATTCGCAAATTAAGAATATTAGAATCCGTCATTTTGACGAATCCCGTAAACCTAGTGTTAATATAATATAAAATAATATATAATATAATATAAAATAATATGTAATATAATATAAAATAATATATAATATAACATAAAATAATATATAATATAATATAGAATAATATATAATACAATATAAAATAATATATAATATAAAATAATATAAAATAATATATAATATAAAATAATATATAATATAATATAAAATAATATATAATAATATATAATATAATATAAAATAATATATAATAATATATAATATAATATATAATAATATATAATATAATATATAATATAATATATGAAATTTCTAAAATCAAATACCATAATTGGATTCCATGTCAGCAATTGCCATCTAATAATAGGAGATATGATTTTAGGTATACATAAAGAAACGTAAGCCTCCTTGTAAGCATCTCTATCTCTTTCTCTCCAAGATTCCAACTTCGATAGTATTCCTCGTAAGGTACAGTACTCGTCCCTTACATCATGGAAAATTTCTTTACTTTCATTGTCGATTTCATCTAAATTGAAAATATAAAATAAATGTTATATAAAAATACATCGGAATAAGTGCGAAATTTGAAAGAATTTATGAAGTTCTGCTGATTCGTTTCTTTTGACTAAATTTTATGGAATTTAATAAGATATAATACAACCTTTCGTTTGCTTAAAAGCAAGATTTTGCTGTTCTGTAACTTCATCGTCACTAGACATTCCGTCAATATGTTTTGGCAATGTAGATTCTCTAGCTCTTCTTCGACGAGCTCTTCTACCTTCTCTTTCAGTTTCTCGACGCTTACGAACTTCAACTTCTGGTCCCCTCCGTATAGGCTGGCCTCCTAAAATTTGTAAAGTAGTTTGTGTTAAAAGTGAATCATCAACTAAAAGTATTTTTTTTGTGCATAAAAATCGTAGTACGATGTTCAATATTGTATTGATAATTTTAATGTATTCGCTGAAAATTATGAAGTACAAATATACTAAAATAACTGACTTGCAGCTGTTGTAATTTCTTCTGCTTGATCTCTTGTGTCTTGCCGCCGTCTCTCCATTAGTTCAGTCGCGCGTTCACTATAAAGATCTAACCAACGTTGCTCCAATCCAACAACCAGAGGCAGCTAACAAAAAAGTTACACATTAACATTCACACAATGTATTAACTCAATGACTTTGGGAATTATTTTTATTCCAGAAAATGACATAATTTTTTATAACTAATGAAATATGTAATTTTTCGTATATATCTATATATAAGTGATTTATAAGTAGTAACATTTGCTAGAATTCAATATGTAATTCCACAGTCATTGGATATCTGTAGCTTATGGACAAGTTGAAAATCAATATCAATTTACTTACCACTCATATTGATTTTTTCAATTTTTAATAAATACTTAAAAGTAACTTTTATTCTATTACAAACAATTTTTTTCATACAGAGAAGATATAGACCCCCGGCAATATAACAATGTACGATCAATTTTTTCAAATATTTTGATATACATTTTTCTTTATTATAAACAAAATACGTGCAACAGAAACGTACTAAAAGGTAGTCATAATTGTAGAAACGTAACAGTATCTTTTACAAACATATGAAATGAATTAATTAACAATTTTACTTGCATCTAATAATACATAAATTGACATTCATACAAAAATGATTATACCAATTTGATATCACAATAAAAGAGTCATTTATCTTTTATCCAAAATATAATATAGCAAAAGATAATTCCGATATTAAAACAAAATTGAAATGACGTCAAAGAAAAATGCATTGTTTCTAATGTGGCTGGATGATTTACGCAGCCAACAAATTGCATGGAAAACCCCAGTGCACATAAAAAAACGTGACAGCGTATAAACCCACCTTCTCATCAAGACACTCTACCAAGTCAGTGACATACCCACGCAACTCTTGGTAATATGTGAAGCGCTGTGCAAGCTGCGGTGCGCGAATTTCGCCATCTTCCAGTTCTTTACTAGCTTGTCCTAATTCTTCTTCTAAACGGTCCTGATCTGATTGGTGACGCCGATGTACTTCTTTTAAACTGTCCGATCTACAAATTATATTTTTTATTCCCGATTTTCCAGGTCACAATGATTAAGACATACATTAAAAAGAAAAATACATAAACGTGTACTGTCAACGACAGATATTTGATTCTGAATAATTTACCACCTTGCACGTAGCTTATTGAGAACTTCCTGAGGAGAAACTGGTACTATTTTTGTTGGATCTGGTGGCTGAATTGTTGGCGGAGGTGGTGGAGCTGGCATCATTATTTCTAAAGGTACCCCACTTCCCATTATCTGATTCACATTCATACCCAGTGAGAACTGCTGCTGCATCATGGAATCCTGTTGTACCGCTGCAATCTACAATTTTTTTTTCACAATAAAATACAACGGAAAAATAATCACTCAATTTAATAAAACAAAATTTGTATAATGTTACCTGTGCGCCTGTTACACCTTTCCTTATTTGCTGAGCTTCCCACTCTTCTTCCTCAATTTCATGTTCGCTTTCGTCGTCCGAAACTGAAGAGAAAAGATACACAATACATATATCATTTCATCATGTCATTTATTAAACTGTTCAATAAATTTTAACTTCTCTTTTGTACTGTGGTAATAAATAGACCATTCCCATAGATTTTAATGAAAACAAATTTAAGAGTCGTTTCTCCCCATTATCTTTAATTTTTGAGATTTAATTTCAAAAAGATATAGATTATTAATATTAAAAATTTGTTCTGCTTCAACCGCTAAAGCTATACGCATGTTTCTTTCTTTAAGAGCCAGCTCAGGCGCGTACCGTATGAACTGCGCGTGGCGCATTAAGGCTACACCCGTATCACACTAGATTTCTACATACCGAGGAGATACTATTGTCAATGCGATTTTTTTGTTAGTGGTATCCCCTGAAGGCCTATTCCACTATGTATATTACCAGAAATTCTCAGAAATATTCTATTTGTCGTAAATATTAAAAATTGATGTTAGAGAGTATTATTTTACGGGAACACGAAGAAACTCACGTTTTATTGGTGCTTGTGATGCAAGAAATGCTTCTCTTCTTTTTTCTTTATCTCGAGCTTCAGTATTAACAGTCATATCAATACGATCTTGAGAATCATCGTCATCACTTCTGTCATGATCTTCTTCCCTAATAAGTCTTGACTTCCCCTTATCATCGCTGTAACAATTACATTATCCAAGTTAATTTGTATTTGTGTTTCAGTAACCAGTAAGCGATTCTCTTGTAAATTTTGACGTGTTTCTTTGAGTAAGTTTGAAAAATTTTACATACACACACTTTAGACAGCATTCTTAAATATTACACATCAAAAATTATTACTGAAACCATTAAGACAAGGCATTAGACTTGTCAGGTCTAACAGTAAGTGTCATCGATATTTGCTATTCGGATATGATTGAATAATAAATTCGGCTTTGCTAAAAAATTTGATTTCACAAAGCACGTAACGCATAAACAATGCAGAATTTTTATGCTTATCTTCAATATTTTATGAAGCAATCAATTTTACGTATATACATACATCAGACACAATAAACGTATTACTTTTTTCGCAATTAAATTCTAATTTTTTTGATAATCTATTTATTATTTATTTATTTATCTAACCTTCTTGCTACTTTTTATTTATTATTACTAGACAGTAGGACTGTTACTTTTCCGAAGCTTTGACTCTTCAAAGATTTCGAAGGAAGGAAGGGAACTTGGAAGTGTACGAAGTTTCGAAGTATTGAAGCTTCGAAGCCTTCGAAATGTCCGAAGTTTCGAAGTCTTCGAATCATATGAAGTTATAACTTAATCAATCTTTTAGCTGTGGTGGCGTATTTTTTTCGATATGTAGGGGTGTCTGTAATTGTATCAAATATAACTTAGCAGCAAAATTTCGAAGTTCAAAGCTTCGAAACTGTTTCTTTTAATTCTCTAATAATTTACTACGGAGGTTCGAATTTCGAAGCTTCGAAAATTCGATTCTCATCACCTTTGAAGTTTTAAAAATCGAAGCTTCGAAACTTCGATTCTCATCACCTTCGAAGTTTCTGAAATCAAAGCTTTGAAGCTTCGAAATCTTCGATAGTATTTTTAAATTCTTACAATGGATTTTACTGTTTTAAATTATATTTTGTCATAAATGCATAAAATCTGCTATCTAATTATTACCTTTGCTCTTCTATAGGAATGTAATCAGTCCCCAGCTCTCTTGCCTTCTGTCTACGCTTTCTAGCTGCATGAATCATTGCCGCATCAGGTATACAACCACCTGCAAATCAGTATACAATTAGTATTGTATCTTTTATAACTCGTTTAGCTAATTGAACATTTAGTATAAAAATAAATGAAAGAAATAGATTACATACTTTCAAGAAGAATTTTCATTGTGTCAGCTCTGTCTGTATTTCTAATGAATTTATGACCATGTAGTTTATCATCTTCTTCATCTGACATATAGTCATCTTTTCCAGCTGCCAGCGCAGCTCGTCCATTTAAGATTAATGGTCCTGTATTTTTTATTTTAACCTAATAAAAATTAATATTAATCATTACATGCAAATGGTAATCATTACATTACTAAATATTTTTGTGTTTTAATAAAATAAAAAATTAATAAATATTTAAATAAAAATTTATAATAATCTCTTATAAAACAAGATTTAACTTGAAATGCATAAAACATATAATGTATATAATTTAATGTCATTCTTTACCTACTATATGAACATCGTCATATTTACAATCAATAAATTATCCAAACTTTATATTTGAAATGTAACAATTTTAAAAAATCATTTTTATGAGGAAGGTATACTTGATGGTCCAGATGGATAATGAAAAAGCAAATTCTAATTTAAATATGATATAAGCAATATAAGTTTAAGAAATCCTAATACTAATAAAACATCATAGAGATAGCTTACTACTAGATCATCTGTCTTTATTTCTAAATCATTTTCCTGTTTAATGGACATGTTTGCTTGCTCAGAGTCCACTTGCATTTTCTCTTCACCTTTCTTTTTTCTCCTCTCGTGATCTAGCTGTTTCATCAATTTTTTGCTCCGTGATGATTTCTTCACTTTGAAGACTTCACCATCATCCGCTGTAAAATGTATACTCAATATATTTATAAGTAAAGCATAGTTTTTATGGTAAGACCCTAATAGAAACCATATACTGTCATACTGAAATTGAAATTTGATTGCCTAAGTAAGCATAATCTAAGCATTTTCATATATTATACAGTCCAACCTCGATAATTTGATAACATCTGTAAGACGAAAATTTTGTTCATTCCCTTCCACTACACTTTAAAAACCTCTATAAATCGAAATAAAACTACCGTTAAAGGGGTAGACTCGTTTCATTATCGACATGGAATAGTAAGCTTCAACCACCATGCTTAAGGGAAATAACATGTTTGTAAATGCGTTATAATATCAAATACTCAAAATTATTGCTCCCCGTTTGTCTACAAAGATCAATCAAGTTCGAGAAACTCTCTACAGCTCTTATAGCTAACTGTAGCTGAGAATACAGACGACTTATGATTGTACACATATGCATCTCCGTTTCCATGAATATGGAAGAAATGCTGCAGAAACTCCAAAGGCATTAACAGGGTAGACTCATTTTCCCAGGATTGTAAGAGTGCAGGATGCGCCTTCACATTTCTCGATAAAGCAAAGATGAATAATGTCCTCAAAAATCACGAACAGTTACATGCATCAGAATAATGCAAACTACACTGACAAATGATGTAAACTACGCCTTGTAAACATGAAAATGGGACTTTTGCGCTTTTGCGTATTATCGAAAAATGAAAAGACACATCTCGTACCCTTGCAATTCTGGAAACGAGAGTCTACTCCCTTAACTCGAGTTATTTTCCACATGTAAGGAAGCTAAACAAGCCAAAATAGCAGTAAATATTTTACAAAGTTTCGTAGAAAGATGCAACAATATTGAAGAAAATGTATTCTCTGCTTTGGTTACCGTTGAAATTACCATTGATCAACAATCTGTTAATTCATTAATGCAGAGTAAAATCTCAGATTTCTTTAATATGTAATAGTAGCATGTAAGAGCCTAGTATATAATAGATAACTCATCTCCAAACATTGAACTTTTCTTTCTTTAAAACTATTACAATCAGCAAATTATTAACTCTTGTACAAACCCCCTGTAAGTCGAATTTTCATAGGGTAAACCTCTCTTACTCAAAGATTTCGATTAGTCTACAACTTTATAACTCAAAGATTTTAGTTCTTCCCTTGAGATTAGAGTTATTGAGGTTCAACTGTATAAAAAAGGGAACGTCTTATAATCTATAACGATAAAATATTTCAATTCAAAATGAAACTTTTGCTAGTTCCATAGTGTACGAGTTCTGTGTACACTAATATTTTATTCGATATGAAAATTTATTCAAACAAATATCTGAATTTAATTGTGGAGAATAATATTTCAAGAAATAACTTTTTTTCAAATAAAATTTCCATAGAAATACACAGGTTGTTTAGTTGTTATAATTAAGAAACAGAGTTATGAAAGATTTTTACGGCTGCTTGTGTGTGTGTGTGTGTGCGTGCGCGCGCGTGTGTGTGTGTGTAGATATATCTAGAATTCACCTTCTTCCAGCTCCTCTCCAAAACTAAGGAGCGTCTGCTTCGGCTTATCCTTCTTCTTTGTTTTAGATTTGACTGGTTGTGCATCCTCAACTTCCATCCTGTTTTCATTATCTTCGTCATCGTCGTTGAAATGTCGACGACGGATATTCCTTTTCGGTTTATTGAATAATGACATTGTCCCTAACATGAACCAATCCGTTTTGAAATTTCATCCATACACTTCTCCGATATTATTTCTTCAACTACTAATTATCAAAATATACAGACTTTACTAAACACTTGAAAAGACAAATAGGAAAATTTCTTGAAATACCGTGTTTCCTATCGCCACACGATGTATTTTCAACTCATAAATACACGATGGAGACGAGAAAAACGCGACACTTTCATGAAATTGTAATATGGATTATCCGTTGGATAAGCATCATTGTAGAAGTAACTTCGACTATGTGTTTTGACATTTATAGTAGTCACCAATAGAGGGCTACAACCAATAGCAAATTGTAGGAATATTATCGCTGCTGCATCTTTTCCCTAGACTCGCACATAGGGAATATTATACTATAAGGTTGATAACGCCAACCGTTGACAAGGCACTAGAGAAAGCATAGACCAGAGAGTAAATGAGAGTGCTCACGCTCGGGTTTTGGCCGTGCCCATTATAGTGCTGCCCCCTACTCGAGTGCTTAGCCTTGGAACAGCCCTACATCATCTTTTTTAGTCTGGATAAGATCCTAATTTAGTCTGGATCAGAACCTATATCATCTTTGGCCTTTATCAGAACGAAAAGTTTATATTGTTTTATATTTTATATACATATAGTGTGACTCCCACTAATATTCGGACACTCTTAGAAATCAAGAATCAAGAATTATAAACTTTTCGTTCTGATCAAGGCCAAAATGTAGGTTCTGATCCGGACTACAGAAGATGGGCAGGAGCTGTTCCAGGATAAAAGTGATGGGTAGCCAAAAGTGGCACGGCCAAAACCCGAGAGTGAGCACTCTCGTATACTCTCTGCATAGACTTAAAGAGATAGACCAAGATAGACTAAGACGTCTTACGGGCGAATTGAAGCCAACAATGGCGGCGCGGGGTAGTGCTATCTCACTTGATCTCACTCGTACACCGATAGTTGGATTACTACTATATGCAGAGAGGATAGGAGAGTGCTCACGCCCGGGTATAAGTTGCCACCAC